>CARXXK010000003.1:42523503-43132948 GCA_949089665.1 Macrosiphum euphorbiae | reverse complement strand
CTGAAAAAACACGCAGCCTGCAGTAAAATATTCAACAATATTCTTATGACCTAAGGGTTACAGATATTATATTTTATATGTACCTATAATGTTTAATCTCTATTATACCTACTTAACTATTATGTGTTAGTTTGTTTTTTAGAGCCGACTACGGGAGCAATGAATTTTTTGATTTTACAATGATTGATGAATCTCGTAAAAAAATGTTCTTATTTTGTTGTTATTCAACAATACTATTAACCGTCGATATTTAAAATGTCCATCTAATGTTTAAGCTATCATTTTCTATACATTATAAAATGTTCAAAATATTTCGACTCGTTTTCAGTGATTTATAGACATTTGAATTAATAAATATCAATACAATTTTATTCGTTGGGTCAGAAAGCTTAAAAATTATTTTTAGTTCCTCGTAAGTTGATATAATATCAGTAAAAAAAATTAGAAATAAATAGGCAGGTTTTTTTTTATAGGCATTTCTACAAAATGTATCATAATCTAGTCAATTTGCAAAATATTTTGTTGTAAGATATTCATACAAAAATGTCTTTGTTTACCTACCCATAATATGAAAATGTAATAAAAGTTTCCTCATCAGTATTTATAATAGCAGTTGAGAAACAATAAAGATCCATAGGCACGATTTTTTTTATAAGAAATTAAAGTTCAATTTTGAACAAAATTTATCAAATTATTATTTACAAATAACTACCTATTTTGTAAATAAAAATTAATAAAATGTTCAACTTTCATTGCTAAGGATTGAAAATTTAAAACAAGAGATCTCATAAATAGTTCATACTATAACCAAAAAATCTAAATAATCAATTTAAAAATACAGTTAAATTGTACAGACATTATAAGTTCAAATTTGGAAGAAATTACTTATTAAAACAAAGAATAGCGATTTTAGATATTTTGTTGCAATTTAAAAATTGTAGGTATTCGTGGATTCATGAAACTTTTAGAGTATATCATTATAATTTATATACCTACACGATGACACTTTCAAATGTAATTTTTGGGCAAAAATTGCTTTAACCTATTCTTGTACTGCAAATGCATAATAGTAAAATAAATTACTTTAATCACAACATTATTTATAACTGTCTTTGCTCAAAATCGTTTTTCGTTTGTTCGTTTGTATTTTTATAATTTATAAATGAATTTATTATTATTAATAATAATATTAGTTTATTTTATTTCATAAATTTATTTAATACTATATATCAATAAATTATATTGAAGAATATTAGCAGTAATGTTGTTTCTTTGACAAAATTTTTTTTAATCATTCTTAATTTAATTTACATTTATACGTTAAAGACATTCATCCCAAAGTGACCCCTGAATAATTCGAAGATGAATTTAATAGTTACATTCCCGGTTACATTAACTATTGGATTATAAATTAGAATAAACTACAGTTTCCAGCTTCTACTACAACATTAATTTATGTTTTTAATTTTTAAAATGTAGTCTGCACCTTGTGCCGGTGATTTTACACGTATAAATTTTTCGAAAAAATTATTTAAAAAAACAAGAATAATTCCTATTTTATGTCACACGGGTTGATCTAGCAACTGACTGCTACGACAACTGTCCAATTTTTTCAAGCATAATCCGTTTTGAAAACATGCAGAAAAGAGTTTTTAAGACTGTCTTAAGTATGCTAATAAAATACATGAGGTGTATAATGTATTTATGTATATAAAATATAAAGATTGTTAACATTATATTGTTTTAAACACTTCGCGAAAACCTGAGGTGATACCTGGCGTAAAGTATATGCAAAAAGGTACGTATTAAACTTGGCGTGATGGAACGAAGACGGCCTTTATACTGTTCGGTCTCGCGTATTTTATACATTTCGCTTTTGGGATTAAACTTATAAACGCTTCTACGTCACCCAGTTAACAGATTGTCCGTGGCAATAGATGTTTAATTTAAGTCTTAATGTAAATATATAATAGTAATAATCAGTGGTGTATTGGTAAATAAATTTATGGGTATACGCACCTAAAAGTAGTTGAATATAGTATATACCTATATATACGATATACCTACCTTAAAAATTTTCTCGCTCCACTCAAAAAATCATTAGGTACACAGGTACACTTTGTATTTAATAATCTTTTATTACTTTATTACAAACACTTACTCTTCATGTGTATATGTATATGCGGTGGCGTATATACCCCCCTATATACGCCCCCCAGTTCACCCTATATTCACCCCCAACCATAAAATTAATTCATATATACTCCACTGTGTGTAATATGTACCAAGTATCAATGTATTATTTTTTTTTAATTAATTCAATTTCATGGTATAAGTCTAGTTTACCGGGCACCTTTTTTTTTGTTGAAATTTTTTTTTTAAAAGGGTTGCCAAACGGTCGCCAAACTCGAGGTCCTCCGCGCGGCATTATAGTAGTGTTGCGCGCACGCGTATAAACGTAAAATCGTTAACTTTGGGAAGCTATAACTTCCAAAATAATCGTTTCCGAAATTTTATTTTTGCACCATCGTTCTTAACTCGTCAAAACAACCCTTTTCAAAAAAAAAAATTTCAAAAAAAAAATGTGCCCGGTAAACTAGACTTGTTCCCAATTCATATATGATATATAGGTATATCATAAATAATACAACTTTTTATTATCAAATTTTAAAAAAATTGTACAGTAAAATACTTATATAGTAGAAGTAGTGGTACGTTTATTATCCATTATCGATCATATAATATTATAATATATTTATATATAAAATATTTTATAAAATTAATATAATGAGAAACTAATAGTTCGATTTTATAATTTGGTTATTGGATGACAAGTAATAACACAATACATCAACAATAATTATTTTATTATTATTCTAATTTGTCATTATCATTTAGTTTGAAATTACGTATGTTTATTGTTTTATATTATCAATAATCGTACACGATTTTTTGACTACGGATCTATTTTTAACTATTAGAATAACCATACTAGGGCACTATAGATACAGGTAGGTATGATACGCCGCCATTTTGCGACTAATAATCTTATGTGAATATGAATTTCTCCATAGATAATATAAGATAATATTCTTATATTATCTATGAATTTTTCCCCCTTTATTTTATCATTTGATCATTGATAAAAGAGTCGCAAAATGGTGGCATAGCATACCCATGGTATGTAGAGCCTTAACCATACACGGCACACCGCGACCGATTCAGTGTACTGTGTATGTATATACGATAAAGCAGTGGTTTATAATATATTTTTGAAACTTTAGTAGGTATAAATTAGAAGCGTGCGTATACCCATAAAAGACTAATTTTCTTAAAGGTATACGCATAAATCCAAAAATAGGGATCCGGGTATACGACGTATACCCGCGTATACCCTCCAATACACCACTGGTAATAATATGAAAACAAACTCACGCGTAAACATCGACTCTTCCGGTGAAACCTTGCTAGAAGAAACAGCTATCTTCATCCTATAATACGAGTATATTAGTATATTATTCATAAGTGCGCCTACGTCAGGATATAGGCAGTTGGTCATTCCGTATACTTTTATGTGTATATGGTTATACGTCCCTAGTCCCTATTGTATAGATATTAGATGAGCAATAGAAGTTAAGTATGTTACACTAAGTTAATAGTTACCTATAGGCTATAACTTATAATGTTGGATTTGAAAAAAAAAATACCAGTTATAATTGTATCTTATGAGTTATGAATATTATCAGTTAAAACGTATATTTCTATAAATTAAACCAAACCATATATGTCTATTTCAAGTACCCAATACTATTGGGGTATTCACCTATTAATTATAATTATTCTACGAACGAGAACTGAAAAAACGACGACGACGTTTGTATCTTGCGCGTAATTCTTAAAAGCAAATTTAAGCCCCAAAAGAATATGAAAACAAATTTACTTTAAACATCGACTCCTTCAGCGGAATCCGTGACGTGTGTTCACCAGGGGCGGCTCGTCAGGGGAGACTTTGAGACTGCGTCTCCCCTTAAAAATAAACTAGCTACTTGTAAATAATAATGTATAGAAATATTTTCATTTGTATTTAAAATATAGTTTACATTGTTTATTATTATATTAAATTGAAAGTCACAAAATCGAAAACCTATTAATAGCTATCTCGATACTCGATAGAAATACTATTTTAGTCATTTCTGTGGGTCATTACGGCTCATTACGACGGTCGCCGGTTCAGTGAAACTGAAGCCCGTCAGTTGCAAACGTAACATGTAATGGCATGGCTGGTTGGTCGGAGGGAGCCGGGGAGAATAGGCTGCGTATCATAGACGCTTTTGAACCTGGGTTCACGACAGTAATTGCCGTGCCGCTGCGCCGTGTATACCCGTATTTAAGTATTTAACTAGCTTTAGACGTTTTATTCACTGTTTATTAATTATTTAATAATTATTATACGTATATTATCCATCTAACAATCTAACATTTATTATTATATTTTATATTTTTATAAGCATTACAGGATTTTTTCGTATTTTAAAATGCAAAAAGAAAATATAATAGAATTTTTACTAAATTAAGTTAAAAATATTAAATAAATATTAAATGAAATATTAATATTTAATATACTATTTTTTCAATAAAAAGGTTTTTCTTATTCGTTGTCTTATGGAATTTATGTTATATAATTTAAGTCTCCCCAGAATATTTACTCACGAGCCGCTACTGGTGTTCACTAGCTGCGAGGCCGACGAGGAAACGCTCCAGAATACAGAACTATTAAAATATTGTGATTTGTGAAAAATAAAATTAAACGAAACGCAGTAATTTTTTGCTCATATCTGCTTTGCTTATTGAAATTTTAGAAATTTTAATCGACTGTGTCTTCTGCAACGACTCTGAGATTTGCCATAGAATATAAATGATAGATATTATATACTAGGTACGTCAATATGGTGAATCCACGGATATAATATAATGAATTTTTGTATATATCAAAGAGTTACGTGTTCAGGAACTACATTAATTGTTCATCGAATTTGATATGACAATTATAATCAAAATAGCTTATAATTATACTATTATAATATATACTAATCTATGCTTATAATTTTGAATCTGAAATATAATAATATGATGTATTATTTAAATTTGTATTTTTGTTTATTAATTTAATTATTGATTAAGGGGTATGCATACCGACCGTTTCTAAGGAGTTCGGTATAGGCAATTTTCTAATGGTTTGCATGCGGGTCGTGTAAATGTGTGCGTAGTAAGTGATTATTAGTGTGGGTGACTGTGTATAAAATAAATAGTGGAGCACACCCGCACATGTCATTAGCGGAACATTTTACACTCTAAAATTACAAATATGAATTTTAGTGAAACACTGAAACTTAGTTTCGTATTTCCAATAATATAGCTTACTGAGTGACATTACAGTATGAACACCTATTATACAAATTGAAGAGAAGGAGTTTATCTAGGCTTCTATAGGAGTCGATTTTCGATATTTTATTTTCAATGTCCAATATTTAACTCTAAAACTTATGATATTTTACTTTTTGAATTTGAATTATTGAGTTTAGTAATTACAAATATTAAAATTTGACTTCTATACAGGCACAGATTATCTTCTCTTCTATAATATTGATAATAGGTGTTTTTACTCTCAAACCACTTGATAAACCATATTATTGGAAATACAAAAGTACATTTTTATAGATTTTTTCAATACTATTCATACCCCTTAAGATGGTGAATAGATATCAGAAGTACAAGCATATTTTTATAAAAGCATATTGTACCTGTTTTATGAATCATTAAATGAAAATGTGATTACTGGATTTTAGAGTTAACATAAAGATATACAGTACCTAAACCTAAGTACATAAAATTTACAGTAGGTACCTACCTACTATAATACCAACTAGATTTGTAAAATTCCAAGTCTAACATTTTATACGTACATACTGCCGATCACAAAATGATTAATTATTATTTAATGTTATGTTAATTTTAATTGTATCGGATACCCATACCTATAGTTTTGATTTTACCATGTGTGTGTATTTAATTTATTATTTTTTGTTGTGTTTGGTGTGTACACGATAAGTAGTCGAAATAAACCTTCGTTTTCCATACATAATATATTGTACTCTGTATCTATGTAATCATATTTTTTATTTTTAAGTTCATTGTATTTAGTAAATAATAATATCGTCAGCTAAGACGTCATACCTCGTAATTAAAAAAACGTATTTTGGGATATATACATCAAAATGTACAGAAAAAATAAACACATAAATAATTAAAAATACTATTTGATAAACTGCACTTAAAAAGATGTAGTTAAGTAAACTAATAAAATATATGAGGTGGATAATGTATATAAAATATAAAGATTTTATATTAAGTATATTGTTTTAAATACTTCGCGCAAATCTAAGGTGATATCCGGCGTATAGTAGGTATATGCAAAAACCAAAGGTACGTATTAAACTTGGCGTGGTGAAACGAAGACGGCCTTTTTACTGTTCGGTCTCGCGTGTTTTATACATTGCGCTTTTAGGATTAAACTTATAAATGCTTCTACGTCACCCACTTAACAGTTTGGCTGTGGCAATAGATATTTAATTTAAGTCTTTATGTGTAAATATAAAATAGTAATAATATGAAAACAAACTTACGCGCAAACATCGACTCTTCCGGTGAAACCTTGCTAGAAAAAACAGCTATCTTCATCCATCTTCATCTCTCTCCGGACTGAAACTTGAAAGTGTCGAAATATTTTATAAAAATAACCTGATCATAACGAAATGTACGAGTTTGTGTTAAAACTTACATTATAATAATATATACGGCTTAATGAACTGTCCGCTATACTGATGGCTTATTATTTTTTTGTTCACTAAAATTATTAGAATTGTTAATCGTTGCCGATGAATGCCAACAATTATTATTGACGATTGCCATAGATATTTTTATAAAATATATTATTTACTATGATAAATCCAGAGAACTTATATATTATACTCAGTACCTATAACGGTCTATTGATAAATCGTATGCACTTTTACAGAAGTCTTTGCGATCAGTAATGTACCTATTCTGGTTTTCTATTTAAGTTATAGTTCGCATGCCAAATTTAATTATGCAAAACTGGTCCACAAGTTTATAGACATTCTATTCGAATTTCGAATGCATTATCCTGCCAGTTCCTCCAAACACAGTGTTTCAGAAGTTACATTTTTTTGGTACCTAATTACAGTGGTGGATCCAGGGGTGGGCAAATCTGGCAGTCCCCCCCAATCGCCATAGTTTTCCTTTGTTTTACACTATGTTTAGCCAATTTTGCAGCCAATTTTGTTTGTACTTTCGCCACCCTTTGCCCCTCCCAAAATTAAGCCCTGGATCCGCCACTGCCTAATTAAATTACAATATGCATTTTTATAAGTTACCGCTGTAGGTGTATTTACTTGTCCAAAACTCGACTACCCGGATTTAAATAAAAAATGTAATTTAGGTAACCTATTGGCTATTGATCTTTTTTTTTTTTTTTTGCAGTTTTGAACCGACGGCGTCGCGGGAACTGCTTTCGCATTCTTCCGCGACGCCGCCATCGTTTATTGAAACAAATTTGAACAATATTATACATACATACGTGGGGGGGTAGACGGGACAATTCCCCGACTTACCCCCCCTCTATACATGACATTTAACAGTTTACATAAATTGACAATTTCGGAGGTTTTTGGAATGGTCGTCGTTTTGGCGGGCCGACCGGAGTCCGCCGCCTTTGAATACACGTGCGTGCCCGTCTTGGCGAGCCGACCGGAGTCCGCCGCTCTGGAACCTCGTACGTCCTACGATGCCGTGATCGTCGTCCCTCCCGTGGTGTCACAGGTGGGGGGGATGAAGAACGGTGGTCGGTGACACCTCCGACGTGTCGCTGTTGCGACTACGAAGAGTGTCTTCGGGCCGTTCTTCATCGTCCTCATCCGTCGTCAGTCGTACCGTTGATCTTCCCGTTCATCGTCTTCCTTGGTGCTCAAGATCGATTCCACCATCGCCATGAACTCCCGACTGTTCTTCGTAGCCTGATCTGCTATCCTTGACCGGGCTGTCGATTCGTCGGGTAGTTCCTCAGGCCTAGGGCCGCACAGGAGTCCCTGGACGTCTCCGGGCTCTGGTGGGCGTCTTAAGATCCTGGTCAGGACGGCACGCTCATCCTCCCACCTGGGGCACGCGAAGATGGTGTGCTCTGCCGTGTCTTCGGGGTCCATGCAATACACGCAGTAGCTGTCCTCGGCCCGGTTGAACCGCGACAGGTAACTCCGGAAACAGCCGTGTCCGGACAGTGCCTGGGTCAGGTGGTACGTTAGACCGAGCGGTGGCCTCGACATCCAGCGACCTACGTCGGGGAGTAGCCTGTGCGTCCACCTGCCGTTTGGAGAGCGGTCCCATCTGGACTGCCACGCTCTGGTGCTGATGGCTCGTTCTTCTTTCTTAATACCGCTTTTGGAGGTCATATCATCCTGATCGTCTAATCGCTGTCGCATCCTGGCCCTCTCGTTGGCCAGCAGATCGGCATTGGCTATTGATCTATATTATAAAATAGAAACTTAACCTATACCAATAATATCACTATGTAAAATAATTAAATGTGATGATTTGAAAACAATTTCTGAAAACCCCTAAAATATTTTTCTTAAATGTAGTGTTATAATCTAGTTTAATGCTCACTCAAATTTTTCAGTTTTTTATTTCGGAAACTTATTTGTTGCAACCAGTTAAGAACTATATGATTCAAAAATGAATGGCCGGAAATCATTAGTTTTTATAGAATAGCCTTACAAAGTTCACGATTTTCGGTGTTTTATGCACCCGTACAACGCTTAAAGTTTACTTAGAGCTTAAGTATAACAAATTAAATTTTTTTTTTACCTAGGTAAAGAGAAAGAGTTAAAAGTTAAAACCATTGCAAAATCTAACTTTACCTTGTGCATTACTACTATCTATAAATCATGCAAGTTCTGTAGTGTTCTGTACTGTATTAATAATAAGTAAGTAATAACAATACTTCTGTTTGCTCTCTAAGGCGTTATCATAATAAATAAATAGATAATAATTTGTTTCTAATAATTACGTTACACTTAGAGAATGATATATTCAAAAGAATTATATTTACTTTTATTTGTTTGTATGTATAGTCACTAGTCAGCAAAAGAAAGTTTCCAAATAAACTTGGTTAGCAATATAGACTTGCATGCTGTTTTCTTCAGTAAGTTCATACGCCTATTTCAGCATTATAATTTTGAAACGGACAAAATATACACAGCTAAATAATAATCTTTTATTTTTGAAACTGATTATGTTTGGATAGAACGAAGTATAGACATTAAGTTATTGTTGAGATCTCGAGAAATAAATTTGAACTAATTTGGAGTTACCATTATCTTATCATATGTGCACATTCATTCCAATGTAGTAGGTATATAAACATATAGGTACTAACTACTAAGGTACTATGTAAAATTTTCAATCTACTACATTGGTTGGCAAATTATACCAATAACGTTTACAGTCAAGTTAGCTGAATATAGTTTTAAACAAAAATTTAACAGATAGTTCACAGCGCCGGCGCAAGGCCGGGGCGAGCGGGGCACATGCCCCGGGCCCCGCGCTTTCAGGGCCCCGCTAGAAATTATTATTTAAAATAAAATTATTTATATTTAAAACTCTTTTGTTAAGTTCCATACAGGATTTTACTATCGAGTATAGCTGCATAATATTATTATCTTGATGTTAGTGGTCGATCTCCGAAATATTAAAATATATTATTATCACTTATGAGTTCTTGGTTAGTTTATGTATTTGGTATGATATTTTGAGTGAAGTAAATATTGTCAGCAAGTCACTTCAAAACCCACTAACTAATTTAGAAACATCTGCTAAGTTGCTCAAAGCGCTTCAAGTTTTTTTGAATGAGTATAGAGATAGTGGATTTGAAAAAGCCAAAATAGAAGCAACCGATTTAGCAAAAGTTTTAGAGTTAGAACCTGTTTTTAAAAACACTCGACTACGAAAAAAAAACGATTGTTTGAATATGAAAAAGCCGATGATGTTATACAAAGTCCAGAAGAAAATTTTAAAATGTTTTACTTTTTAGTATTAGTTGATAGTGTTACTGGTGCTATAACTAAACGATTTGACCAAATAACGAATTTTAATAATATATTTGGATTTCTATATAATATTGGAAAGCTTCGGATTGTTCCAAATACAGACATTTTAAAATGTTGTCAAGACCTACAAATACATAACGAAACAAAAGATTTAAATGGTTGTGATTTATACGAAGAACTTTTGATTTTCCGCCATTTAGTAGATGAAAATATACCATTACTTCAGGTACCTACTTTTTGAAGTAAAAAAAACTAATGCTTTTCCTAATATGAGTATAGCTTTGAGAATTATACTGACCATTCCACTCACATCAGCTGGAGCAGAGAGATCTTTTTCGAAGCTTAAATTAATAAAAACTTATTTACGGAGTACCATGTCCCAATAACGGCTCACTGGACTAGCCACAATTTGTATTGAAAAAGAACTATCCGAACAGTTGAACTATGAAGAAATTATAAATGATTTTGCTTCCAAAAAAGCCAGAAAGAAAATTATTTAGAACTTAAACACTAAAACTAACTATATCAAATATAAATTATAATTTTAAATGTTTACTTGTTATTTTTATGTACTAAAAAATGATTTCAAATTAATTAACTATATTATACTATATTTTTTATTTTGATAATGTTGAGAAGTTTATAAAATAAAAGGGAATTAAAAAAAATAAATAAAAGTAAATTTATTGTGTAAATTATTATTTACACAATAAATTTACTTTATAATACATACTTCTATATTTTTTTATACACTATATTACTATAATATACTTGTAAGTTGTAATAGCTAAAAAATATAATAATATTACATATTAATATATTATGTTAAGCTTGATGTAAAACACTATTCAAATATAAAAACTTCCTAGTTCAGTTTCTCAAATAAAATCTTTTACCTACTATAAAATCATAGTTTGTATTTTGTTGCATACATACTGTTTATTGTTAAACGAACTACGAAGCATGCTTTATTTATTTTCAAGTATTAGATACTTATAAAATTCTAATATATAGAGTACCTATAGAGTCTAATATCTACATTATAGACTGTAAAGGTAGGTACATACCTAATATTAACAAATATAACTATGTAAATTATATAAAATATGTATAGGACTTGTATTTTTTCCAGTTGGTAGCCGGTAGGTTTTTGCTTTCAATATTTCGCATATTGGGGCCCCTTTCAATATGATGTGCCCCGGGCCCCGAAAAACCTAGCGCCGGCGCTGATAGTTCATGTTCAGATAGTAAAGCTTTAAGATAAAGAGTTCAGAGTAGGACCTACTCACATTCAACGTTGAGAAAAACCCGTTTATTAATGTCTCTATTCTCGTGGCCCACCCTATATATACTTTACAATCATAGAGCTAGTGATAATAGTCAATAGACCTATCATGTATAAATGTACAATCATCTCACCTATATGGCTATATGGCCTATATGCCTATATCATAGAACAGTATATACAGGGTGTCCCGTGAGGATTTACTCATTGCGATATCTCCTGAAATAATAGAGATATCGTAATTCTATTTTCTTATTAAGACTCACAGAGGTAAGCACTACAAATAACTAATTTTTTTTTTTTATTTTTGGTAAAAAAGTTAAAAAAATTATTTTTTTAATTAATTATTTAAAAAAATATTGAAGATTGCCATTTTGTAGAGTTCATTTTTCTGAAAATATTGACGTTTCAATATTTTAATTTCATTAATTTCCTGATTTTTAATAATTGTTTTAATTAATAAGTAAAACGGCAAAAAACCGGTTTTTGTCCGGGCGGCGAGTCCCCCTCTACGGCTAATAGGTAAATCCTCACGGGACACCCTGTATAGTCATACTGTCATAGGTCTATTAGGTCATAAATCATAATTTATTTTATTTTATTTTTAAACCGAACTCTTATTTCTTTCTTCTAATGAAGTTATTATTGGAATCGAAAATAAATATAATTGATTTTTTATTTTTCTGGAATATTCATCGGCTTGTTTTTGTAATGCATTCAAAACTATTATTTTAATAACGTGGAAAATAACGCGTTAGTGGGTTACTTCATAGAAATTACTTTTAAAAAGTAATTTTGTTACAATTGCATTACTTTAAATAAAAACACGGTAGTGTATACTGTATAGATTAACCTATAATCTACAGTGAATAAAATGTAATGGAATTATTGCTGCGTTACTGAAAAAGTAATATTGCGCTACAGTAATTTGTAATGTGAGTTACTTTACTACCTAACACTGTTACTGGGGCCTGGGAATTGGGATAGCGTTATACTTGCACCCGAGCGGAAAATTTGATTTTTCTTGGGGAAATATTTAGGTACAAATTCTTAAATTTTTGGTACAAATTGGTGGCAGGATAACCCATCTAAGGTCGTCAACAACTATTGAACAATTTAATAACAAGAAAGAATTAATAACAAGCCTGCAAAATGTTATTAATAAATTTTGTGTCAACAAAAAATATAAAGATAGGTATTAATGTTTATTGTGTTGATTTTTATATTTATAATCTAAATTTACTAGCTATTGAAGCAGAAATTTTACTATGGCAGACAAAATGAACCAAGATTTTTGAAATAGATAGGTCATCAAATGTTTTTAACGCGTTGTCCTAGTGCAATCAAAATTTTTTTTCCGTCAATTGCTTACTTATTAATATGTGTTAGGAACTTTTCTGGTATCAACGTCAACAATAAAACTTTTTAACTTTTCAACTTTTCAACTTTAAAACGCCTCAAAACTTTTATAATTATACATAGACTATAGTCTATGACCATAGTTTATTCTATCTCAGTGCTTCCGATAATTATAATATAATAGGTACCTAACTGAATAACTGATTATTTGAGACGAATATTTGATTACTATATTTACTGGTGGTCGGTGGAAGACCAATGGCGTCATGACGACAAATCCTGAAAGGTTAGAACCATTTTATTATATAAGATATTCTTATGTATATTTGCATATTGCACTTTTTTATTACATGTATTTAAGAACATTGATTTAGTACATCTTCTTTATTAAATATTAACTGATAACGACAACCATGTAAAAAACACGGACTATGATAATCCATCTTAGTCAGTGGTAAAAAAATAAAATACATCATAATGACATAATATTTTGTCGTTGGTGACTTTGTGTGACCGTGTTCCGTGTTCTATGGTAGTGGGGGGCGGGGGCCTTATCAATAATTCTTACTGTTATCGATATCGAGTTGGCCTCGACCCTCGCCGATGCTTATAAGCTTATTAGCTTATTACTTGTTAGTTGTTTGTGTTTGCAGTTCAAAAATAAAAAAAGACGATTACTCCGAGAACCCCGATAAAAGAAAATTATACATTATACCATGGCTATTGGTTAAACACCACGTTATTTCCTTAATAAGGTATACTTCGTCCACTGTATACATTGCACACGTACGGGCTTTACCATGTCGGTTCGTGGTGATGTCAACAACGATGAAGGTGGCGTGCCCGAGTACGGTTGGAAAGTGGATTTCGATCACCAGTTCCCCGATCCCAGAACGCCGACTTACATGCCGAGGATCAAGCAGATATTGCAGTTATTACCACTGATTGTTAGGTAAAATTTATTTGAATGTTTCATGGGCTAGTTCTGGTCTGAAAACCTACAGACTGAATTGGTTTAAATATTGGGCCCTTGAATTTGTCTTAGTCCTCATGGTTTATTTTATTTTTTTAATATTATTCCCCAAACAATACTTGAATAAGAATTAATTGGTGTCCACCTTACAATTTAAAATTTAAACCACTAACCAGTTACAGTGTTTGATGATCATTTTGAATTTTCAAAACTGCCACATAGTATCTTTGGTTACAGTAAAGGGATATAGGTATTTCAAAAACATTTAATGAATTAAAAGTTAGGTTCATTTAGATTTAGTATTGAAAATGAAACAGTCCTAAAATGTAAATAAAACTATGCACCAACCGCATAGGTGTAACTAGGTAAATTTTTTGGTGGGCTAAAATTTTTTCAGCAGCACAGACCGCAGGAGATTAACTTTTTGTATAGTTAGGACGTTAGGTTCTTTCAAATAATAATAAAATAGGTACATATACCTACCTATGTTGATATATTTTATTAAAACAGGTGATTTCTTTTTGTTATTATTCTTAACTCTTAAGAGGATGTAACGCGGGCATTTGTTGTCTCTCTCTTACAAGTGCGTAACATAGGAAATGTATGCTCAGCAGGTCATGTTTAGCTTTGTTATTCTAAAAATTAGAGTGAATTGATCTATTATTAAACTTGATAGTAAGAACATTATCTGTTTTGTATGTGGGTTTTTTTATGATCATTTTTAATTTATGCTATATTATACATGCAAAACTTGCTAAAAAATTCAACTATTGTAAAAAACCCACATACAAAAACAGATAATGTTCTTAGTGTTCTTACTATAAAGTTTCATAATAGTTTGATTCTTTCTAATTTTTAAAATAACAAATCTAAATGACTAAATGTGACGGTACCCAAAATTTCAAACTTTATTTGTGCCTATGGATTATGTTCACTTAGATATATAAATAAAAAAATAATGTATTCTGTAGGTAGTCATATTCTTTTTTATTCTCTTAATTCTTCAAATCTAATGTATAATGATGTTTTATTATATTTTTATATTCAAGGCAATACATTTAATTTAAACTATTAAATTTCATACTTTGTTATATATAACTAAAACAATTGATGTTTTCATAAAAACAAATGTTCATTAACTAAGTATACCATTGATTATGTAGTGTACTAGGTGTTAAATATTTTATCAATACTATAATTCGGACTTTACTTCTAGAAAAAATTAAATTGGAATTATTTTCCCCGGACTTTTTTTTTGTGATTCATTTTAACTCTTAAATAAATATGTTTCTATCAAATTATTATAAATTAATTATTATTGATATTTGAATGATCCCTGGAATGACCTTATAAAATATCTGAGATAATTTATAAAAAGTGGTATTATGCAATAAGAAACATTCATAGAACAAATTAGATAATCCTCAAGATCTACTTATATTAATATTACATTAGTCATTACTCATTAGTAACTAAACAATTAATTTTTAGTTAACTTATTAGGGACTAACTATAATTTAGTTACATTATTTATATTTTGGCTATAGTCAGAGTTGGACTGGCCTGGACTGCTAAGTGGCGTAATTAGAGATTTTTCATAGAGGGGGTCCAGCTAATTTTCCAAATTCATGTAAGTGGATGCTCCGCTAAAGAATATATTAATATATCTATTAGATGTTTAGATAGGTATTTATGGGGCCAAAGGGGGATCCGGATTCAACAGACTCCCTCCACAAATATGCCACTGGTTCAACCGCTAGTCTGCAATTGCGGACGGAGCCCTGGCCTAATTATGGTAATTGGGTTCCCCTAAATTTATATTTTATAACATACATTTTCACTATATAAAAATATTTTAAGTAACCGACTATTCAATTTTAAAGAATGAAATATTACCTAATGGTTGGTCAAATTTATTATTTTTATTGTTAACATACTATTATAATAATTTTTTCCAGGTATGTATTTTACATGCTACTATGTTTTTTAAAAGGCCAGAAACCAATAATGGATTTTCTATTTCCTATTAAGTCAAAGCACATGTATGGTAAGAATTTTTATTGTTAAATCTTTATATCTTTACAATTATTAATTAAACAGTTTGGTTACAGCTTGTTAGTCAAATAATTATAACAAGTAATAACAATTTATTTTGGTTACTTTATATTTTCAGGTGTACCTTTGGGTGGTATTGGAGGTGGAACCATAGGCCGTGGATTTAAAGGAGAGTTTTGTCGCTATCAAGTTGTGCCTGGCATGTACGAGTATGAATCGGTTCAAGCAAACCAGTTCATAGTAAATATTCAAAATAGCGAAAATATTACTGTTTACAATAATGTTCTGTCATGTTTGAAGTAAGAGCAAATGTGTACTATTCATATTATATTATGTATATAACATTAATTTAGTACATTAAACATTTTAGGTGTAACAACAAAACATTGTACAATTGGAAATGGGATTTTCCATCAAATCAATGTAAGTATACTGGTCTCTATCCAAGATCATGGACCGAATATTTAATTCCAGAATTTCAAATCAAACTCATTTGCAAGCAAATTTCACCCATTATTCCACATAACTATAAAGTATGTAATACCATTATATTTTATTAAGCTTAGTAAAAATATTTAGTATATGTATAATTTAATACTCATGTTGGTATAACCTTACATTGTTATAGGATAGTTGTATCCCTGGTGGTGTTTTCATATGGACAGTAGAAAATAATAGCGATGAACAATATTCAATAAGCTTAACATTTACGTTTGCAAGTGGTAACGGCATTTCATCATATCATTCAGGTTATTACAATATTATATATTTTTAAAATTAATATCAAAATGAAAGTCTTACAAATTGATTTGTGGTAAATAGAAAAATATTGTTTCTTTAATTCATAACTACCATAAAGTCTATTAAATATACTTTCTCTGTAATAAATGATAATACTTTTATTTCACTCATACATTTTTATATTCCTAATACGTAAGTAGTAAATATTATTTAGAGATTACACGACTATTGCTTGATAAATGGTATAAAATAGTTATTTCCTATGAATATTTTGTTTTACTGTAATATAAATATTATTAATTTCTTATTTAATTAGGACTTTACTTTGTTTTAATTCCTCAGATGAACCTAGCTGTGAACCATTCAACTTAAACAAAGATGGTACCGAGGTTGCTGGTTCACTGATACACAATTGTTTTAAAGAAATGAAGTGTACCTATGTTATTGGTGGATTAATAAAAGTAATTAAATTAAATGTTCAAGAATTTGATTTATAATTTTTAAATTAACAAACATTTTTACTATAGAAAGGTGCAGCTTTCAGTCAATTAAATTTTGATCCAAAAGGCAATGGTATGACCATATCAAAAAGCTTACAATTATTTGGAGAGTTGAGAGATATGCAATTAGGGCCTAGTAATATATACAGTAAGTAATACATATCTAATACCACATGAACAAACATTGAATGGATGAATAAATAAATATGAATTTTTTATACTCTTTTAGTGAGAAATGAAGAAGTGGCTAGTGCAATTTGTTTAAAACAATGTTTACTCCCAAACACATCAATGACTTATGAATTTGGATTATTTATAGATATGCCTAAAATTAAATTTCCTAAATCAAATATAGAATATTTCAGGTAAACTATATCTAATTTATATTATTATTAAATATATTTTAGAATACTAAAAGCATAATATTTTTTTTAAGGTACTATACTAAGTTTTTTGACAATAATGGAACAGCTGGTCCCAAAATAATGCATTATTCAATGCAAAATTTTAAAAGATGGGAACAAGAAATTGAAAAATGGCAAAATCCAATTTTAAATAATCCGTAAGTACATAATATAAAAACCTATATTCGTTTATAATTATTTGTTTACAAATAATAACATTGTGTTAATTTTATTTTATTAAGTTTATCTTACATTATTACATGATGTTTATTAATAAAGTATTTTAATTTATATTTAAAAATGATGATATTAATTTATCAAATATACAATTTAAGGACATAGCTCATTGATCATTATGTTTTTGCAGCTTATATATTATAATGTTATAATAATATATTTTACTTATAGATCATCTAAAAGAATATTAAAAATTTTTTTTTTATTATTTTTATTACTAATATATTTACAAAATCATATAATAACCTCATTATTTGAAAAAAATCTTATTAGTGATATTGAGGAGTAGTACAAAATAATATGTCTACCATTATTTATGTTAATAATATTATTCACCTGTGATTAACGATACTCGTCAATTGTGTTTGTCATTAAAAGGACATGGCACCCTCTACATATGTTGTCTCCGTCTTACACACGTACAACATAGAAAATTGTTCGCTCAGCAGTTCACGTTTAGCTCCATTAGTTTAAAAATTATAGTGACCTCTTAGAAAATGTAAAGGTAAAATTATTATTAAGGGGCTTGGGCATTTCATAGACTTTTTATTATATTTTAATTTTAAAGCGAGTTATGAGTATTTTAAAATTGTAAATTGTTTGTATATCTTAAAACAATCATAACTTGTCCTAAAATTAAAATATAACATAAAGTTTATGATATGCCCTAGATAAAAATCTTACCTTTAAATTTTAAAGGAGGTCAATTCACTCTAACACAGCCAAACTTGATCTGCTGAACGTAAAATTTGCTATGTCATACGTGTGCAAGACGATAGCGGGAACCATGTCCTCTTAAGATTATAAACCTAATTTTTACGTCACCCACTGGTTGATTATTAACTTTAATTTTTTCTATTTAAATTATATTTGTTTAATTTGACTTTTCTTTTACAATATATAATATATTTTTATGACGAGTAACTGAAAATGGATATGATATATTAAATATATAATATAAACATTAATTAATTAATTTAAAAAATGTCATGCTAGTATTCTTGTTTCTATCTTATAAACAACATAGCAAATTTGCTTGTCAGTTAATATTTACTTTTACTCATTATAAAATTTAAATTTTACAATAGCTTATTCTGGATCCACTTGGGGCATTAAATAAGGGTAATTTCAAGACACACTTAGAAAACCCACACCTGCCAATATCATTGTTGCCTGGTGTACCACTCTGCTCCTGGATATTTACAATAATTTCCACTTTTTGTAGGCGAATATCGTTAATATTAATTTATTATTCTCAATAGTTTCATAATTTCTAATTTGTTATTCTCTAATTTAATATAATTTATTGTAACATATACATATCATAGAAGTTAGTATAGTCCAAACTTGGTATTTCAATACATTGTAACAAAAGTCTCAGAATACTGTCAGAATTTGGAATTTGGCTATTTTTGGATTGTTGTTTGACCATATAGAAACAGCATTTTTTACTTATTAAAATTCACTGTTTTTTTAACTTTGATTATTGCCAATACCATTATTAGCAGTTTATATATATTTTTCATTTCAATTCCAGTGTACACACATACCAGTAGCACACCTGATATTATAAAATTATGTTTTTTTTCCGAGATAATTTATTATTATAATATATTTATATCTAATCGGTATAACTGATATTATAACATGTAAAAAAGATTGAACTACACTAAAAAACTATTAAATTCACAGATTAATCAGTATAATAATTGTATATGTGCAATGTACTCATACATTTGGGTTCATTATTGTAGTTGGATAATAAGTTTAACTAACCACTCATAAAAAGAGACCAGATTGATGAATATGTTTCCCTATAATATGTTATACTATTTCCCATATTACCTAGATTGTGCTGTTATCTGTATTGTGTATTTAATATTTATTAACAATTTTCTTTATTATTATTTTGATTTTAGATTATTACCTGACTGGTATAAAAGTGCTATATTCAATGAAGTTTATTTTGTAGCTGATGGCGGAACTATTTGGTTCTTACCTCTCAAAGAAGATTATGAACGGTTAGATGTCACAGATCCAAGATATCAATATGGATATTTTGGGTATTTGGAAGGTCATGAGTATCGAATGTACAATACATATGATGTACATTTTTATGCATCTTTTACATTAGCAAAACTGTGGCCTAAACTACAGGCATGCATTCAATACAAGTTTAGAGATACAATTGATAATGCATTGAATATTACTAGAAAACACTTGTCCTGTGGTACCAGGGGTTTACGGAAATATAAATATAGTGTACCACATGATCTAGGTGATCCAGGTTTGTTTTAATTAATTAATTATTTTTTATTAAAAGGTATTTATTTCATGAATTATTATGTTGTTTTTTTTTTTTATAGAGGAAGACCCGTTTAATTTGGTGAATGCTTATTTAGTACACAATGTATCAGAATGGCGTGATCTTAATTTAAAATTTGTTTTGCAATGCTACAGAGATTACACTATGTTTGGTGATAACAAGTATTTGGCTGATATGTATCCACAAGTAATTCAATTTAAATATTTAAAAAAAAAAATATACTGTGTTGTATGTTGTTTACTTGAACTTACAATAAATTTAAATAAATAATAATTTACTTATATTATATAGATAAAAAATGTGATGGAGAAATCATTGTCTTGGGATACTGATGGGGATGGAATGATTGAGAATTCTGGAACTGCCGATCAAACTTTTGACACATGGATAATGACTGGCATCAGGTAATAATTATTTTATAATATATTCATTTACTTGATAGAAAAATTTTTCTTAAAAATGTTCAATATATTTCTCGTATATTCATATATTTTTGTATTGTCTTAGTAAGAACATCTTAAGGCTCAGTCAAACAGAAAGCGTTATTTTCACGTCGCATGATTGTGATTTTGTAATTTATTGTGACACGGCGTTATTTACGCACGTGAAAGTACCACGCCGACGAGCCATTTACCGCTTAATCGCTTTCTGTTGACACATTAGGAACTAGGGTGCAGATTAATATCTACCTAATTATCTAACAGTGTGATTGGACATTTTTGAGGGAACAAATTTTTATTTTAAATTAAATTAAATTTAAGAAGGTAGTTAGTAAATAGTATTAATAGGTATAAATAATACACCTCAAATATCTATGATTATTCATTTTTGAATTACAACAGACAAAAACAAAATTGATTTTTACCAAAATCTTGTGGTGTGTTAATAAACCCATTTTTCCATTATTTTTTGATCGTTTTTCCCAATTATTTAAAAAGTATTGCAGATTTTATAATTTTGATATCCCATATTATTAACCACGTCAAATTTAATAAATTTGAACTTGAGTTTTAGATATTTTACAATATTTATGTTTTTAGTGCTTATTGTGGAGGGTTATGGTTAGCTGCTCTTTATTGCACTGTTCAGATATCAAATATTCTTAAACAAGGAGATATCAGTGAAAAATATTTGAACATATTAAATAAAGCCAAGGAATCATTTAATGCTGCTTTGTGGAACGGTAATTTGGTTTAAGTTGTTATCATATTAATCGTCAAAGCATTGCATTTTGTGGTGGTCAAATGATTTTGTAATTTATTTATAATCTACAAAGCTCAAGACAGATAAGTATACTCTGAAGTGTACAATGCGAGGCCTCAAAGATATAATGAATGTATTTATTATACACGGTTAGTCTTTCTTTAGATTTATATTGGTAGAAAGTTATATGGTTTTTACAATAAACGATGGTGGCAAGTGTATTTACTATTTTTAACGATTAAACAGAACCTTCCTTGTTGTCATTTAAAAATGGAAAGAATAAAACTTAAAAGGTTAGATTATGATAATAATTAAGATGACGTGTAACACTAATTGAATATTAAAAAAATTATGTATTTATTTTAAAATAACGTACCTACTGTAGTGTATTATTTTTAATTATAATACTTCATTACAACAATAAATAAACATATAACTATCATCTACATTCTATAAGGTAAACTTAAAACTAAATGTTTTATTTTATATAATATTAAGTTAAAAATTGGTTAATATTTATTTGTCACAATTTTTAGTAGAATATTTGATAATCTGTATATTATTAATTGTTTATCAAATGTGTATCATTTAATATTTTTATACTAAAATAATTATAAATATACTTAACATTTTGTTATAGAATACTGAACAGAATTATAATGTTAGTACATTTATTTTTGCAGGTGAATATTTCAATTTTGATTCGTCTGGTCAGCATCATTCAAAATCAATTATGGCTGATCAATTGTGTGGGGAATGGTATTTGAAATGTTGTGGTGTAAACGAAGAGGTAATGGATTGTACAAACGGTTTCAGTTTTAATGTGTACATTTTTATCAAATAATTATGTTTTTATCTTAGGTACTCCCAGTTGATAGAGTCAAAAAAGCTCTTCAGACAATTTACAAGATGAATGTACTTGGGTTCAATGATGGAAAAATGGGAGCTGTGAATGGCATAATGCCTGATGGCAATCCAGACACGTTTTCGGTACAAAGTGAAGAAGTTTGGACAGGAGTTACATATGCTTTGTCCTCTTTAATGATCGCACATGTTAGTTTTATACTGTGAATTATAGTATTACAATGAAGTACATTATGTTAATGATAAACATTTGTTCATAGGGTTTACGCGATGAAGGTTTTAACACAGCCAAGGGTATTTATAATACTGTTTATAATAATATAGGCATGGCGTACCAGACACCAGAAGCTATTTATTCTAAAAATGCATACCGCTCTGTTGGTTATATGAGACCCCTGAGTATATGGTCTATTCAAACTGCATTGGATAATTTAAACAAAGACTAACTTCTAAGATAGTATTAAATTTATGTTCAATTTTGTATAATGAGATGAAAGTAAAAATATTTTCTAAATATATAGCAAGTGTATTACGTATGCAAATATGACTATGACTAAATTGATTGAGGATAATGCTGCACAGTTCTTACACATATTTAAGTTGCATGTTTGGTTATTAGAGGTTATTGCATTAAATTGTGCTTCAATTAGTTCCCATGGACAGGTTCGGCATTCATCTTTACCCATCGGTATGCCATGTTCGTTGAGTAAAATCATGGCTTTATTTCCATCCCTACATTTGTAGAACACTGCTATTACATTTGACGCAAATGGATCTATGAATGATGTCCTCCATTTTCTATTTTTCATCTGTTCAAAGTTTGTGCCCAGTAATGGAGTATTATCTTTTCCGATGCCCAACCTGGCAACCACACTCAAAACGTTAGGTGAGTGTCCAAAGTAAAATATTCCTAATGGTCCTTGTTTCCCTCTGGAAATGTTCCTATAGAATTAACAAACTACATTTTAATTATATTATTATTTTTAATGTTAATATTGTGTTGAATTTAGCATAAGATAATATATATTAAGTTAGGGTATGGGTATGTTGCTATTTTTTTTCAGTACATGAACATCATTAGATTTAAAAACTAGGTTAAATCAATATTTATGTAATATGTAACAACATATTATATAATTAAGTCTAGCTAGTAAGTTTTAGTGGTCTAAAAACAATTAAGTAGCATTAGAAATATTGAAAACTAGTTTGTGATCTCTTGACGAGGTTACTAGAACATAACCGTAATAAAGTATTATATATTAATATTGTGTTTTATTTTGTTGTTGTACCGACAACCTACTTTGTTGTATCTGTAGACTTCTCTCTTTCATCCACTCCTATTTTTATAAGGTTTACTTTAACTCATTTTTCTATGTTGCTACCTAAATGATTTTAGTCTACTAAAATTTACTGACTAGACTAAGTTGTATATTTTGTCACATATTACATAAATGTTTTCTTGATTTAGTTTAAAATTCTAATCATTTTTAGCATTGATCCATGTAGGAAACATACCTTTACCCTATAAGATTTAAATTGTATGCTTAATACAACAGGTGTGTTATCAATTTATTATCAAACAACTATGCAAGTTGCTCATACTTGAAATTGTCTATCAAGTCCTTCACAATAGGGCATCCCATGCTCTCTCCAATGGGATTTCCATACCCATTATCATAGTAATATTTGAGATCATCTACGTATTCAAGGATCTTAAGGAAAAAAAAAACATTATTGTCAACAAATTTAAGATCACCCCTATAGTGGTGACGGGTGGTATTATAACATATATATTATTATTTATTCTCTTCAACACCGACTAAAACGGGGCCGTCCCCACGACCTTCTTAGTTTCACCCACTAAACCAAGCAAAATAATTGTACTATTATATATTTCAAATGCAAGCCCGGATTAAAGATCAGCCCTCTTTCAACTTTAACTTCAAAATAATTGTACCATTACATATTAAAGACTATATTATTGTATAATTTTTTACTATACAACAAATATCCAGAGTGTCATATGTCACTGTCCGCGGGTTTTTTTTTAACAATTATGAATCGATGATATGGAATTTCGTTAGAACAAAAATAGAAGTGTTTATTTATTTTTAACAGACAATTTTTTGACAACATTTTTAACACTTTTAAACACGCAGTTGTACCAATAATAAAATCGACATTATTATTTCAAATGGTAACTACTACATTTTTTGATTGATTCTGGTAAAACTTTTTTCCTGAATATTTCGACAGTCAAATGATAAATTTTGGTTCGCTAGGTTAATAACTATGGTCTTCTAAAGTTTAGTTTAATATAATGCATTAATACTCTTAATGAAATACCTAATTTACAAGAGCTAAATATTTTTTTTCTTATAACAACCTTTTTGTATAAGTACCTACTTAAATAGTTAAATTGGTAATCTAAAATGCTCAAAATGAAAAAAAAAAACATCAACATTTTTGGGAAACATAGTTCATTATTTTTAGTAATTTTTTGTGGTATATAATGAAGAACAATTTTATTTTAGAATTATTAATAATAAATTAATAAACTATACCTACCTACTTAAATGATATTTTTTTTTTGAAAACTGTATTGGACGTGTTAAAAAAATATATTTTGGGGATAAAGATGGGCCCGGGACCATGCCTCCCTTGCCCCCCCCTCATAATCCGGGCTTGTTCAAATTTTTTTTCTTTTGCTACTTTTTGGTAAGCTGCACCACTTAATTTAATTCGCTTACCAGACATGGTATAATATAGTATTCAATAACATAAATTTAACAAACACAACACTGTTGTCTACCGAAATTGCGTCGAGACTGTGGTCGTCGACAGACGACAGTCGATGATAAGATTACTAAAATGATCGTCAAATACGTATTTTTGCGATTATTATTAGATCATACAGCCCGCATTGCCCGCAACTGCATACAGGCGACAGCTCTTCGATGTGATTGAGTCACTCGCCGAAAATTAAAAGTTATAAATAACACACACACAACTGTGATGCATTTAGTTATTATTGAATCGTTGATAGATAAAATTATTATTGGTATTAATATTTTTAATATAATAATAATTATTTTAAAAATTTAATACGAAATTCGTAACGGAGAACGTATAATATTATAATATGATATATTTTCTAAAAATCTGCCGCCCCTCAAATCACCTTAAAATTGCCGCCCCGGGGCAATTGCCCCCCCTTGCCCCCCGTTAAATGCGGCTCTGCAAATGTATAACACAGCAAAAACTGTTTGGCGCGGCGGCGCGGGACAACTTTTCTCGCATCATATTTGTTGTAGAATTACCAAATTTTCACAACATGTAAAGAAGAACTTTATCTGTGCATCTTTTTTTTTAATAGCACTATACAATCATTTTTATAAGCAAATGAAAAAAAACCAAATGTTTAGAAGAAAATAACTTTTATTGTATTTATGTTATCTAAAATATAGGCAAGCTGTTGCATAGATAATTTTCCACACTATATGTTCAGAAATTTTGGAGCCACTACTACAAACACAGAAAGATAAAAGTTGTCCCGCGCAAAACAGTTTTTACTATGTTGTACTACATTCGTAAAACGGAGACAACACATGCGGGTGTTACTTCCTCTTAATAAAACTATAATAGGATGACTCTAAATTGCCTATACAGAGCGCCGTCCTAACTCGTGCGTATTTTGGTCATAATGTAAGTACATCATATTATGCTGTAAAATGTCCATAAAACACTAAAACATAGTTATTTTTTTAACCAACCAACACAAATGTGCTAAACCATTCAAATATCTGCCCAATCAAAAATACCTCTGAACTATATCCAAATACACAAACAATTAAAGATTATGGAGAATTCTCCAAAATTAAAAAAAAGATGCTCCACCAACATTAATAGATCGGACATTTATAGAGGAATGGTGAAGATGAATACGCGCAAACAAAAAAACCATATTAATTGAAGAGTTCTAAGTAGACGTGAAGGATGCATTTGTTAAAAGGTTGGGTAACTGAGTAAGTAATAGGTAGGTATTATCAGTACATAATTATGATTTATGATGTGCACTCGCTATAATTGATAGTACACCGATTATACCGTATAATAATTAATAATTATATCATTTGTAGACTGTATACATACTTCGAAATCGTACTGTGTGAACACGGCACACCATGCTGGTCGCGACTGTATGTACCAAGCTTTCTCATACTTGCACGATTCCAACATCAGTGAAACATTTTCTAAAAAAAGAGTAGAAAACAATGTTATTATATACTTATATTATACACGTTGCACATATTATGGTGACGACTGATGGCATCGTGTAACATATAAAATTTAAAAAAAAATCGTAATTTTGGAAATATTTGAGCTTGGGTTGTACCTATCTCAATTAAAAGCCAACAATTTTTGATTCATATATTGGTCTCTAACATACATATTTCATGATATCAAATGACTAGGTACACATTTTTTTAAATTAATTAATTTATCTTTGTGTTTATAGTTTTAATTTTGTATTATTAGGTACCAGGTAGGTTTATAATATACAAACTAAAATGTACATACTATACATCATTCTATCTAAAAAGTAATGTATTACATTTCTAATGGTACCTACCTACATGCAAGTAACCATATAGTCAGTTCACGTATACAACTAATTATACTAATTAGTTCTTATTTTTATACATATTATTATAATAAAGAGAATAAACGAATGTTACGGCAGCGTTTCATATAAAACCATTATTGGAATCACGAATCAAGTAGGTATATAATATAATAATATGAAATGTGTGGAATCGTGTTTCAGTGTTTGTATATTTCCTTCTTTTTCTTTTTCTCTTCTTCATTCGCTCTCGACTATACGGGGTTGGCCAACCTTGTCCTACAAATGGTTAGGTTCTACGATATTTCTGAAGTTTTTTTCCAAACTTACGTATGCATACACAGCCACACAGGGGTAATGTACTCATTTTTACCTTTTATGTACTTATGTCTAGCGGGGGAACTTATAAGTTATATTTGCCTTATAATATATAATACACTACTATATATATATACTTATTATACTTGGTAAAATAATAAATAATTCTTTACTACTATTGGAATATTTTCAGTTATATTATATCAAATTCAGCCACTCGGGTATGTAAATAAATTATTATGTGTAATGATATTTAATATTTTTTGTGTTTTCACCTTTACATGGAAATATTAATGAAAGTACAAAAACAATGTCAAGCTGTTCTACTTCTTTGAACACTAGCGCATCATAGTACTTAATATTTAATAATATATTTATTGAATCATCAAAATTACGAAGTAGGTACAAATTATATAATATTCAATGAGAATAAATTTCAAAACAAAAAAAAAAACAAATAGTAGGTACTTTGATGAAGCTGTCCTAAAAAGTAAGCTTGTGAAAGGGAACAGTCAGTTAAAAAACAGTTGTTATAAAATATAAATTAAACATAATTTATAACAATACTAAACACACATGCAAAATTAAATAATTACTAAATGCCAAGTTTAGTGTACCTAACATATAAAATAAAACTTAATTCATAAAATATTTAAATCTAAATTATTTACATAGTTTAAAAATGTTTTTTTATTATAAAAAGTTTAGATACATCAAGATTTAAACATCTTAAAAGCATAGGCGCAATTGAAACTTGGGGCTGGGGGGGCTGAATATATTAAAGGCAAGCAGACCATTGCAATATAGCATATTAAAACTGTATGTCCTAGGTTTTTTTTTTTTGGGGGGGGGGTACTCATTTGCGGCCTATGCGTTAAAAGACTTTTATAAGTACATAAAATATTTTTTCACCAAAGAATTTCCTATTAGCCGGTTTATTACCCCAAGCTTTAATCTTGTGTGATAGTGATGTTTAGGTTTATTTTTAGGTATCAATATTTGTATCAAAACAATACGAAAGAACACTATAAATATATTAATTATTAACTATCTAATATATAAATCTCGAAAATAAATTGATTGTAACATTAAGTTATATACTCGCTTAGCATAATTACCCCATGGCCCATACTACTAAACCATAACATAATAAATCAATAAGATTAATACATCGCATATTACCTGTAAGACTGTAAACCGTATGAAAACCAAAGAATGCAATATATTTTAGTTCCCATCATTTAACACTACCTACCTGGATACCTATAATTATTGAAAAGTGCAATGCCCTACAAGGTACATAATATTATACTACACCACAATAGTACTTTTGTTTTCAATACTCATTGACAGCAGTTGACCCACTACAGACAAGTATTCGCTAATATAATATTATATTGACCAAACTATTCTAATAAATAATTATTGTTTAAGAATGTAAAATCGTTTTTAGTTTCAGAAACGTTTTAGCGTTTTGGCGTGACGATTACGACGACTGATTCAGCTGGTTTTTTGGTAGATTATTTTTGTATTGTATTTTATTATTTATACATTAAAATGATTAATTTATTGTATTAATCTAAAATGTATTTATTATGTATAGTATAATATAACTAATTAGGTACTAGATATATTATACAGGGTGATTCATTAAGCTTAAAACACTCATTATCTCAAAAAGTATTAATGTTTTAAAAATATTATTTTTTTATATAGTTTCAAGTTGTAAAAAAAAAAACGTTTTTATTAAAAAATTATATTTTTAAATATTTTTTTAAGTTTTTTTACTTTTTTAAATGACAGCATAGAGTTTTAATTTCATATTCCAAAGCAGAATATTTTCCTAAGTATTTTGATTCATAAAAATCGAATTTAGTGAGAGTAGTTTATGAGTTATAAGTATTTTATGTTTTTGATGGGCGGAGTGGAGTGGTATACCCCGCAAAATGTTTATCCACCACTCCACTTGTCTAAACTTTAAATACTTATAACTCATAAGCTACTCGTCCTACATTCAATTTTTGTGTATCAAAATACTTGGAAAAATATTCTGCTTTGGAAAATGAAATTAAAACTCTATGTTGTTATTCAAAAAAGTAAAAAACTTAAAAGAATATATGGATAAAAATATTTAAAAATATGATTGTAATAAAAACGTTGTTTTTTCTAACACTTGTAACTATGTTAGAAAATATTTCCAAAAACATTAATACTTTTTGAGATAATAAGTGTTTTACGCTTAATGAATCACCTTGTATAGCCGGGGGTGAATAGGCCGATAGGGACTGAGGACAAGATTTTTCCTATGGTCCCCGACTGTTGGTGGCCCCAAAGTATAAAAACATACTTTCTTTTTTTCAAAAATGTTTAAGTATTATAGTCTATAAAAAAAAGTTATCCGTCCCTTGTTATTTGGAGAATAAACATTTCTTTTCCCAATTTTCTAAATATTGTTTTTCACACCATTGTTATTTGTTAATAGTTTTTCTTTGAATTTTTGTGAAGGAATCTGTCTGTAGAAAAATACGTTTGTGGTTCACGAACGGCTTTGTGTGGTGTGTCATTTGTGCAATTTTAGGCGTGATGTACTGATGTATAGCCTTATATATAATCATATTATTCTCTATAACAATAAAAGTGACTGTCCACCACTGGTTTCTGGGTGTGTCTGACGTGTGTATAATATATAGTACCTAACTTATAGGCCTACGCGCACTTACCAGCTATCAGCTATAAGCAGTACATACTCATAGTATGTGCAGTAGCGGATCTAACAAAGAAAATATGGACATTCACACCGTTGCCCTTGTGAGTCCTGTTCCTTCATAATTGTTTTTAAAATTATCAAAACCGAAATAGAAAATGATTCGATTTAATAATTTTAGGAATGATGTGTCATGTTTGCATGGTGGATATTCCATAGTAAATAATAGAAAGTACCAATTAACTTAAAATATGCATAAGTCATTACATTTTTTTTTTGATCTTAAGCTTCGGCAACTATGCCCATTAGAATTTGTAGGGAGTTATACGGTAGTGGTCCCGCATCCGGGAACTCAGAAGCGTGCTCAGGAATTTTTAATGGGGGGGGGGGGGTTAACCCTCTAAACCTCCCTCTGTGAGCGTTAGTGCTGAGGCTACCCACCGACCATACCAGGCCCCGTATTAAATTTTAATACATATATTAATGTCTATGATTGTGAATATTATCAAAGACAGATAATTTACCTATGGCAAGAACAGAAAGCAGTGAGCTTTACAAAGCGTAAGTTACAACCAAGTAAATATTAATATTTTTATTCATCTTTAAATATTGCTGTGTAAAAGTCTCTTTCAACAATTGAATATTTCTCTTAAACTAGGTAGGTCAATTTGACTGTGAATTTTATAGACAGGTACCTACCAAATTATTTCGTACAGTTTAATTCTTATGTGAATTAACTATAATTAAAGTAATTTAACTCATAATATTTATTAAAAAAAACCGGTCAAGTGCGAGTTGGACTCGCGCACCGAGGGTTCCGTACAAAACCTGTAGGTATAAACAGGTTAAGTAAAAGCTCAACCAACACGACAATCGAGTCATAGTTATGGTACTTTTATTGCAAATGAAATTTATAACATCAAAATATGAAAAGCTGCAGGATAGAGCGGGATATTTAATTGTGATCAAAGACATTTTGTATTACATGTACCTAGGACATATTTTCACTCAAGAATCACCAGCACCTTTTTATTATTTCTTTCGATTGCGTTGACATAAAAGTTTGATTTTGTTACAGTTTAAAGGTATTATAGACTTAAGTATTTAATATGAATTTTAATTTAATACCTCAACGCGTTCATGAGATAAGAAGTAGTAACTTTGAAATTTTCAAAATATTTATTTTTTTATGATGAAACTAAAAATTTTGGTTTTCGCCGTAATTTTTCCTATATCTGTACTATAAGACGTGACTTCGTACGAAATTTCAAGATTCTAAGTTCACGGGAAGTACCCTGTAGGTTTTGATTCCCGTGCGAGTTTCGAAAATTTGCGGAAATTTGCGGCCTAAATGGCTGTATCTTTTGATTGCGTTGGCTTAGAAGGTTGATTTTTCTACAGCTTCCAGGGACAATAGACCTGAGTATCATATAGAAATTTCAGTTTGATACCTCCACGCGTTCTTGAGAAAAACGGTCTTGACAGACGGACGAACAACAAAGTGATCCTATAATGGTTCCGTTTTTTTCTTTTGAGGTACGGAACCCTAAAAATTAAATGTTGCTTTAAACCTCGGTAATTATTTTATTGGGACATTAGTAATGTTAACGGATTATGAGCCTTTGTGCTTAAATCCGCCACGTACTGTACGGTCTGTACGTGATTAATGTGTTTTATAGTTGCAAGAATTTGACGAGTCACTATTATTATAACGAACAGCCAAGTTCTTTTGGTAATTGAAAAACGTTTGTTTAAACCGGTGAGCGTTATTTATTATTATGCATTGTACATACAACTGAAGAGTTAAGTCGAATACACTTAATAAATGGCTATTAAAAACAATACTACGCTTACAGGGATCTGCGTGTTCGGGGAGCGGGGTTAGCATATTATAACCATTATTGGAGTTAATCAAATAATTAATCGAACGAATCCGTTTAATTATATTCGTTTAATTAATCCAATGACCTCGCGTAGCGTAGTTATAGAATATAATTACGGTGATTATTCGGTGGCCGGTGGGCGGTTGGTACAGTAAGTACAGTACTGTATTAAAAAAAATGAAAACACTTGATATTATATTTTAGGTATCTATATAAATAAAAATGAATGTTTATTTGTTGGTTTGTCCTGTGTATACTCATAGGACAAAAACTTCTGGATTGTTTTCAATAAAAGCTATATCAATAGATTCATTGAGTCTCTGCATTGGGTGTGTATCAGTGGCATGCCCAGGGATTTTCAAAGGCAGAGGGTATGATATAACAAATAAATAATAATAGATTTAAATGAAATGTGGTGGTAATACCAAATACACAAATAAGAGGATTAATCGAATAATGGGGGATATATAACCCCTACCCCCTTGGCCCTTGGGAACGGAACTGGTGTTTATAGCTTATTTGTTCAACGAATATAGGTTACTATAGCCTATTGGGAATATTTAGTAACTAAATTCATACCTACTTGATCTATATACAATAAAATAGTTTGCTATTATGTTACAGTTTATATTACTACAATAATTGGTAGAAATATGACATATAAAATGTTTATGAATATAAGTATTTAAAAAAAAAATCTTCAAATGAAACAATGATTACTTTTATAATTTGCAGCCAAGATTTGCTTTTTTAATTCTGGACATATTTTTGATGTGAACACAAAAAGAATAATACCAATCTTAACGATATTAGATTTACGTCGTCTTATGCATTTGCTGAATCAGTCTTCAGTTTTATATGTTCACAAAACTATGTCCAGAATTAAGAAGTGGAAAATAATAAAATTAATAATTGGAATTTATTATGTTTGTATTAGATATATATTTCAACTGAAACCAAACGGAAAACGATAGAAAGTTAGATCAATTTTAAGCTGAGCGATGTCGGGTAATAAAACTAGTATTATATTTTATACATATTTGCAAATTGCAATGTTCCGGTAGAGGCGAGGAAATCGAATTTTTTGTACACATCATAAATACAGCACACTGTTGAACGATTTACTAAAACACTGCACCGGGGTCGCTAGCCTTTTTATGTGTATATTATACATTGTCAGTTGTGTAGGTACTGGTATAAATGTAAATACCAATACGTACCATAATATTATAATAATATTTGTAATTAATACTTATTATTATTATTATTTGTCGTCATTACTCATCAACGACGAATGAAGACAATGCAAAAGCTATACATAATTCAAGTATATGATAATAGGTTAATCTGTTAATGGATATATTGGGTACTACTAAGTAGCAGGTACGTTAAATATTTATGTATATTATATACTATATTATTAATATCATATACTATATTATTAATATTATATACTTATACAGTTATACGGTTGGATGAGTTGTCAGCCGTGCGTAGTTCGTCATAATAATTAATTAATAATTGCAAAATGTAAAACGCGTAATGCCCTATTTTTGTTCACGCGTGAAATATTGACCTATAGTGAATAAACTCACCGTAACTGAGGTTTGTTTTAAGGCCCATCGCCATAGATACCCTGGACACAACGGACCGCACGAGTGGGCCGTCCTCGAACTTTTTCACTTCTCCTTGTCCCTTTGTGTCGTCGTCGTCGTCTTCGACCTGCTTGCACTTGTACAGCTATTACACATTATTATTATTTAATACCTACCTAAGTAATCGCCATTAGCTGCGAAGTGGCGTGCCGAAATTAAGAGGATGTCAGGCGTCAGCGCAATGTTTGTTTTCTCTTTCTCAACCCCGCGCATCATAGATAAAACTCGTTTACGCAGTCTGAGTAGACTCGCTCAATTTGGGTTCTAGAGTAAAAATACCTATTTTAAAATGAAAAGATGACAATATTTCGAAGAGCAAGACTGTGCGTTTTTCCATTATTCCGAATATAACACTCGATATATCGTTTAGAAATGACGACCTTTCAACATGTAACTTCTAACGACCTGTAAATGTCTAAAAAATATTTTATTTTTAAAAACGCACAGTATTGTACACCGAAATATTCTCATATTTAAATTTAATAATTGGTGTTTTTATTCTAAAACCAAAATTAAATGAGTTCTACTCAGACTGTGTAGGTATACGTTTTGTTTATGTTGCGCGTGGGTGAGAGAGAGAAAAACAAACAGTGCGATGACATTCTCTTAAATTATAATAAGATATGATTATAGCCATTTCCTGGTATCTATTTTTAACTTGTTAACTATTAATCATTTATATTAAATGTATACTTGACACACGCCACACACTGTTGTATAGCTGCATACCAGCTTATGAAATTGTTAATAAATATTTCTTAATATTTGTATGTAAATTATAAACTATAATAAGTGGGTATACACAGACTTTACATTCCCACCTCCATTACATAACCTAAACGTATATTATGCTTACACGAATGATGGCTCCAGTGGCGTACCCTTTAAGTGAAAAAAATCACTGAATCGAGAGATGGTAAGGCATGGGGAATAACAATTAGATAATGTTATGGAATTTGTATTGCAATATAAATAATTGTAATATATGGTACCAGGTCGATAATGAAGGACTTTTTTTTTAATATGGTCTCATTTTGTTTATGTTAGGTAGTTTTCAGGCGCTTACTAGTCTCCCGATGTCAAAAAGGTTGATAATTCTTATACAAATTGCCTCCCAAAGTCTGGATTACATAGTATTTACGAGTCTCGACGTACCCTAAATTTTATCGTATGAAAAAAAGGGTCCATAAAGGCTTTAAAATACTATAGTTGCCTCCCAATAAGCATGTACTTCCTATAAACAATTCATACATTTTCAAACAGTTTCTCAAAATTATTAATAATTTCAAAGTCGAAATTTATGACTTTAAATTTTCACACTATTTAGTAGATACATTTATATCAAAAGATTCCTTTTTCTATCATTCATGGGCATAAGCGTGTTTTTAGCAATCAGCGTTATTAAGTTTTAACAAGTAAACACATGAACTAATACAAATTAGAAACAGCATAGACTTCATTGATATTTACATGAAAAAGTTGATTGAAAATAAAATAATATCAAATTTTGATCACATAAAATATTGACTGATAATAGCGATAAATATAAGCTTACTAACGATAATATAATAAATAATAAAATAATAATAAACTATAAGTAACAAGACAATATTTTTTTATTATATTGTTACAATTTTTTACCAAATGTTTTTTTATTGACATATTATATTATTATTTTCAACAGATGTGTATTATTTGTACACTTGTTTCATGGATATACGTAAGACTGATGTTTTTTAATCGTAGTATATATGTACAGTTAATATTTCTAAAAATCTAGAAAATGTGTTTAAAAATGATATTATTCTATATCCTATAACGACTTAAAGTAACATAAAATAAAAGCTTACCATAATAAAATTGAAGCTATAAGACTAATGTTTATCATTATGAAATTATTGTGAAAATTATAATAAACATATCTATGTTACCTACTATGAATTAAATGTTTTAAAATAATTATTAAAATAAGTACCTTTATTATGTATAGGTAGGTACTTATATAATTTCAATTATTATGAGGTACATTTTTGGAAGGCAACTCTTATATAATTATGAATTAACAATTAATTAATAATTAGAAGCAACTAATGTATAATAACCTTTTTATTTATGATTAGGGTGGGAGGAAACTCGTATGCACACAACTCTTCGCCCTTTGAGCAGGAAATCTCCCCCCCACCCCGCCCATGCACCAAAAATGGTGTAATAATAATAATTGTGTATACAAAATGTATCAGTAATATACTTACAACATTATTATTTTTATTAACCTATAACCTTACAATGGAAAATTTTATTGCAGTGTGCAAAATAAAACGATTTACATTTTTGTGGTAAAAATTTAAAAATAACTAATAAGTAACTTGCATATTATACTTTATATCGTCATTTGCCGACCGTTAAATCCGCTACCGTCCTTACCTATTATCTATATTATACTATATACCCAGCTAATCTATGTAGCCTGTACTGCAATTTATTAATTACTAATCCCTTTTACTGTGCTAGTTCTAAAATTAATAAGCAGTATTTTTAAATTTAATTTTTGCAGAGCATCTCCTATACTTACATAGAATCTATCATCGGACGTTTTGACGATCGGTAATTCATTTTCGGGGTTTCGGTTGAACACCGATTGGTAAAACACGGTGGCGCTGTCTTTGGCACGTTGCTTATGCGAAGTCAGAAACTGAAAAAATAAAACGGCCGAATCACTTTTATATTTTATTATAATTAATTTAACATATTATATAACTGTTAAAGTGTAACACTCTCTCATTGTGATAAAGTGACATAAATAATTGTTAGGTACTTACTATTATACATATTAGTATATTACGTGTTACTATAAAAATAATGAATCACTCCGTGCCGATTTACAGTAATTGTAAGTGTAATAAAGGCGTAATTTGGGTTAAATGTATGGGGGTGCTACGGTTATGTCGACTAAAGTGATCAGTGGGGGACTTTGCCCCCCTCCCCCTCACACCTCCCTCCAATTGTACACCATGAATGGTATACACCTTCGCATTAATCTTAGTATATAAGCAATTACCTATAACATAATACATTATTATCTGTATTATTATTCTGATAGTATGTTATTAATATGTTAATGTTAATATTATAACATGTTATTCCTATGTATTATTATTATGAAAATTATAAGGTCTTAGAAATAAATGTATCCAAATATCTATGGCATAATATTATAGTCAATATAAATTCGATGATGCTATATCAACAATTTGGGGGTGCTAAGAAGAAGGTAGATTAAGGTAGGTAGAACTATTACACTGTCAACGTGTTAACCGTGTGGTTAACCCGTTACCATATTAATATACTAAATACCTGAAAATAATCAACTATACCTAATACCTATTTCACAGTATGGTTGGGTGGTTATCAATGACTAGCGAAATCGTTTTTTCTAAACAATATTATAGCCAATTTGGTGAACAAAGGCGCATTCATAGCTACTTACGTCGTGTGTCGTACGCAATTTTAAAAATCAGGACTTATTTAAGTATAATTTTTTTCTACTATTATTTTGTAAGGTTTCTTGGCTAACTACGTTTTAGTGGGCCTGAGGTTATTGGATTAGAGAGTGTAATCAATGGAGATCTATGGATTTTAGTATAGTTTATTGTTGCTGCATGGAGTTTTCTGTGGCATTGAGAAGTATTTCTAATTTTAAAATGTCCTGGAGAGTGTTTATTTCTCACTAACTATATGGAATATCCGAGAACCTGTAATTTAGATTTGAATAACGAATTCTATACGTTATGGCTGGTCTAATAATTTGTTTATAAATAAACAAATAACTTATAGTGACAGTTTTGAATTTCAAGCGTAGGCTTATCAATGTATGGAGATATAATATTATACACTTTAAAGTTAAATTTAAGTACTTTGAAGTTGTCTTCGGTGTATGGGTTATTGAATATCTGTGGGAATTGTCTTTTGAGCCGAACGGCCAGTGACTTAAGTTCCTCGACACCCTGCCTCTGCAGCATATAATGATCGTCTTTGGTCAGATTTATATTCCAATTCTTGATGGCCACGATATCTTCAGGGCACATTGTCGATTCATCTGTTATCATTGTCTTAAGTTCGTTCAACTTCTTAAGTTCCTCGATCTTTTTTCGTGATGGATACCGCGTACCATGTCTGGATACCAGCCATACTTGCATCGGCCGGCAGTCTGTAATCAGGTTTATGACAGTCGTAAACATAATATATTAATAATGTTTTTTGTTTTTCATTCTTATGATTAGCTTATTGTATTGTACTGTAAATTGTAATACTTTCAAGGGTTTTATCTTTCAATATCATAAATATAAGAGAATAGCTACTTTTAAAGCAATTGTTCAGTTAAAAAATAAAACTTTAATAAATTTGATAGCAGAGCGATCACCGAACGAAATACAATTAAAATATTACTCGCGTTGTTTCGAAAAATGTAGTTATGAAACATGAAATATAATAATTTGAAAACAAAACCTAAAATGTTAAGCATTGCAACATAAAATAAACAGATACTAAGTAGTTACCTATATTGAACCTATAATTTAGGTACCTAAACTGAATGTAACACAATATGTACACATGTATCATAATATGATGGTGGTAACTGGTAATTTATTGGTTTATTTATTTAACCGGAAAGGTAACATACTCCCACGCATAATTAAGTATATTGTACAACAGTTTGAGAGAAAAAAAATAAAATTTGCTATTGAAAACTGAGGTTCCACATTGGTGTTCGTCATTAGCCTTCTAAGCGGTTCGTTAACTAAGTAATTTGTTGTGGCATGAGGGCCATAAATAGGAGTGGTAACTGGTATATCTAGTGAAACGCAGAGGTACCTTAAAGCACATACTATAGCTTAGTGGATTCAACTTTGGCGTTTAACAGTCCTTTGATAAATCTAATACCAGCAGTTCGTCTTTGCTTTGCCAACGAAGAAAGGCCAAGTTGATTTTCTACTGGTGAGTAGTCATGAGGTGGACCACAGGTCACAGGATATTTTTAAAACATAACTAGCAAAACGTAATAACTTATTCTGGACTCGTTCAACTTGCCTTACATCCCTAGCAGTATGAGGACCCCTAACAATATGCCCATACTCAAAAATGGAGTGGACAAGGGCAAAATATTGTACCTATACAGATACACTTAGATTTAGTTTATTAGTCAACCTGATATTATTATCGCCGAACGATTTAAAAACCTTGCAGCGCGTATATATTCAACGTGTTTCTTAGGCTCAAGGTTGGAGGTTTGGTTTTAAAACACTAGGTATCAGTTACGCGCAGAATATTGAATTGCATTAAATTTGTATGTACGAAAAAAACCACCGGAGATTGGATTTTGGTAAATGTAACGGTCATGATATTTATATAAGAGATGGCTCAGAGTAAACATTTATGCAAATATACTATATGCTATTGTCCATTTGTGCCAGTAAAGCTTCTACAATCATACTGCATCCCGTACAAAAACAGTGAAACAACACTGAATGCCAAAAGCATTATTGTGGTTTTATGTGGCTTAGTCATTTTTCATCAGTTAGTTAGACAAATATAAATTAGTAATAATTTACGAGTGATGAATTTATGCGCTGTTAATGCATAGTGTTCGGTTTGAATACAAATTGGAAAACATGCCAAACATTATATTTCCAAAACCTCATTATTATTCTTTCATAAAGGTGCAGTGTACCTTGTACAGTTGCACCTATAGAGTCAACATGTATATATTTTTTAGTCAACAATAACTAATTGTCCTAATGAATTTCTTAGGAAAACATATAGGTAAATAATAGAAAGTAATGGAACATAAATATTAAAAACATTCGAGGAAAAAATATTCGTCATATTATTATTGTCGTAAAATATAATAATGTGTAGATAATTATCAGGAAAATTATAATTTGATAAACTAGTAAAGAATAACAATATATAGTATTAAATTCGTGAAGAAGTAATAATATTAGGAATTTAATGGAATATGTGGATTCAAATTATTATTTTTAATAATTCAGAATGGGTACGGCCAAAATATCAAATATAAAAATGTTCCAATCATTTCAGTCAATTTGCCTTCGCCTCATTTCAAAAGCCCCCTGGTACGTCAGCAATCTCTCCCCCCACTCTGATTTCAAAATCCCAACCATTCATACACTTGCCGTTCACTTTTATAAATCATTCCACAAAAACACTTTCAATCACTCAAATCCTCTAATTTCAAACCTCTCCTATCTTACTCTTCCTAATACGCTTTGTTTATTACCATAGAAACAAATAAAAAATAATAATATTATTATATTAATTCAACTTACATGATATAATAATTAATGACAATATAAAATATCTAGGCTGACAAACCGTTTCCGTTCAGAATCGTTTTTCTTATACAATGATAGAATATCATTGAATTCAAGTTTAATACAATTCATTATACATTGGCGCACTTGTAATCTACTTTACAGCAGAGCGACATCCATTTACCTGCTTCTTTTAGTTTTTTTTTTTAACAAATGTAAATAAAATTTTTTTTTGTTTGGTCAAAATACTTGAAATTTAATACAAGGTTGAATGCTCCTCACTTATTGCTCCAATACCAGTTTAAAAATACATGATTCAGATTTTTTTTATATTCGTTCATTTTGGTTTTCACAATTAATCTGGCCACTGGATAGTCAGTAGTTGTACGATTATAGTTGGTACATCCTTTTTCCTAACATAACGACCCTAAAGTGATTTTACCTGGCCCCTGGTCGGTAAATAATTTTGTATACATTTAACAATGTAACTTTTAACTTAAGTCTTTAAATGTAACTTAGTTACATATAACTGTAACTTGTATCTAGTTACTTAACACAAAAGAAGCTAGTAACTTATAACTAATAGTTACATAGTTTTTGAGTAACTTGTAACCAATTACAATAAATTGAGTAACTTGCCCAATCCTGTACATAATATATAAATATTACAGATAGTAGATAAGTATAAACACTATAAACTAATTTTTCATAGTAAAATAATGATAATCGTCACAGAAAATATTATGTACAATAAACGAACGTATAATTATTGTACATACACCTAACCATTCATGCCGATTTCAACGGTGCAATAGTTGGAGATATTTTAATATTTTATACTTCACTGTTCTCTGTTGTAAGATGTTCACTCGCGATAATACAGACGCTTTTATTAAAAAATATTCTAGGAGGATCTTTTATGTGATTGGATATTTACCTTATATGTATTAAGATGTTGTCAATACTCAATAAATTATTGTAATAATAAAAAGTTGTTCAATATTTTATTCATTTCAGCAGGATGTTTTATACGTTGTCATATTACAATAATTAGTTCTACAAATTATCTCTATTTTTTTTTTTATAGTAAAAACAATACAAATTAAACTTTTATAAGATTTTTTTATTGCCCTCCCCCACCTTTAGAAATACTGGCACACCACTGCAATTAGGTATACATCTTATATTTAGAAGTTATGCCTTATGGCTTATACTCTAGCAGTCTAGCGTCTAGCCATCTTAAGATAACGTCATACCCAATAACCATTTTAATGGTAACATTTTGTTACCTACTCCATGTCTCCAACCACAGTTTCAAATGTAGTGATTTTATTCATACAAAACTAATCAAAAGATGAAAAGCCTTTGAACAAAATAAAAATTTTAAATATGTTTCTCTTACCGGAGAAAATTGTCTGAAACTATATACAAACTATTATATTAGTATATATTATACTTTATCATCAGCTGCGAGTCAGAGGCGTTCTCAGGATATTTCAATGGAGGGGGATGAAAAAAATGGTTACAAAATAACCGGTAAGGGTTTTGCATTACAACTCCCATATTATAATAATGAATATTAAAAAAGCGGGTAAGTGGATGTCGCACTGCTGTACAGTAGGTTACAAGTTGGTAACTATATAATGGGTTGTATTAAATTTGAATTCAATGATATCATATCATTGTATATGAAAAAAGATACTGAGCGGAGACGGTTTGCCAGTCTGGATATTTTATATTGTTATTATATTTTATTATAGTCTGTAAATTTAATTAATATTATAAATTACAACAAAATAATTAAAATAATTATTTTTATTTTATTTGTTTCTATGGTGATTAATACAGGATAAAATAAAAATAAAAAACGGTCAGTCAGCCTATAATATTACTAAGCATATTTGATGATATTATTGTGAATAAAGTAATTTATATATAACCTATTTGCGTGGAACCTTGTTTTAAATTTTCAATGTCTAGCTATAAAAGTTTAACTTTTCATAATTTCATAAACTATATTAACTAGAAAATAATTATTAAATTTTGTCGAAATTCGAACTTTAAATGCTTATTAAAAAAATTGTGAATATGCATTTTTTATATTTTTCAACGGCTATTGTAAGAATATATCAGGAGCTTTGCATTAAATTATCACGCTTTTTTACACAACAAATAAAATTTTATTGATATTTATAGAAAAAAAAACTAAAAAAATTTAAAACTGAAAATGTCCGTTAACAGCTCAAAAAGAGTAAAAATATTTTCAAAATTGTATGGTGTATAAGAAATGCTAATATAAACATTCTGTGATATTTTGAAGTACCTATCTACAGTCATTCGTTTTTTAATTACAACAAAATAAGAAAATCGTTAGGTACATGAGAAATCGAGTGAATATCCAATGTTGTAAAAATTTGAATTTCAAACGCTTTTAAAAATTTGATTTGACATTCTTCTAGACATTTTTTTTTTGATAAAGGTAGACAAACTCATGAGGAATCTTTTTTATGAACATTTTACAACATTTTTTATGAATTTCTAATTCAAAATAATTTGCAAATTAACGTCATTTGTACGTACTTTGTGAATATTTGAACTTTAAATGCTTATAAAAAAAAATTGTGATTATGGATTTTTAATTTTTTTCATCTGCCTTTGAAACAATACACTAATAATTATAATACACATATTGATATTATTTTATTTTATTTTAATAATAGTAAATTGCCTCCCAAAGGTCCAAACAAGTAAAAACTATATCAGCTACGAAAGTACAAATGTACAATTTATTTATACTACCATAATGGTAAAAAAAATAGTAATGCTTAAAAATCAGTTAGCTGTACTGTTTAGCAACAATATTCAATTTTTTTTTAATATTGTTACTTAAGACTTAACTAGGTATCCATTTTAATTTCAGGCTGAATCAATGTGGGTACCTATAGGCTATACCTACCTTAATTCTTGTATTATTATTTAAAAGGTTAAGCATGTCTAAACTATAAATATAATATATAACTATAGAATTATTGAAATCGATATTATAATTTATAACATTATTTTATCATGAATAAAACAACTACATAACTAGTTAAAACAAAGTTCATTTATACTTATTTTAACTGTTAAAATAATTCAGATAATGGCTTAAAATTATAGTAAAACTAAACCTTCAAAAATATTAAACTAAATAACTTCGATTCTTAAAACTGCAATTCCAATGAGTTATTTCATGACCTTCAAACAGTTAAGGTACTATATTTAGATTAACGTTCCATTTCAGTTAATATGACTGACACACGCAGTTAACTTCAATTTTATTGGTCAAGAACATAGTAAAGAGTTAAAATAACTATCCCATTTTTATTTGTGTTGTAAAACTAATAGATCCCTCGCTCTGCTCAGAATCTAATAATGATAGTTGATATTATCAAATAATCAATTCAAGTCATTTTTATTATATATTTTATTTAAGCTATAAGGCAATGTTATGAATCAGTTTAAATTATTTATTTTATTTTATCACTGTGTTGTTATCATTGTATATCTTACCATTCTTATACCTTTAATTTTTTTCTGACGCTGGGAATGGGTAAAGTTGACGGAGTGATCGTTTACAAAAATACAGTACAAATTAATTGTAAAACGAATTTCCTGTTATATGTTATGTTTATCAGTGATGAATAATAATATTGTTTATGGCTGGTGGAATCAATAATCACAATTAAGCAAAATAGCAAAAAAATAAATAAAAATAATAACTACCTAGTCAATATTGAAAACACAAACACATATCAAAAGTAGACAAAACGTGTATTTCAGATATGTAATAAAATAAAGAACTTTGGGGGAGAGATCTATCCCCCATATCCCTCCCCCCGTGAGAACGCCCTGCATGTGCAGCGAGTATCAGATATTGACCAGTCGCGAACTTATTTCGTAGATTTCATCAATAGTATTTGAAACGGACAATATATTATTATGGTATATCATATTTAACGGCGAATATTATGCTACAATGTGGCCTAAGTCCTCCTATTGGATACTAAGTCCTGGTATATATATACACACACCTGGCGGAGTCTGCAAGTCGTTTCCGGCCACCGCACCGTAAGTGGTCTTTGTGCCGAAGTACATATACGGATTTTGGACGGTCCGGTAGCACATGCGGCCGTAGTCCGTCCGTTGCCAGAGCGATGACGAGGCTTGCTGCCAGTCGGTAAGTTCGGCCGTGGACGCGGCCATCGCCGAGAACAGCAGCGTTACTGTAAACACACTTCCCGTGACCAGCATTGTCGCGACACTGAACGCCGAACGCCGGGTCGGAGCGCGCCGTAGACATCGCGATTCGCAGCCGTCGAAACCGCCGCCGCCGCCACTGTTGCACAGGTAGTTCAACGCTGGGTGGTGGGGGAGAGGGGATGCGATAGGTGGATCTTTTTTTCTTTCAGTTTTTCTTTCATTTCTGATGTAGATAAATGGCTCACGTAGTCACATATTATGAATTACGAGTTAAAAACATAGCCAATAATTTAACATGAATTTAGTTATCTAGAAAATATAGTATAGAGTTACGAAAATAATACTATAACAGAAATGTTATGAATAGGATTAAAAATATTAAATATAAATTGTAAAACATTCATCAAACATTATCGAATTCTAGAGATGTACTTTATTTTTTTAATACCAAATTACCAAATACACCCAATTAAAACATAAAACACTTAAAATCTTCCTACGATCGAAATTTATTTCAAAAAGAACTTACGGCTACCTGTGAAAAAGGGTTAAACGTACGTAAAGATAAAGGCGCTTGGCAAGACATCATAATTAAATACATCAAGTATGTGAACCTAAAATAGTTCCATAGACTAAATACAAAATTTTACTCTATTTTCCATCATTATTTATAAGTTTATAATTATAACCATTCAGAGTGTGAGTAACAATAATGTTCATTTCTAAGTTCAAATTTCATCATCAAATTTGATGTATATATACGACCTGTTTTACAATTTTAGTTTTAATGTTGTAATTTAAAATTTTTAAAACATTATAGGCCATATGGGCACTTGGAACGTTTAAGTATGTTATTATATTTTATACACAGAATGACATTTTTAAATTCAATTTTTTTCGGAAAATATAATTAAATTTATTGTAGTACTAATTCCTAATTGTAAAACGAATTACTTTAATAGTAATGAGTAATGACCAATGATATAAAATATCATATACTTAGTAATATAGGCTGACAGACTGTCTTCGCTCAGAATCGCTTTACGTATACAATAATTTTATATCATTAAATTCAAATTTAATACATACCATTACAATGACCTAATAGCTAATTTACAGCAGAGTGAAAAGTTAAAAAAGTGGGCCCTCCAAAAAATTCCAATTAGTTACTAGATTCACTTTCCTGTCCGAAAAGACGCGGCAGTAAAAAATTTAAGCATTATTTCTACTGCTCCAAAAGGTGATTTCAGACAAAAAAAAACACATGTAATTGTAAAATGAATATATTCATCGCTGTGTCAGAATCTCAAGCACATTAATTAAATAATTATAAATGATAATGAAAATATAGAAATATTATTAATGGTTAACTATTACATGTTATCTTTTATATAATAATAATGTTATAAGGCGAATAAAAGAACGTGCTACAAACTAATTAATACTTTTTATTAATTAAATACGGTTAAATTAAATAAATTGAAATATTTAATATATTTATAATATAAATCTGAAAATATATTATATTTTCAGATGTTTTTCCTGGTTGAATACATTTTTAACATGTAATTCAACAAGTTGAAATATCGTGTAGATTTTTAATTAGTAGCTTTTAATGTACCTATTCACATTTGTTTATCCTTCTTATCAAATAACTGCGAGTTTTTCCCACGTCTCCCAATGGCGTAAAATCCAATAAGAAGGTTTACAGATAATATACTCAACATTAATAGATGTTAATTTTACCAAAAATGTTTGGAGATGAGCGATGACAGAAAAAAAAACATATCATTAACAAATTAATCGATTTATCACTCCTCTCAGAATATAAAATTAAACATTATGTACCTACCTAAATAAGTATATTATAACTAATATGAAATAATGAACTGCAATATAGGGGTAATGAATATGTATATACATTAGTAGGTACTCATTAAACAATTTTGGGATGCATTTTGATATTTGAGATACCTAATTGTTTTTAGAAGAAAGCTCTATGAATAATAAAAAATTGTATTAAACAAGCGAGAAAGAGAATATTCGTTGTTGTAAACGCTCTGGAAGCTGATGAATTATTTTCATCAAACGTACACGATGGACTGGAAACAATGGGATCAAACATATTTTCGATCGATGTCCATGGACACAAAGTACATCCATACTTCTCAACGGTCATTGGAACTTCATTGACAAAAAAAGTTACTTTTTTCTCACCCTGGCATTCGTAAAGCACGGCCATCAAATTTGAAGCAAAAGGACTCAAATATGATGATTTCCATTTTCTATCGCGCATATCATTGAAGTTAGAACTTAGCAGAGGTGTAGTGTCTCTGGCAAAACCTAGTCTAACAATTGCACTAAACACGTTCGACGAATGACCAAAATAAAACACTCCTTTTGGCCCGGGTTTTGCTTGAGATTTATTCCTATGAAAATAAAATTACTCTTGTAACCGATAAATAAATAAAAATGTACCTACAGTTGAAATTGTACTGTACGCACCTGAAGTTATTTATTAGATCTTTCACAATCGGACAGCCAAGTCTTTCGTTGTTTGAGTTGCCATACCCGTTTGAGTAGTAATACTTTAAATCTTCATCGTACTCAAGAACCTATAAAAGTATACAATAATTAATCACTGAACATCAATTACTTATTGATTATAAATAATATTGATGTATTTACTTCTAAATCTTCTTGAGAAAATACGGCACACCAAGCTGGGTGAGAATTTAAGTCCACTGATCTTTCGAATCGACATGAGTTGTACATGGATTTTATTGTATCTATAAAAACATTATAATACAAATTAAGTTTTTAAGACCAAATATAATTTAATTTATAAAATTTACTTAACGCCAGATTACGATCAAGTCCCAAAATATTCGATACTCTGATAATTACGTTTTGCATGTGTATACTACTACGAAATTTCTTTGATTCCTCGTTATCATTTATAATTTCAAATTTGGATATCTAGAATTCATGAAGTAACATGTATTACTAATTTACTTATATCTAAACAGGATAAAGAAATATTATTTAAATTTAGAATGTTAAGAATTTAAAATAAAGTTACGTTTAATTTTATATCATCGCTATTTATTAAAGGTATGTCCGTAACATTCACATTAAAAGCAGATTTTAAAAAGTAAAATGCGCTATCCCTTGATCTTTCTTTATTCGTTGATAACACCTGGAAATTCACATCATAATTAAATTATATTTAATGTAACTATGTAAGTATATTAAACGGTAAATAATAAAATTACACTGTATGTTATGGGATTATAAGGTTGGTCAAATATGTCTTCGTATAAACTTTGAAGTCTCAATCCCAAAGATAACAAATCATTTACACCTTGATTATTGAGTTTATCGCCATCTTTTTCAGTCAAATTAAAAATCCATGTTTTGATTGCCTCGAAATCTTCTTTACATAAACTTGAATTATTGGTTAGGTTATTTTTATACTCGTTTAAATTCGATATTTTATCTATAGTAGAGCTTCCGGGATGTCTCGTACCATGTCTGGATAATAGCCACAATTGCAATGGCTTACAATCTATTCAAAAATTATAAAATATTAATTTATTGATTTTAATATAGATATAGAATTAGTACCTAATCACTTGTTATTCAACACAATTAATTACATAGACTATACAAAAGACAAGAAAGAACATTTTTTAGAGAATAATAAAATATATTACTAATAATTAATCGTTAATATCTATCATATTCATCAGATCAGACGATTCAAGTACCTAGCTGAACCTCGAAACATTATATTTTGATGAACTTGTATTAATATATTTTTAATTTTTTCATATTTAGTAATTATAGATTTCAATTAATATTTTTTAATATATATAATTCCCTGGTACGTCGGCAATCTCTCCCTCCACTCTGACCTTAAAATCCCAACCATTCATACACTTCCCGCCCACTATTATAAATCATTCCACAAATACCAATCACCCAAATCCTCTAATTTCAAACCTCTCCTCTTTTACACTTCCTAATAACCCACCTCGCCGCCTCAAATGAAATTGACCCAGAGACCTTCTTAACATATAATAAAAAAAAAACAAAAAACCTGCTTAGAATTTTGAAGTAAGGTCAATGGCCCCCTTCTATCATGCAGTCTTATCTTGTATACTTGTACCCCCCATATTACATATTGTATAAATTATTACAAAGTTAATATATTCTTGTTTTCTAATAAAAAAAATATAAATAATTTTAATTCGAACGTTGTTGTTTAATAAATCTTTTATAATATTTTAAATTAAAAAAATTAAAAAAAAATTCTCATCTCAATTTACCCTAAGTTAGAGGATACCCACACTGGTGGGCCCCCCTCCTCAAGCTATTCATGTTTTTACCTTCTTTGTTATCAAATTTGCATATTGTTTTATATAAATATTACAGATTGTAAATACTTATTTTTATCTAATAAACAAAAAAAAGAAGAAAAGTTATACATTTGTAAGTTTCTCCACTAAAAATAATTACACTAAATCATATTATGCCATATGAAATAATAATTTTTAAAAAATCATGTTACTATAGTTATCGACTTATCGTAAATGACCCCTTTTCTAAAATCTCCTTAAATGTAGTTATTGAATATTAATTTACAGAAGCAACATTTCTTAAAATAGTTGAAATATATATAAATGAAAGAAACCCGAAACATTAATACTATATGTAGGAATTTCTATTAATATTTTTCTATTTTATTTATAACTAATAACTAGGAATCGATAAAAACATAATTATTTTTTGGCACGATATTAAATAACGTCTGAACAACTGCACTTTTTCTATTTTTTTTTAATTTCTAGTGCACGTAAATGTTTTTCTCTCCCACATGTTGTGTCACAGTAATTTTTTTTTGGCTGAAACTCTACCTCACAAACTTTACAAAATAAAACGCTTCCATCGGTAGAAAAAATTGATTTCCCATATTGTTGAATATCGCTGAAGTTTTGGCCTTAGGCATTTTCAAAAAATTTTATTTTGTTAGAATGGATGTTAACTACATTTTTATCGAATTGTATCCATTCATATATAAAAATGACTTAAAAACATAAAAATGCACTAAAAAAGTCAAAAAATGCAAAATAACGGTTACATTTTTTAATTCCTTGATGTATGAAATTAACTTTGTGCTTGGGAAGTTGGGAAGCAATGTTTTCGGACATTAAAAAAAAAATGCAATTTGCATTCAATTCCGTTCCCTACTAATAACTTATGTAATAGACACCAGAAAAACCTAACTGGGCAATATTTCAAGAGGTGGTCATATTATAATATAACAGGAGTTTTTTTTTTTTTTAATTGCTTAATATTTATAATTTGTTTTGAAAATCATGATCCATCACAGTAATATTAAATGTATTTAGACAAAGTTTTTCCTACAAATTAACCAATAAATATTGAACAATATCAAGTTTTATTTTATTTTATCAAATTATTATTATAATATTTTAATAGGTAAGTGAAACTTACTTGGTTGGGTATAGTTTTGTTTTGCTGACACATAACTATATGCAGTTTTTGAAGCAAAGAACGGAAAAGGATGATCGTCTTGATGAAAGCATTTATCTGATTCACATTTAAGACAGTTAAATATTATTAGTAACACTATAATCACGATCAATTTCATTTTAAAATAAATTATATTTTATTATGCATATAGTACTAAGAATAAAAATGTGCTCTGCTGTACATAGGTTAAAAGTGGGTCACTGTATAATAGATGGTATTAAATTTGAATTCAATGATTAATATCATTGTAGAAGAAAAACGATTCTGAGCGGAGACGGTATGTCATTCTAGGTATAAGACATATTATATACTTATCTATGTTATTAAAAAAATTGACCTATAATAGGTACCTATAGTAAATTCCAAATTAATCATATCACAATATCCATTCGGTAGGTACTTATAACGCGTTATACGTCAACAACAAAGCCTGATACTATCATAATCCATACTCCATAGATATATAATAGTACACTTTAGAAGTTTCAAGTACCCACGAATAATATTATACAATCACAACAAAATAACTAAAATACTAATTCTAGGTTATTTTTCATGTAATTTCGTCCAAATTTGAACTTAAAATGACTTTAAAAATAAACTGTGCTTATGTATTTTTTAGATTTTTTGGTAACAGAATTAACTACTTACGTGAAATCTTATTTTAAATTTTCAATCCTTAAATATAAAAGTTGAACATTTTATAAATTTTTAACTACAAAATAACTATTCAATTTTAAATTTTATAAATTTTGTCGAAATTCGATCTTTAAATGCTTATAAAAAAAAATTGTGACTATGTATTTTTAATATTTTTCAACTGATATTGTAACAATATATCAGGAGCCTTGTATTAAATTTTTACACTTTTTGGCCCAACAGATAAAACTTAATTGATATTTATAGAAAAAAAAACTAAAAAAATTTAAAACTGAAGATGTCAGTAAACAGCTCAAAAAGAGTCAAAATATTTTCAAAATTTTATGGTGTATAGGAAATTCTAATATAAACATTCAGTGAAATTTTCATGTATCTACAGTTTTTCATTTTCGAATTACAACAAAATAAAGAAATCACTACAAGAGAAATCGAGTGAATATCCAATGTTGTAAAAATTTGAATTTCAAACACTCATAAAAATTTAATTTGATTTTCTTATAAACATTTTTTTTTTTTTGATAAAGGTAGATAATCTTATAAGGAATCTTGTATTATATTTTCAAATCTTAGATTTAAAAAGAAAAATTTTTACGAATTCTTAACTCAAAATAGTTTGCTAATTTTCGTGATTTTTCCATATTTTCTCAATTTTCGAACTTTAAATGATTATAAAAAAAAAATTGTGACAAAGGATTTTTAATATTTTTCATCTGCTTTTGAAACAATATACTAGGAGTCTTCAACACACATCATTGTAAAATCAATACATTCATCGTTCCACTCAAAATCTAAAATAAAAAACAAAAAAAAAACATACATCATTGTAAAATCAGTACATTCGTCGTTCCACCCAGAATCTAAAAATAAATTATAATACAATATTTTTGCAATGTCCAATGGAATTATGTAATGTATTGCCTGACTGTAACTGATAATACTCTATTGTCTATTTCAATGTTTAAAATCTCATGCCGTTATACAGAATTGTAAAGTGGTACCCGTACTGTAGTAAAAATTAAGTATAAACTTATATGTTTACTCACCTACACTGCATTCATAAATAATTGTTGAGTTAATAAATATATTGTTGTTTGCTTTAGTATTAAGTATCAAGTAGGTACCTAATAGATAATATTATTTAATATATAGTATACCCAATAAAAACACTCCACCAAACTCCGTGTAAAAAAAATGACTCTAAAAGTTGGGATATAATTGTTTAGCTTAGCATGCATGAACTAACCTTTGAACTATAGATACCATTTATGTTATCATAAGTTTTACCTAATGTTCAAAGACTTAGCTGTAAAATGATTTCACAACTTTTAGAGCGGTTTTTTTACACGAAGTGCTTTTATTGGCATATCACTCATTTTGTGATGATAACTTATTATTATTTGTAAGTCATTGTTACGTGAAACAAATAATACCATGCTTTATGATAACTATTTTTAAATCACTTAGGTACATAAATTAATTATGGTAGTTACAGTCGAGTACGCGCACTGATTTATATTACTGTCTACTATACTACTATGTATTATAGTATATATCTGTGAGTACGCAACAAGAGATACGTGGTTTTAAATTTTAATAATATTATGATATTGTGATGGAGAGTGGATGTGTGTTAAAAAAGGTGGGTAAGTGGATGTCGCTCTGCTGTACAATAGGTTACAAGTGGGTCACTGTATAATGGATGCTATTAAATTTGAATTCAATGATACAATATCATTGTATAAGAAAAACGATTCTGAACGAAGACGGTATGTCAGTCTAGGTTTAAGACAAATTATATACATATATATGGTATTAAAAAAAAATTGACCTATAATAAATTCCAAATTAATCATATCACATTATCACAATATCCATTAGGTACTTATAACACGTTATACATCAACATCAATAACAAACACTGATACTATCATAGATATATAATAGTACACTTTAGAAGTTTCAAGTAGGTACCCACGAATAATATTATATAATCACAACAAAATAACTAGGTTTTTTAATATGTAATTTCGTCCAAATTTGAACATAAAATGACTATGAAAAATAACTGTGCTCATATATTTTTTAGATTTTTTGGCTACAGTATGAACTATTTATGAGAATCTTTTTTTCAAATTTTCAATCCTTAGCTATAAAAAACTGAACATTTTATAATTTATTAATTACGATGATTAATAATTTTCGAGATTTTGATAAATTTTGTAAAAATGCGATCTTTAAATGCTTATAAAAAAAATTGTGCCTATGTATTTTTAATATTTTTCAATTGCTATTGTAACAATATATCAGGAGCCTTGTATTAATTTTTTACACTTTTTGGCCCAACAGATAAAACTTAAGTGATATTTATAGAATAAAAAAACTAAAAAAATTTAAAACTGAAAATGTCCGTAAACGGCTCAAAAAGAGTCAAAATATTTTCAAAATTGTATGGTGTATAGGAAATGCTAATATTAACATTCAGTGAAATTTTAATTTATCTACAGTAATTCGTTTTTGAATTACAACAAAATAAGGAAATCGCCACATGAGAAATCGACTGAATATCCAATGTTGTAAAAAGTTGAATTTCAAACACTCATAAAAATTTAATTTGACTTTCTTATAGAATTTTTTTTTTTGATAAATGTAGGAAATCTTATAAGGAATCTTGTATTACATTATTTACATTTTCATATCTTAGATTTAAAAAGAAAAATTTTTACGAATTCTTAACTCAAAATATTTTGAAAATGTTATCGTTTATAGAAAATGCAAATATAAACAACCAGTGAAAATTTCATGTATCTATGGTCATTTGTTTTAAAGTTACACCAAAAACCAAAATCGATTTTGCGTAAAAATTACCGTTTTTCCTTAATTTTTTTTTTGTTTTTCTTGGCGCTTTTGAAAACTACTGGGAAATTAAAATGTTGACCTCCCCAATGCACCAACGATATTCACTTTCCAATCGAACAAGATACTGAAGTCGAAAATCGAAGCATTATTTCGACTACTTATCGTGTACACAGACACAAAAAAAATAAAAAAATAAAAAAAAACACACATCATTGCAGGCGCGTAGCTAGAAATTTCAAAGGGGGGGTGTTATTCAAACTTAAGAGGACGCTAAGACGCGTGTGTTGTCTCTGTCTTACACACGCACGACATAACAAATTGTCGTTCACTATTTTCAATAGTGAGCTGTTAGTTTTGATACTAGAGTGAATCGACATATTATCAAACTTTTAGGTAAGAACATTATCTGGGTCTTAGCTTGGGCGATTTTTCGATACTTTCACTTTTGAGAAAAATAAGTGTATGGAAATATTAAAAATGCTCATATCTCGCTTGAAAATTATTTATTATACAAACGTATTACAACTTATCCGTGAATAGATAATAGTTTAGAATAATAGTTCTCTTATATAATATTATTATCAATAAAAAAAAAATGAATACATTTTTAAATTAACTTAATGTGTCGACTTTTTGAGGCTAGTGTATCTATTATTTCGTCTGTGGTTACGACTAAATCTCGATGAATATTTATAACAGCTAAGCCATTCGAGCGATTTTCACCAGTTGTATTTCTTAGATATGTTTTCAAGCGTCTTAATGAGGAAAAAGACGTTTCACTGCTTGTAGTTGTTACAGGTAAAGTAATCAATACTTGTAAAAGTCGATAAACAGTAGACTTCGGTAACATTTTTAGGATTTTTAGGATTTTTATTTTTTATATGTTCATACCATATTGCAAACTCACCAATTGCAGATATTTCATCAGCTTCAATATCTGAAGAATATGTCTTAAGAAGTTCTTTAAATTCGGTATCATTTTTTCATTTGCATTTATTAAACAAGTAAATTGTTTTTATAGTGATTTATGGTTCAAAAATCTGTCATTTAGTTGCTCACAGAAATGATCCAAAAAAGGTACAAAAATCAAAATCCTAAAATAGACTTCTGGTGATTCTGTTGAAATTCTAAAACGATTTGTTCGGTTTATAGCTAGTCGAGGTATTGAAATTGTAATCCCCAATGATAGTTGATACCATAGAGTAACACTCTAATGATGAAGTTGTAAACAAGTTGTAAATACTCTGCATTAAAAGATATCTTGTATCGTACATGAAACGAGTCAACGATAAACTGACACAGAATGGTCTAAAATAATAATTATCTAATTCCGTGTGCCCGTATCCAGGTTTAAATTATAAAACATAGTACACCACGGTTGAGGGGGGGGGGGGGGGGTGTTACTACACCTGTAACACCCCCCCTGGCTACGCGTTGCATCATTGTAAAATCAATACATTCATCGTTTCACTCAGAATCTAAAATGACGTGGTTGGGACATGAACTAAGTTTATCTTAGTTTATCTTTAACTAAGCTTATCTTTAGGGACAAACACTTGAGCAACACCATAGATAGAAATATATAATACTATATAGGTATTTATGGCGAAACGCGCTTAAAATATCGCTATTTGGTAATACTATCATATTATGTGGACATGTGGGGGGGCATAGATAATAAAGATTTATTATCTGTGAGGGGGGGGGGTCCTCCGACGATCGTGGTGTCTGATCTTAGATCATATACTATATATAAAATAGTGTATTATCTAAGTGTTGGATAGTGCATTTGAATATTATCTAATAAAATGTTAGTATATCCATAACTATATTATATACATATTTTATTAATTTTATCAATCTATAAAACAGCAAAGATATTTAGTTCCCACACTATTTCACTCGATAAAAAAAACATAGGTTAACTATATCCAAAATGTTAATAAAAAAATGAGTAATATCCCAATTAGTTAGTAAAACACTCAGTCAATTACTTTTAAAAACCTCGCTAAGAAAAAAAAACTCAAAAGAGAAAAGTTTTGATATCAAAAAGAGGCTAAATAATTTCATGAGTATAGAAATTGTTATATTTATTTGTATTTGATGAAGTGCGATAATTTAATAAAAATAATTTAACTTAGCTGGCTGGCTAGCTGGGTGGTGAGTGAGGTGCAGTCCATTAGTTTATAGGTCTATGGTATACATCAATTGCGCCGATCGATATTTGAATGTAATAAATGGTGTACGTTAATTACGCTAATTGATTCTTAATTATATACAAATGTATATAATAAATAATAATTAATACTATTTCTATTATAACTACATATCGGTTTATACGTGTTTTAATCTAATATATCTATATCGTATATCTATATCATGGGTAAGTTTGAATTATATTATTTTATGACTTGAAGATAAAACAAATTACAAAAGGTGGACAAATACCATGTTAGGTTATAGGTAAATCCATAGTAGGTATTGTGCAGTACAATTCCATGCGTTGTTCGTATAGTCGTTCGTTTAGTTGTCGTGGCTCGTGTTTAAATTTATAATGGAAATTGTATTAAGTGAACGTGATAACGAACTAATTATTTACCAAAATTGTAAATTTTCTTTTAAGGAACTTACCAAAAAAGGGCATAAATGGCAGTGCGCACACAAAAGTTGAAACTCTAAGTTGTACGTAGATGATGTTAAAACTACAATTTTATTTGAAGAAATTAAACATGAACATCATTCTCCTAATAACTTCATCAGAAAGATAAATTTGTATGTAATATATGTATGTAAATTATATTTATTTATGTTTACTTTTTAATATCAGCGCAATAGATGTATTCCTTTTTAATTTATCTTTTTATTCCGGCGCAATAGATGTATACCTTTTTGATATACTTTTTTTATACCGGCGCAATAGATGTATACTAAACAGGTAGTGTCCCAAATTCGGCGCAATTGACGAAACCCCAATAATTTCAGTTATAGGAAAGTATTCATATTAAACAAAAAAGATTCTTTATTGAACATTGGATTCACTACTTTCATTTGTTTTAATGCAGTCATTTGTAGTTTTATCTGAAATTAAATTAATTTATGTCTGGTATGTATAACCGTATATAGGGTGGTATGGGGGAAAAGCCCCCCACCAGTCACTTTGGGCTTAACATTTTAGAAAAGTTTAATACTGAATGTGTGCCTATGATCCACAACGGCACAACAGTAGGCAATTGCTTGGAACTACGCCCAGCATTACAATCGTTTGAATAATATTTTAGTACGTTTCCAAAATGATCGGCGCCTAGGTTGGAACGTGTTGACGCTTCCAACCTGTGGTATTGGCACTTATTGCAGCATCCACACAATCGACCGGCACCAATTACAGATTAAAGTCACACATATTAATGTTCGTTTACTTTGCACCACGGATTTCTATTTAGTGTAGTAGAGAAATCTGTGCCTTGCACATATACTTTCAACTTACAAGTCATTTGAATATCATCATGTTAAATTGCCTATATCAATTTCCTTAAAACACGACCACGGGCTATCTTAAATCGTGGTCCATGGACTATGGGTATTATAATATAATAGTATTATAATAATATTGTTCTGTGTTATTACTTTAGTTATTAGTTATTAGCGTGCTTACTGGTTATTACTTCAGTTATTTAGACAGTCTGTAATTAAAAATATATTTACAAGAATACTTCCACCTTCTACAGTCTTAGTCAAGTATTTAATGATTATATTTTATATTGAAACATATTTCTATTAAGCTTATATATCCAATTCAATATATCATTGCTTAATGTTACGTCGTTTGTTTTATTGTTGTTCAAGGATTATTGTTTTGGTTAATTGTTATGGAGGCCCGGCATAGAAGAAACCAATCAGCGAAGTTGATCAATTTATCTAAAAAATATAATATATTAGATACTGTTATTTGTTAAAGCAGTACAAATAATTTACCAAAGGATTCATCTTCTTTGTCATTACGTCCCTATGGCAAGCAGCCTGACTCAATAGTCAAACTCTAAAGTAAGACAATGGTTGCATCATGTAAATAAACACAAGTTAGTATACCGTCCAGACACACTTTCTTGTTCGCAAAGGTGGGTACCATAAGCTATATTTCATAATATGTTTATAATTGTTTACTTATTATAGTATTTTATTAATATAATTTTATGTTTTTGTAGTTTTTTTTAGGTAGAACATGACGAAGAGCAAAATAATGAGATTTCTAGCAGTGGTATAAATGATGAAAATGTTATTATACAAAATAAAGGTGTTCAGAATAATTCTGATAATATATGTATGACAGATTTTATGAAGTAAGCAAACAGTTTTTTTTATCATATTATATAGTACAATGTTGTCATATATTCACTTGGGTGAACGATGCAGATATATCTCCACCCATTGTCTCTTTATTTTTCAAGTATTGGGACCATTTCTTGTGATAGTTATTTTTTGTAATAGTTTTATTTTATTTTTTTTTTGTTATGTCATGTTAATTTACATATATTTATTTGGTTCAATATGTATACAATATACATACACTATTGGTAATAATTAAATTGTATATTTTACAGTGTTAATGATGATTATGACATAATACATTGTATTTAGAGGATCTACTGAACTTTTACGATCCTTCATTTTCACCTACTCGTGTTACAATTTTTAACCATCATGAAAACCAGAAGAATATTGTTGTCAGTCCCACTACATATTTGTTAAAGTATGTACTTTAGATAAATATTTTGCAATTGTTTTTATTTATTATTTTAATTACAATTTAGATATAATAATGATAATATATTTTGTAATACTATTTATTTTTTAGTTCAGTCGAGAACACTTATTATGATATTGTGGCTAATGACTTAAATGCATTAAGCAATATTTCTCCATCAGCAGCTATTTACACTAACCATGATAGTAATTATTATCCCACTAAAAACACAGAAACTAGTCACGGTGAACAAAATAGACCTGTTCGTAAAAAGTTTGTACTATATTAATTATTATTTAGTAATTCTATAATAATAAATTCTTAAAAATATTATTTCTAATCACGGTTTTTTTTTTGTCTAGGATATTTAGTTTTACAGGAAGTGAAAATGAGGAGAACTCGAAAAAGTTGTCATTGGACAAGAGCAGTGGCGTGGTGAATGGGGTTTTATGAAGCTTAGGCGTCATGGTGGATTTTTTGGTTTGGGGGGGAGGTTGGGTACATTATGGTAATCAATCACATACAACAAAAATTAAAATATTTACAGTCAAATAATAATTATATGTACTAAATATTCTATGTAGGTGATAAAGAGGGGGTAGATACTGAAATATATGCTGGGCATCAAGATTTAACCAGAGTATACCTTTACTTTACAATATTTAAATAGCTTATAAATTATTATTGCAACTATATTTTTGTTGATGTTTAGATTCTTGGTTAAAATTCATAACTTATATGCAGGGCTTGTAAGTTCATGCATTTTGTATATCAATCTTACTAAGGTGTATTTAATGCTAGATGAAATAGAAATTAATTTCAAAGGTTATACAATGGTACGATGGTTAAGTATGTGAAGTTTAATAGGTTTATTCACATGTATTCATAGGTTTTTATATTTTTTAGGGCATATTACTCTTAATTTTAATATTACTATATTGATATTATTATACTAACATACATTTTTTTTCTATTGAAATAATACGGAAAAATTAAAATTTAATGAAAAGCGCAATAATTTATATTTTTTCACTATATTCAATGTATGAGAATTGTTGCTATGTCAAATTATTAAAAATATGAACAGATAATTCTTGCTATTTGATGTCTTCATTTTTTAATCTACCTATTTTTAATGTATAGTTTTAGATTTTGAGTGCATATGAATGCATATTTCTGAACTTTTAAAGGATTATTTTGCCAGTTTTTAGCGCATAAGTGCATGCTTATTTAATAATTTTTGGGGCTTGAACTTACAAGCCCTGCTTATATCACTCAATATAAATATCAATATTTAATTTAAGTTAGGTACAATTTAAAATTTTAATAAAACTTGTGCCCAATTAGCCTATACTACATGCTTAACTATACAGAAATACAAATTGTTTTATTCCTTTTGACACTGTCAAACTAATGGACGGCACTTTAACTACGGTTCCTCGATCTACAGAGGCAACCTTGAGGCATTTTCTTTTAGGAAATTAATTAAATCCTGAATCGTACTCTTAATTTAAGAGTTTGTAACTAATACAATCATAATATAATATGATTAATATGAGTATAGTACATTTCGTAATATTTTTTTATAATTTACTGTTATATTAATTTTGTATTTCTAATGTAATATGTGTTGATATTTATGGACAGCACTTGCACCATGGCCCCTCGATATAGTAATGAGGCGACCAGGCCCATCTCTTTTAGATAAATTATTAAATACCAACTCAATCAAGTCTTCCAAATTACATTTTACATTTATATTATGTAGATAATTTGGGATAATTTGAAGAAAAATTTGAAATTAAAGAGAGACTGTGTGAAGTAACAAAATATGTGGTGTGACTTGTACATTTGAACACTTGTTATAGTGTATTATATTAAACTTTAGTTAATTTTTAATAATGTACTATAATAAACATTTGAACAATTATTACAATAAAAGTATTTTATAGGGAAACCTGGGTAAGACGAGGAATAGAGATAGGATGGGACATCGTTGTATCTCAAAAACTATTGATTGTTGGGAAAATTTTTTTTTACAAAAAATGTGCTATGCTGGTCACACTTTAATAATATTATTTGATATCAACAAATAATTAAAGTGATACGGTGCACGTGCGTATTCAATATAACGGCCATAGGCGATGTAAAATTTTGCAGAATAATGGACATCACATAATCTGGGACATCACTATTATTACAACACCGTTGCCAATATGCTTAAAATGTTTTTATATTTTAGGTTCATTCATTAGAAAACTAAATAGATACCTACCTACCAACTACCAAGTGTATAATAAAGAATTTTTTTTGGTATACCAATTTTAATTATTATTTATTAATTTAAACAGTTTTTAATAAACGCGTTTTCATTCAGTATTTTTTCGAATTTTAAGTGCATATTTTAAATCATATTTTGCTTGCTTTTAGTGCATACATGTGTAATATATAACACTTTTTTTAATGAATTAAATTCACAGCCCTGCTAATTACTTTTACTTCCAATCATACCTACCACAGTTAATGTTAAATGTTAAATTGTCAACAATCAGCTGCTTCTTCAACTTGATAACACTTATAAGGGATGTCAGATTTTTAGCGCACCATTTATTTCTCTCTCTGACCCACGCACAATGATATTTACGTTTAACAGAATCAACCAGAGCCGGTTCAAGGACTTAATTTCGTACAGGCATAAATATATATTTATAAGTAATTTATAGTTGATAGGCCAACCTAAACTCCCAAACACAAATATTTTTTTTGCTTTACTGTTCAAAATTGAATACCAAAAAAATTTAGATTTTCTTTACTTTTTAAGTGTTCTAGTGACTATATAACGAAAACTGATAAGTTTAAAAAATGTTAATGAACTATTTTATTTTTCGGCTAATAATGATCGCCTTACCCGTACGCTAGAAATCACTGGGTGTTAGTGTTGTTACTTTTAATATTAGATTGAATTAACCTATTATCAAACTTGAATATTTTAACCCTTTCACTGTTGAATTAATATTTTCCTGGGATAACATTTTAGTTTTCATTTATTTTTTTCGTATTGCATATATTGTTATACTTTAAGTATTAATAATGAATATATAGATATTTTTATTTTTTAGTAGATTAATTATAATTTTTTTTTTTCTTTAGATTTGTCTAATCGTTTATAATCATTTTTAAATTGTAATTATTTAGACGATCATTAGTCATAACTTATATAATAATTAAAATATCATCAAGTAACCAACGTAACGACGTATGTAATTTTCTTAACTTAATATTTTTAATCTAACCTTAAAAGTAACAACTTCGTTTTGGTTCTGTTATTCGTACATTAGGTATGCTACGTGTGGATCAAAGATGGAAAACAAATAATGCGCTGACCATAGATATACAGGGCCGTATTAAGGGACAATGTATGGGGGAGCAAACATAAATATAATCGAATAACAAGCTACATAGTCTGAGTAGTCAGTACTGCAATATAATGGTAGGTGGCAATATCGTATAATGGACACATACTAGTTGCAGACGAATTATTCAGGTTAGGAATTATAATATAACAATTGCGGACACGAGCTTCGTTGTCATAATACTAATTGCGTACAGAGCTTTTTTTAATAAAAACTACGTTAGTTGTGGACACAAATATTTCCCTTCACCACTTTTTCAGAACTTATGACAATAGCTAAAAAAAAAAATTGGTAGGTGGGGTTAAAAATATTTGTGTCTTGCAAAAGAGCAATCGTTATTAGATTCTGAGTGAAACGATGAATGTATTGATTTTACAATGATGTGTGTTTTTTTATTTTTTTTTTAATTTTTTTTTTTATTTTTTTATTTTTTTTGTGTCTGTCATCACGTTTTAGGACAGTAAAAGTGCTTGGATTTTCTTCATCAGTAGCTTTTCTGATAGGAAAGTGAATCTAGTTGGTACTTTGGGGGGGTCAAAAGTATAAATTTCCCAGTAGTTTTCACAAGCGCCGGGAAAAACAACATAAAAATTAAGGAAAAACGGGAATTTTTACGCAAAATTGGTTTTCCAAAAAATCGATTTTGGTTTTTGGTGTAACTCTGAAACAAATGAACGTATATACATGAAATTTTCACTGGTTGTTTATATTTGCATTTTCTATACACGATAACATTTTCAAAATATTTTGATTTATTTTGAACTGTTTAGGGACATTTTCATTTTCCATTTTTTTTAGTTTTTTTTCTAAAAATATCAATAAAATTTTATTTGTTGGTTGCGAAAGCTTGAAAATTTAATAGAAGGCTCCTAATATATTGCTTCAAAGGCAGATGAAAAATATTAAAAATCCTTAGTCACAATTTTTTTTATAAGCATTTAAAGTTCAAAAATGGACAAAATATGGGAAAATCACGAAAATTAGCAAATTATTTTGAGTTAAGAATTCGTAAAAATTTTTCTTTTTAAATCTAAGATTTGAAAATTAAACACAAGATTCCTTATAAGTTTGTCTACCTTTATCAAAAGAAAAATGTTTATAAGAAAGTCAAATTAAATTTTTATGAGCGTTTGAAATTCAAATTTTTACAACATTGAATATTCACTCGATTTCCCATGTAGCGATTTCCTTATTTTGTTGTAATTCAAAAACAAATAACTGTAGATACATGAAAATTTCACTGAATGTTTAAATTAGCATTTTCTATACACCATACAATTTTGAAAATATTTTGACTCTTTTTGAGCTGTTTATGGACATTTACAGCTTTCAATTTTTTTTAGTTTTTTTTTCTATAAATATCAATAAAGTTTTATCTGTTGGGCCAAAAAGTGTAAAAATTTAATACAAGGCTCCTGATATATTGTTATAATATCAGTTGAAAAATATTAAAAATACATAGGCACAGTTTTTTTTTATAAGCATTTAAAGATCAAATTTTGACAAAATTTATCAAAATCTCGAAAATTATCAATCATTGTAATTAATAAATTATAAAATGTTCAGTTTTTATAGCTAAGGATTGCAAATTCAACACAAAGGTTCTCGTAAATAGTTCATACTGTAACCAAAAAATTTAAAAAATATATGAACACAGTTATTTTTTACAGACATTTTAAATTCAAATTTGGACGAAATTACATATTAAAAAACCTAGAATAACTATTTTAGTTATTTTGTTGTGATTGAATAATATTATTCGTGGATACTTGAAACTTCTAAAGTGTACTATTATATATCTATGATAGTATCACGGTTTTTGTTGATGTATAACGCGTTATAAGTACCTAATGGATATTTTGATATGATTAATTTGGAATTTATTATAGGTACCCATTATAGGTCAATTTTTTGTTTAATACCATAGATATGTATATAATATGTCTTATACATAGACTGACATACCGTCTGCGCTCAGAATCGTTTTTCTTATACAATGATATTATATCGTTGAATTCAAATTTAATATCATCCATTATACAGTGACCCACTTGTAACCTACTGTACAGCAGAGCGACACCCACTTGCCCACCTTTTTTTAAAATGTTGTTGAACTATAGATTGTTTTAATTTTGTGGAAAAATTGTTTATAAAATATTTATAGATTATCGTCATTATTAATTATCGTCATAGTTTTTAAAACAGCCTGTATGTATGATATTCTACTGATTTCACCACGTGAATATTGGAACATTATCCGCAATTAGTATCTTATATTTGTGTCTGCAATTCGTATGTTACCTTTTTAGATTTCGTCCGCAACTCACATGGTTTTTGTCACTTTGTCCGCAATTCGGAAACACCGCCTATAATTCTGGTAGTTCGGTGCCCCGGCGGCTATTATATTACAAACGACATTTTTTTGCCACTCTTAATTATTTGGCCGTCCCTGCCGCCTGGAGCAACTGCTCCTTTTGCCCCCCCCCTCCCCCGAATTCCCGGTTGGGATGTCATCGCCATAGATATATACAACAACTAGATAGCCGTCTTTATATTACAGTTGTGACCAATGTTGAAATCGACCGCCATTTATAAAGCAAGAAATGTTTACATTTATTTATATACATATATACTATGATAATATTATTTTGTAAACATTGCCTGCTTTGTAAATGGGGGGTCGACTTCGATGACAAAAAGGAGACGGCTATCTAGTTGTTGTATATATCTATGGCGCTGACATCCCAACCGGCAACCGATCTTTTTTATTCTATCCCATAAGTCAAGGTTGTAAACCTATATCAACTGATAACGGTAGTTTCATCCAAAGAGTCAAGTGACCTTTGCAATTCAAGATCCTTTACTACGTATTCGGCATTGTTAACATAACTATTCTACCTTCACACTTTTTCTTCCCCCTTCTCTCACAACTATTCAGGTTCAACCACTCTCATCCCACACCTCCATATGATCGGTATTCTGTCTATCCATCTTTTCTTCAGTCTCTAACTTCGATAGCCACTCTCACTATATTTTATCATACAGTCACGGAGCCACCTAAACCTGTTCTCTCTTGTTTTCACTACAATATATGCCACAACACAACACTACACAACCTTTAAAATAAATTAATAAATTTCCTATTCTATCCTCCTTTGTACCTCAACACCTAACTTAATATTCTCATATCTACTACACGCACTTCGCTAACCTAACCTAAAATTACATTTCTTTATCGCATTTCCCTTTCATATAAGCTAAACATTCTGAAATCCTGTTGACCTCTTTCCTTATCTTCGCCACATCATACACTTCCTAATTCCTATTCACTCAGTCTCTAGTTACCTACAAATCATCGTACTTGATCATCGGTGAAAATATTTAAATATCATTGAACGAATTATCTACTCAAAAGAAGTACCTACATATCAATAATAGCATACCTGACCAATTTCCTAATTTTTATCACGACTTTATTGATAGCCAGAATAATGTTATACCAGTATAGTTACAATACAAATAATTGAAAAGTTGTAGGCAATAATATATCCCCTGATCAATTAACAAAAATAAAAAGAAACATACTGAAAAATAAGAAAATACATACCCCGCGTCCGTGGTGAATCAAAATCTGCTATAAAACTTGGTCTTCGAAACACTGCAAAGTCCTCACATTTCAGTCTGCTTATGATATATTTTATTCCCAGATAACAAATCTTCACTGACGAATTAAATACCATTTCTGAAATAACACGCAGCCTGCAGTAAAATGTTCAACAATATTCTTATGACCTAAGCGTCACGGATATTATATTTTATATGTATAATATTTAATTTTTATTACACCTACCTAACTATTATGTGTTAGCAAGCCCAGATTAAGGATCAATTGGGCCCCGAGACACCATACACTAAGTGGGCCCCCTTTGAACTTTAACTTCAAAATAATTGTATTATTACATATTAACGACTTTATATTATTGTATAATTTTTTACTATGCAAAAAATATACAGAGTGAATCTTACGTCATAGTACCAGTGGCGTATTTACGATTTTGGCGCCCCCTATTTTCTCAGTTTCCTTTTATTCATTATCACAAAACACTTTTAAGCCACTTTTAATTTAAAATTTACTTTAACCGGTATTAAATTCAATACCGACTCGAAAAAAATTGGATACCTGTATAATAATTAAAAACCGAAAATATAATTTAAAAAACGGTATTTTTTTTTTGAAAATCTTTGTATCTTGACATTTTTGAAAGTTTACTTTACACAAGCGATCGGACGCTAATAAAAAGTCAACGATTATAATAAAATAAACAAATTATAATTTAGATTTCAGCTATTTAGCCTTTTTTTACAACAATTTAATAAAATACATATATATATATATATATAATATAGAAATATGAAATATATTACTTATTAACTATGATCCTCGAAAGTTTAGTATAATATGCATTATGCGTTAATACTTTTAACTGAAATACCTAATTTACAAGAGCTAAATATTTATAACTACCTAGGTATATACTTAATAGTTAAATCAGTAATCGAAAATACTCAGAAAAAAAAACTTAATGAAAATTGTGTTTACCAATACAGTTCATTATTTATAGTAATTTTTCATGATATCAAATTGAGAACAATTTTATTTTATAATTATTATTTATTAAGTAATAATAATTTATCTACTACCTATGCCTATCTACTTCAATAAATATATTTTAGATTCTGAGTGAAACGATGAATGTATTGATTTTACAATGATGTGTGTTTTTTTATTTTTTTGTTTTTTTTGTATCTGTGTACACGATAAGTAGTCGAAATAATGCTTCGATTTTCGACTTCAGTATCTTGTTCGATTGGAAAGTGAATATCGTTGGTGCATTGGGGAGGTCAACATTTTAATTTCCCAGTAGTTTTCAAAAGCGCCAAGAAAAACAAAAAAAAAAAGGTGGGTAAGTGGATGTCGCTCTGCTGTATAGTAGGTTAAAGTGGGTCACTGTATAATTGATGCTATTAAATTTGAATTCAATGATACAATATCATTGTATAAGAAAAACGATTCTGAGCGAAGACGGTATGTCAGTCTAGGTTAAGACAAATTATATACATATCTATGGTATTAAAAAAAAATTGACCTATAATAAATTCCAAATTAATCATATCACATTATCACAATATCCATTAGGTACTTATAACACGTTATACACTAACAACAAACCCTGATACTATCATATATATATAATAGTACACTTTAGAAGTTTCAAGTAGGTACCCACGAATAATATTATATAATCACAACAAAATAACTAGGTTTTTTAATATGTAATTTCGTCCAAATTTGAACATAAAATGACTATAAAAATAAACTGTGATTGTATATTTTTTAGATTTTTCGGTAAGAGAATTAACTACTTACGTGGAATCTTGTTTTAAATTTTCAATCCTTAGCTATAAAAACTGAACATTTTATAATTTATTAATTACGATGATTAATAATTTTCGAGATTTTGAAAAATTCTGTCAAAATTCGATGTTAAAATGCTTATAAAAAAAATTGTGCCTATGTATTTTTAATATTTTTCAACCGATATTGTAACAATATATCAGGAGCCTTGTATTACATTTTTACACTTTTTGGCCCAACAGATAAAACTTAATTGATATTTATAGAAAAAAAAATCTAAAAAAATTGAAAACTGAAAATGTCCGTAAACGGCTCAAAAAGAGTCAAAATATTTTCAAAATTGTATGGTGTATAGGAAATGCTAATATAAACATTCAGTGAAATTTTCATGTATCTACAGTAATTCGTTTTTTAATTACAACAAAAAAAGGAAATTGCCACATGAGAAATCGAGTGAATATCCAATGTTGTAAAAATTTGAATTTCAAACGCTCATAAAAATTTAATTTGACTTTCCTGTAGAGATTTTTTTATTGATAAAGGTAGACAATCTTATGAGTAATCTTGTATTAGGTTTTCAAATCTTAGATTTAAAAAGAAACATTTTTACGAATTCTTAACTCAAAATAATTTGCTAATTTTCGTGATTTTTCCATATTTTGTCAATTTTTGAACTTTAAATGCTTATAAAAAAAAATTGTGACTAAGGATTTTTAATATTTTTCATCTGCCTTTGAAACAATATATTAGGAGCCTTCTATTAAATTTTCAAGCTTTCGCAACCAACAAATAAAATTTTATTGATATTTCTAGAAAAAAAACTAAAAAAAAACTAAAAATGAAAATGTCCCTAAACTGTTCAAAATAAATCAAAATATTTTGAAAATGTTATCGTGTATAGAAGATGCAAATATAAACAACCAGTGAAAATTGCATGTGCCTACGGTCATTTGTTTTAAAGTTACACCAAAAACCAAATTCAATTTTCTGAAAAATCGATTTTGCGTAAAAATTCCCGTTTTTCCTTAATTTTTCTTTTGTTTTTCCCGGCGCTCTTGAAAACTACTGGGAAATTTAAATTTTGACCTCCCCAATGCACCAACGATATTCACTTTCCAATCGAACAAGATACTGAAGTCGAAAATCGAAGCATTATTTCGACTACTTATCGTGTACACAGACACAAAAAAAATAAAAAAAAAAATAAAAAAAAAAACACACATCATTGTAAAATCAATACATTCATCGTTTCACTCAGAATCTAAAATTAAGGAAAAACGGGAATTTTTACGCAAAATTGATTTTCCAAAAAATCGATTTTGGTTATTGGTGTAACTCTAAAACAAATGAACGTATATACATGAAATTTTCACTGGTTGTTTATATTTGCATTTTCTATACACGATAACATTTTCAAAATATTTTGATTTATTTTGAACTGTTTAGGGACATTTTCATTTTCCATTTTTTTTTTAGTTTTTTTTCTAAAAATTTCAATAAAATTTTATTTGTTGGTTGCGAAAGCTTGAAAATTTAATAGAAGGCTCCTAATATATTGTTTCAAAGGCAGATGAAAAATATTAAAAATCCTTAGTCACAATTTTTTTTTATAAGCATTTAAAGTTCAAAAATTGACAAAATATGGAAAAATCACGAAAATTAGCAAATTATTTTGAGTTAAGAATTCGTAAAAATTTTTCTTTTTAAATCTAAGATTTGAAAACCTAATACAAGATTACTCATAAGATTGTCTACCTTTATCAATAAAAAAATTTCTACCGGAAAGTCAAATTAAATTTTTATGAGCGTTTGAAATTCAAATTTTTACAACATTTGAAAATAACAATTTTGAAAATATTTTGACACTTTTTGAGCCGTTTACGGACATTTTCAGTTTTCAATTTTTTTAGTTTTTTTTTTCTATAAATATCAATTAAGTTTTATCTGTTGGGCCAAAAAGTGTAAAAATTTAATACAAGGCTCCTGATATATTGTTACAATATCAGTTGAAAAATATTAAAAATACATAGGCAAAATTTTTTTTTATAAGCATTTTAACATCGAATTTTGATAGAATTTTTCAAAATCTCGAAAATTATTAATCATCGTAATTAATAAATTATAAAATGTTCAGTTTTTATAGCTAAGGATTGAAAATTTAAAACAAGATTCCACGTAAGTAGTTAATTCTCTTACCGAAAAATCTAAAAAATATACAATCACAGTTTACTTTTATAGTCATTTTATGTTCAAATTTGGACGAAATTACATATTAAAAAACCTAGTTATTTTGTTGTGATTATATAATATTATTCGTGGGTACCTACTTGAAACTTCTAAAGTGTACTATTATATATATATGATAGTATCAGGGTTTGTTGTTGGTGTATAACGTGTTATAACTACCTAATGGATATTGTGATATGATTAATTTGGAATTTATTTTAGGTCAATTTTTTTTTTAATACCATAGATATGTATATAATTTGTCTTAAACCTAGACTGATATACCGTCTTCGCTCAGAATCGTTTTTCTTATACAATGATATTGAATCATTGAATTCAAATTTAATATCATCAATTATACAGTGACCCACTTGTAACCTACTGTACAGCAGAGCGACATCCACTTACCCACCTTTTTTTAAATGTATTGGAAGCGTTAAAAAAATATATTTTGGGGATAAAGATGGTCTCCCAAAATCAATGGGCTCCGTTACCGTGACACCCTTGCCCCCCTTAATCCGGGATCGTGTGTTAGTTTGTATTTTAGAGTGGACTACGGGAGCAATGAATATTTTGATTTTACAATGATTTGTATATGATTCTCGTATAACGATTTTCTTATTTTGTTGTTATTCAACAACTATTAACTGTCGGTATTTAAAATGTCCATCAAATGTTCAAACTATCATAATATATATTATATAATGTTCAAAATATTTCGACTAGTTTTCAGTGATTTATAGACATTTGAATTATGAAATGTTTTTAGTTCTGTATTCTATGAATTTTATTCGTTGGGTCAAAAAGCTTAAAGATAATACAAAGTTAATCGTAAGTTGATATAATAGCAGTTAAAAAATATTAGAAATATACAGTCACGTTTTTATTTACGGGCATTTAAAATTCAAATTTCTACAAAATTCATCATAATCTTGACAATTTTCAAAATATTTTGTAGTCAGATATTCATACAAAAATTTCTTATTTGTTTATCTATAATATGAAAATGTAATAAGAGTTTATTCATGAGTAGTTATAATAGCAATTGAGAAACAATTAAGATAAATATAAGATCCATTTTTTTAAGAAATTAAAGTTCAATTTTTAAAAAAATTTATCAAATTGATAGTTTACAAATTACTATTTAGTAGTAAAATTTATAAAATGTTCAACTTTTATTGGTAACGATTGAAAATGTAAAACAAGAATTCTCAAAAATAGTTCATAGTGAGTGTTCATACTCTAACAAAAAAAAACTAAATAATTTATTAAAAACACAGTTAATTTTCACAGACCTTATAAGTTCAAATTTGGACGAAATTACTTATTACAATAACAAAGAATATCGATTTTAGTTATTTTGTTGTAATTTTAAAATAGTAGGTGTTCGTGGATTTATAAAACTTTTAAGGCCGTTCTTACAATGTCCGGTTAAATTTAACCTACACATAACCCGTATAATCCTCCAGGTAATAAAATCTGTTATTAGTCGGTTAGCGTTAACCGACACTTTACCGGACATTGTAAGAACGGCCCTCAGAGTATATTATTATAATTTGTATACACGAATACACGATGACACTTTTAAATGTAATTTTTTGGGCAAAAATGACTATAAACTACTGCTGTACTAATGCTTAATAATCTGTAGTCAATGTGGTTATGATCATAAAAAATGATTCCACTTAAATTTAAAATACTTTATGTTTTATTATTTTTTTATAGCGAAATATGATTTATTTTTTACCATATATTTAAGAAAAAATGAAAGTAAAATTAAGCCCCAAAAGAATATGAAAAAAAACTTACTTTAATAAGTTTAATTATCGACTCTTTCGGCAGAATCCGTGACGTGTGTGAACTGTGACGCCGATGACGAAACGCTCCAGGGAATACAAAACTTAAAATATTGTGATTTTTGAAAATTAAAATTATAATGAACGCAGTAAGATTTTTGCTCATATCTGCTTTGCTTGTTGAAATTTTGGAATTTTTAATGACGGTTGTGTCTGCTGCAATGACCGAGATTTGCCATGGAATATAAATGAATAATGATAGATATTATACTAGGTACGTCAATATGATGAATCCACGGATATCATAAAATGCAACTTTTTATATCAAAGAGTTCCATGTTAAGGAACAATATTTGTTCGTTGAAATTTTGTATGACAAAAATCAAAATAGTTTATAACTTTGAATTTGAATTATAATAATAGGTATCAAATATGATATATTATTTGAATTTTTATTTTCGTTTATTAATTTAATTATTTATTAATATGGTGAATAGATATCTGCAGAAGTACAAGCATATTTTTATAAAAGCTTATTGTATTTTATAAATCATTAAATAAAAATGTGATTACTGGATTTTAGATAACATAAAGGTATACTCAGTAAATTCATCAAATTTACAGTATCGGCTAAAATACCAAGTAGATTCTAAAATTTCAAATCTAACATTTTCTACGAATACTGCTGATCACAAAATTATTAATTATTATTCAATATTGTGAAAATTTTAATTGTATCGGGGACCTATAATTTGTATTTTAGATTCTGAGTGGAACGATGAATATTTTGATTTTACTATGATGTGTACCTATTTAATTTTTAATTTTTTTTTTTTATTATTTCTTTGTTGTGTTTGATGTGTACACAATAAGTAGGTAGTCAAATTCGACCTTCGTTTTCCATGCATAATATATTATAGGTACTCCGTATGTACCTAATCAATGATCATATTGTTTATTTTTAAGTTTCTTTGTATCCAGTAAATAATAATATAGGAAATTGTATTTTAAAATAATAATTTTTTGTTTGTATTAAATACATACACCATAATAGGGAACTAAAATTGTCATTTATCGTTAAAATAATAAATTTTGTGAAAAATTCAATTTTTGTTGAAAAGTGTTTTGTGTAGGCATAATAAATGTTGGACACATACTAGTTGCGGACGAATTATTTAGGTTAGGAATTATAATATAACAATTGCGGACACGAGTTTCGTTGTCATAATACTAATTGCGTACAGAGCTTTTTTTAATAAAAACTACGTTAGTTGTGGACACAAATATTTCCCTTCACCACTTTTTCAGGACTTATGACAATAGCTAAAAAAAAAATTTGTAGGTGGGGTTAAAAATATTTGTGTCTTGCAAAAGAGCAATCGTTATGTTTAAAATGTTGTTGAATTATAGACTGTTTTAATTTTGTGGAAAAAATTGTTTATAAAATATTTATAAATTATCGTCATTATTAATTATTGTCATAGTTTTTAGAACAGTCTGTATATATGATATTCTACTGATTTCACCACGTGAATATTAACATTATCCGCAATTAGTATCTAATATTTGTGTCCGCAATTCGTATGTTACCTTTTTAGATTTCGTCCGCAACTCACATGGTTTTTGTCACTTTGTCCGCAATTCGGAAACACCGTAAATGTTACATTAAAATTTAAAAAATTCAAAAATTAGAATATAGGCACTACAGTTTCCAGCTTCTACTACAACATTACGTTATATTATGTTTTTAATTATTATAATGCCTAAAAAGTAAACGTAAATCCCGAAATAATATGAAAACAAACTTACGCTGAAACATCGACTCTTCCGGTGAAACCTAGGTAGAGTGCATCAACAATGCAAACGTCCAGTACCTACGTGAAGCCACCGAAAAAACAGCTATTTTCCTCCCAGGCACGGCGCCAAGGGGGGCAAGGTGGGGCTCTAGCCCCCCCAGAAAACAGATCAGCCCCCTCGCCAGCCCCCCCACTGAAAAATATGTACGATATAATTAATGTTTGTTGTATACAGTTAAAAATATTTTTAGTTGACTTATTATTTTAAATATGTTTATGTTTGATTAACACAATACTATTGTGTAAGGAGTTGGTATTCGTACCTACCTACTTATATTAGTTTAGTAATTAGCATGACAAATTTCTTATTTCAAATAATTAAATAATTTATTCAATTTTCTTATTTTGTTATTTTTATAATCTTATTTGTCATGGTAATTAGTTCACATATTACTTGATAATTAATAAAAAAAGATTTCTTAAAATATCTATGTTTTAATGTATATATATGAACTATTTTAACCTCCAAAATTTAACAAAAAATATAAAGTAGGTACTTCAATAGTCAATACATACACTACTATGCAAATACCAATTTAAAAATGTATTGAATTAAAAATTTAAAATGTACTACCTAGTTAAATATAAGGTAGGTAATCAAAAGTTTTTATTTAAAACAAATTGTATTCCTACTGATATCAGTGCAATTGTATACATTTTTGTTAACTTTTTCAATATTAAAAGATTTTCAATCATTTACTGTATGGTGCATAAACAGATATTCTATAAAAAATCAATATTTAGCTTATAAAGAAATTATTATTTTTGTATATCATATTATCATTATGAATATAGTTGTTGAAGGTCTTAGGTCTGTGATTAAACATTTTCTTACATATTACATAAGGTACAAAAAAAATATTTGATATTATTCTTAAAACATTTTTAACTATTCAAAAGTTTGTAAATATTATATGTTTAGACGTTTAGAGCATACAATATAAAACGATTAAAACGTATGTAGGTACTATATAGCTAATAGCTATATTATGTTATATGATACGAAAATATTTATATTTCATTTAAATAACCTCAGCATTTGTTGAAACAATTTTAGCCCATGTAAAAAAAATATTTGCCCCACTCTGCCCCCCCTGGAAAAAAATTCTAGTGCCGTGCCTGCTTCATCCGTCTTCATCTCGTTCCGAACTGTAACTTGAAACTATCGAAATATTTCTTGAAAAATATCTGAACATAACGAAATGTGCGAATTCGTGTTAAAACTTACATTATAATATATACTGCTTAACGAACTATCTGTATATATTGATGGCTTATTATTTTTTTTTCACTAAAATTATTAGAATTGTTAATCGTTGCAGACGAATGTCGACAATTGGCGATTGCCATAGATGATATAAAATATATTATTTAATATGATAAATCCATAGAACTTCTACACTCAACACACATACACCATACACGGTCTATTGAGTATTGATACACCCTGTGTTCTTTTCAGAAATCTTTGTGGTCTGCAATGTATTTTTGTTTTCTTTTTCAGTTATTTATCGCATACTAAATTTAACCAAACAAATTAGTCCAAAAATTTATAGACATCACAAATATATAATATAAATTATAATTTACAGTAGCTTATATCTGTGATAGACATTCTAATTCTAATATCTAATGCATTCTCCCGCCGGAGGCCATACTCCATTAATACATTTGAATATTATTTTGTTTTATTGTTCTGTGATAATATGTGATAAGATATATGATAGTGTTATCACCCACTGATAACAATGCTAATCAAAATTGGAAATATAAATAATATTATCTATAGCCGGATTCCTGATTACCTAACCCATATTATTATTCAAGACATCTTGGTTTTAATATTTTCCCTTCCGTCGATCGTAAATGTCAAATGATATAAAATATTCATTCAAACATAAAATTGATTGTAGTTACTACTTACTATAATAGTTAGATACCTACTAAATAGTATTATATTAATTTTTATGTCATTTTTTCCCATAATAATAGTATCTATTATAAAGTACAATAATAAATACAATTTCGATGATATTTGAAACAGATTAGTAATCACTATACATTTATATCACAAGAACACTTAAAAGAATTTGTGGACGAAATGTCCATAAAATCACTTTGCTCGTTGAACATTACATGGAGCAGGAAAATATTTTTTTATAACAAAATATTCAGAGTTAACCGAACAATACTAAAATTATACAGTACGAATCCTAAATCAACGTGCAACATTGGTAAGTCTAGACAATTTTCAATATATAATCATACGTAATTAGTGTGGTACAAATAGGTACAATTGGGCACGTTGATCATGGAAAAACTACACTGACAGCAGCAATCACCAAGGTACTTGAAAAGGATGGTCTGTCGTGTTTTGTAGCTTATGATGAAATCGATAAGGCTCCTGAAGAGAAAGCTAGAGGTATAACTATAAATATAGCTCATGTGGGTTATGAAACGTCAAAGCGTAAATATGCCCATGTTGACTGTCCCGGCCATGCTGATTTTGTCAAAAACATGATTGTTGGAGCATCCCAAATAGATTGTGCTATTTTGGTAGTCGCTGCTACAGATGGTTCAATGCCCCAAACTCGAGAACATTTGCTATTGATTAAACAAGTAAATACCTAACCTTACAGTAAAATAATATGTTAATTTAAAAATTATCATTGCATTGATTATTATTTGTAATTACCTATTAGTAAAAATCATATAATGAAATGTATATAGTATATCAATTGTTTTAAAATATTAATTTTTATTTTATGCCGAGTCCTTGTAAAATAGTAAACAAAAACTCAACCTTTCTGTCACTGACTAGTCCATCTTAATTGTTTTGAAAAACACAAACATTATTTTATTTTAATTTTGTTGTCTCTGTGTGGATAATATGCTTTATATTATTTATGGTTGCATGAAAATATGGGCCACTACAATATGTTTATGGGATCATTAGCTCACTATCGATTCTTTAAATGTTTAACGATTGTTCATGCAACCAGGTATAAGTATTTTAAACTTTTGATTCACATTATTTTGTTACCAGTACAATAAGAGTTTTAACTAAACCTATAGGCCATATTTCCCTATTAATACAAATCAATTATAAAAAAAAATGCGGGAAAATAGGTGTCGCTCTGCTGTACCAGTAGGTTACAAGTGAGTCACTGTAATGTATGGATAACGGGTACTGTAAAATAATACAACCGGACCGCTGAGTGCTGCAGGTTTTTTCCTTCTCCTGTAAAATTTGATAAAAATTTCTTACGAGTTTTTGACACAAAGCCGACAAATCATGTAATTTATATAAATTTGAACATAAAATAGCCTTTTAAGCGAAGAACCTTGTTTTTAATTTTCAATCCTTAGCTATAAAAGTTGAATATTTAATACATTTTCAACTACATAATCATTTATTAATTTTCAATTTGCGTATTATGTTGTCAAAATTTAAACATTAAATGTTAATTAAAAAAAGGGTGCCTATGAATTTTTAATATTTTTTAACTGTCATTGTAACAATATATACAATACACACATTATTGTAAAATCAATACTATGCCACTACACAGAATCTAAAATTCTCAGAAATGTTTAGTTCTTCTCACAAATTCCAAATTATTACCTATTTATTTTTATTAATTTTAATGATAGTTGAATTTTTTTAGGTTGGAGTACAACATGTGGTAGTATTCATTAATAAATGTGACATAACAGAAAATGATGTTATTGAACTTGTTGAACTAGAAATACGAGAACTATTAACAGATTTTGGTTTTAAAGGACATGAGGTCCCGTGCATTTTTGGATCAGCACTTCTTGCTTTAAAAGGTGACACATCAGAACTGGGAGAACAATCTATAAGAAAGTTAATGGATGTAATTGACAATAACATACCAACTCCAAAACGAGATTTTACTTCTCCATTTTTATTGCCTATTGACAATTGTTTACTAGTACCTGGCCGAGGGGCTGTTATTATAGGCACATTAAAGAGAGGAACGGTATGCAAAAATGATAAAGTTGAGTTATTAGGATTTGATGAAAAAAAAATAACCAGTATTGGGGATATTCAAGTGTTCAATAAATCAGTGACAAGTGCCAAAGCTGGAGAAAATGTTGGTGTATTGTTAAGAGGCCTAAAGCCTAAATTTATTCGTAAGGGTATGATTTTGTGCCCAATTAATACTTTAGTACTGAACAATCATTACAAAGCAACAATTTATTTTCTTTCACGTTCTGAGGGAGGACGGTCGAAACCAATCACATCAAATTATCAACAGCAACTATTCAGTCATACATGGAACATTGTTTGCAGGTAATTTACTTGTTCGTATACTTGTGTATTTGTATTAAGTTACTTCATTTTCTTCTAGAATTGATCTGGATTCTGATGTATCTATGGTAATGCCTGGAGAACATGCTGAAGTTACAATAACTTTATTGAATAAAATGATTATGGATATTGGACAACCATTTACTGTACGAGAAAATGGAAGAACAGTAGCTACTGGTATTATTAGTAAGATCTTATCAAATGTTGATGTGTCTAAAAACAATTTAAGTAAGGTGAAGATAGAAAGTTAATAAAAATTATAAAAATGTAGTGTCTATTTGTATGTTGTGTAATTAATGTTTTCCTATAACGTTCTACAACTTAGGTATAGGTTGATAAATGATAATAAGATTATAATATGATAATATCTGGCTTATACAGTTATACATATATGAATTTATGTATAAGATGTGTATATTATATAAATAATACAAACCATAGTCTATTTAACATAAATCACAATGGCACAATATTTAAAATGAAACTATATATAAATTTAAATCAAACTAACAACATTATTTTATACAATTATTAAGTTATATTTTTATTTAATAATTATTAAAATTGTATTTTACAAAGATGGTAAAAAAACTTTATTGCCAATCAATATAACAAATTCTCTATAAATCATTTTTTAAAGTTAGATATAAATTAAAGATACAATATATAATTTTAGATTGTTCATACAATAAAAATATTATATGCTAGTATAATAGTATTTAGACTACATGTCGTATACAGAGTGTAACAGTTCCGTTTACTAGCCTCTTCATCAAATTCCATGCTTCGGTGCGCGACATTCCAGTCACATCTATATCATTTACTGAAACCAATTCATCTCCAGCTAATATCTGTCCACACTGCTCTGCACATCCACCTAGACAAATAATCAATTATTCAATATTATTGACAGAATGAAGTTAATAAAGTTACTGACCTGTGAATATCTTTTTCACTGTTAATGGTTGGTCACCAGTTGGTGAATTCTTTCCACCTTCTAAGCTAAAGCCTAAACCAGAACCGTCTTTTGATAATACTATTTTAGTTAATGGTCCAAACACTCTATTTGCAATGACATCTGTAAGTTAAAAAAAAAAAATTAAGGATATCTTTAACAAATAATAATTATTATCGTTTAAGAGACTGTGGTATTATCATGTTACAATTTCTTTGCAAAAGTTTTACCATAATATTCATGTATAATCAATACTACCATTGATAAATGCTAATTTATAATTAACGATACTACTAGGTACACAAATATTATTTGAATTGTTTTGATTATTGTTAGGTTAATGAACACTAAAAGTTAATTAATTATAATTTATAATTTAAGTATACATCTATGGAAGTATGGAAATGTATAGAAATTGATTGCTTATACTTCATACTGATTATGCCAGTATTATAATGAAATAATAGGTAAGTATGTATTAAAATTAAATTAATAACTATTTATTTAGGAATTCGTCAAATGTGATGGTAGATCCGAAACGATGGCACAAAAGTTTATAGTGTTGCAGCCTGTAGGCAGTGGCGTATTTACGATTTTGACGCCTTAGGAACACGCATTTTGGCGCCTCTTTTTTTCTCAGTTTTCTTTTATTAATTGTCACAAAAAACTTTTAAGCCCCCTCTAATTTACAAAAAAACTTTTTTACTTAGTTAATAGTGCAGGGCTTGAACCGGTATAAACCGTTATAAAACCGAAACCGAGAACAAAATCAAAACTGAAACCGTTATTAAATTTAATACCGAATCGAAAAAATTGGATACTTGTATTATAATTAAAAATCGAAAATATAATTTAAAAAACGGTATTTTTTTTTGAAAATATTTGTATCTTGACATTTTGGAAAGTTTACTTTACACAATAGGCGATCGGACGCTTGATCCAGCGATTCAAAAAAATTAATAAACTAAGAATAAACGTAAATATTCCAGGTTTTGAAACCGGTATACACCGTTTAAAAATTGAAATCGATAACAAAAATTGGAAACCGGTGTACAAATAGAACCAAAACAGAAATTTTTTCAATCTATTTCAAGCCTTGTAAAAGTGATAATTGATAACCCAAAATGTATATTTTCCCCTTATTGCATTAATTATGCTTCCATTAATTTAGAGAACACTTCTATTTTACCATTAACACTCCGTTTATTCCTAATTAAATAAACAAATTATAATTTAGATTTTAGCCTTTTTTTAACGACAATTTAATAAAATACTAAATACATTATATTTGGCGCCTCGAGGCAATTGCCCCCTTCCCCCCTAAATACTCCACTGCCTGTAGGTACTAACTGTTATATCAATACAATTTAAACATTATCGATCACTCGATGAATGGCAGACTTATAATATGGTTTATGAGTGATGTAAGTAACCGGATATCTTGACATTATAGGTATAGACTATAGAGACATTGATTTACGAATTGACAAAATTAGAAAGAGCGGGGTTCCTATTCTATATCGATGGCGTAGCGCACAAGTGTGATAAGTGACATTTTTTTGAAAAATGAGTTAAGTGCATAATCAATTTAATCATACAATTCTGCACATTATGCCCAAACGTTGTAAGTGAATAGTTCATTATTTACTCCGATAGATGTTGTACAGTTCGTTACATTTTTGAATTTGTTATAACATCTCAAACTTAAAAATCGTTCTCCTGAACAATTACGAAAATGTCACTTATCACACTTGTGCGCTACGCCATCGATATAGTCAACCAACAAGGCGAGATTGACGTTTTGCGTCATTTCTTTCTTCTTATCTATTAAATATAACTTTACACAGAAATTATTTGAAATACGGAGGCATGGACTAAGTTTACTGTGTGGAGAACCAAATTGTTTTAATTCGAACGAAAATAAATCTGATGGTTTGACGTTAGAACATTTTGTCCCCACGACATTTTAGTATTTTACTCGACTAAGCTACCTCGTTTATTACCTACCATTTTTGGTCGAAGTCAATAGATCAGCAGATTGATGTAGCCCAACGGATTCATTGATCATGTCCGACTTGCACCTAGATATTACCAATACTACTTCAGACCTAGGTGCCTAAAAAAAATACAAATACAACTAATTAATTAATGTCTGTAGACATGTAATTGATTCAATCTTACTTTAAGTATTGCCAATGATTCTCGATGCGTGATTCCTTTCATACTTTTGCCGTTTATTGATAATATGCGGTCGCCCTTTCGTATGCGGCCGTCTTTATCCGCCGGACTTCCAGTCAATACTTTATACACCTGCGAAAACAAATTCATCGGTATAGTCGAACTCATAAGCACAATAATTATATTTCGTATTATCCACGGATAAGTGATAACACTCATTAAACCTTGCCGCTTGTCGCTGGAGTATAATTATATATGGGTCACCGGCCTAGGTATTTAGGCACCTAAACCTAATTAAATTAATAAACGATCACAAATTGTCACGATAAGCAAGATCCATCAAGATGTGACGATGTGCAACATCCTATTCCCATACCTTTACGAGCTGCCCGGTGCGTTATCCCCGAGAAACGTGTGGTCTATCCTAAAGCTATTTACGCTCGTATGGATAGTCAATTTATATTACGCATACATAAGACTCGTTTCCCCATTGTCATAACAATGATGTGTCTAATTACCTATATGGCTGTAATGCCTTAAACATAATACGTACTCTCGTTCTCAAAAAATGAAAAACAGTTGCAGAGAAAACTCAGCCTACTCCCAAAAATAAATAAATATATGGTAACCATAATAATGAAGACTGCAAGGGCAAACGATAGGTTTCGTAATGGTACCTATATAGTACTGAGTACTGACCGTTATTTCTTTTGTTTCATAATCGGCACCACCGGCCAACGTGATGCCTACGCTACTGGTGGCCATGTCCCGGTGTAAGATGACGACGGTCACTTCGACCGAGTGCGGTGGAATCGTGGCAGCTGTGGAGATACCGTAACAACCACTGTTGTTCTCTTCCAACGTTTGATTGGCCTCGTCGATGAGCTGTTGGAGTTCTTGTTGCGAAATCAGACTGGTAGACGATGCCAGCGAGCTGATGCTACCGAACGGTTCAGCGTTTACTGCGTATTGCATGGACGAATCGTCACTTGTTGTCGACTCTACGGATGACATCCGGTTGTGCGTGTATCTATTGATGACCGCGGTTCCAGTGGCGAACGTCAGCCCGGACTTGGCGGATTTCAACGCTGGCCCGTCCGTATGTTGCTGGTGATGATGCTGGTGGTAGTGTTGAAGGTTCGGCGAGTATTCGGTCTTGCATGCGTAGTTGTTGGCCGGAGATGACGGTGACACTGGCTGTGGTTCCGGTTTGCCGCTGCTGATCCTGGCTGAGCAGAGGACGTTCTTCCGGTTGATGGCCTCCACGCTTTCGGCTTTCAGTACACGTTTTCCGATATCACACGCAGGCGGGCCACCGTAGTTGGCGGCCGCGTTTGTGGTCGGGGGCGGTGGTGACGACGATGGTAGTGGAGGCGGCTGCTGCTGTGACTGAGGCGGTGGTGACGAAGTTGGCGAATACTGTTGGAGTGACGTACTCGAACGACTAGAACTGAGGGCTGAGTCTTCGTCGCTATCCGCTTTGAACGAGCCTTTATTGGATGACTTGACAGACGATAGAGGTCGTTCGTCATGTATGTGCCTTAGCTCCTCTCGGCTTGAGTTCAACGACGATGACGTAGATGAAGAAGACGAAGACGAAGACGGTGAACTAGACGCAGACGACGGACGCCGCTGGTCCGTCGCAGGTGCGGGCGTCAGGACGGGGACGACCACGAACGACTGTCTCAACACCGGGTTAGCACGCCTGGTCACCGTACCCATCACCGGTTCGTTGACGTATGACTTGGTGGGTGGACACAACACCGCGGCGTCGGTATTATCGTCGTTTTCCGACAGCGGAATTTTGATCACTAGCGGCAAGTCGGGAATCGCGGCCTGATGCAGATGCAACTCATCAGCGCCACCACTACCTGTGCTATCTCCGTCTCCGCCGATAAAACCGCTTCCGGACCCTGGCACCACTTTTTCCGGTATCACCAGTCCCCTGAGCTTGGACATGCTCCGCCGGCGCTGTTCGATGAGAGCGTTCAACGACGACCGTCCCATTTCCGCGTACGCGTTCATCGTGTTGAAGTACTTGCTGTATGGCTGTTCGACGAGACTTTGCGACCGCCGATGGTCGGCAGCCTGCAGCACCGGTGTACCCCACGGTGGTCGCGCCATGGCTAGATACTGTTGTTGTTGCTGCTGTTGTTGTTGTTGTTGTTGCTGCTGTTGATGTTGGTGCTCTTGTTGTTGCGGTGGTGGTTTGCGCGGCAGAGTGCTGTAGACCACAGCCTTTGGTGACGTTGCCGGTGACGAATCTGTAGACGCCGTTGAGTAAGCTGACGACGACGACGACAACGAATCTTTTTTCTCGCCGCCCGTCGCCGTAGCCGTGGCCGTGGCCCGCGAGAACATCGCTATTTTATCACGCACGCTTCGGTTGCACACCTCGTCCGTTCTACCCGAATTGGGTCTTCTGAGTGTCATCGTCGTAACAAAATTTCTCGAACCGTCCGAGTCCGTTTCCGAGTCCGTCCTACCGGACGACTCTACGGGCGCTGAATGCGACGACTTCATTGCCACCGGTTCGCCTCCACCGCTGTATGGAAGGTCTGGTGCACAGCCCGATGTCAGGTCCGGAGTCGCGTCACACTCTGTAAACACAAAAGAAAAAATGTGTAAATTTGGGTCCTGTTATTGTTAATATATAGTGGTCGAAATGTCATAAAATAAATGGAGGGATGCCTTCTCTCACTTCGACCACTATTATTATTATAATGATAAACGTATACCTATACATTTAAATTTTTAGGCCATTTCTACTCCTCCTATAGTCCTATAGTTAGTGCCGTTATTTGAAACTCAAACGGATCAAAAATAAGATTTAATATTTCTATCCTTGCTTGTTGTATACTATGATAAGTATAGTACCTATTTGATAAGGGTGTGCATTAACTAGTTAAAAAAATTTAAACTGGACAAGTTAAAACATTTTTTTTAAGTTTTGAAATTAACTTAAGTTAGTTAATGTTATAATTAAGTTATTAAATTAACTAGTTAAAGAATCAATTGTAATTAATTAGCTTTTTCCAGTCATATAAATAATACGTTTAGTTTTAAAATCACGTTTTTACATGGGTTAACTGTAATAATTTAAACTAATTTATTATTTGTATTATTTAATCACTGAATATTTATTATACAATGATTTTAAATACAAACTAATATTCCTTATTGATTTAATCATTTAGTTAACACATACTATTGTGCCATAAGAAGGAATTGTATTTTAGTATTTTACCAAAAAAAATTGACTTTTTAGAACAATATTGAAAGCTGCTCTATCACACTAATATGTGTGACCAAGATGGTAATTTATTAAAAAAATAATTGACTTATTTTGAACTGAGTTAAGTTAATATTTTTCTCCATCTTAACTTAAAACTTTTTAATTTGAAATATTAACTTATGGCTTAATGTTCTTGGCGTTGACTTTATACTCAAGTTAACTCAAGTTAATTATTTACATTTCACCTTAAGTTTATTTGACGTTATATTAACACTAATATGACTAAATCACACATCAAACATTTACTGATTTACTCCATTTAAAAGTATTCTCATGTGAACTTAAATCAAGACTATATAAATATATACATATATGTATAGATAAAATTATCATTGCTCTTCCTGCTTTTGACTACTAGTATCTAGTCTTAAAATACATTAAATTATAACTAACACTCGTGTGTGTATTATTCGTACCAATAGACGTTTACAATTAAAAAAAGTTTTAAAATCGTTAGTCCAATACAGAAAAGAATTGTGCCCAAAAATATTATTTTTATAGCAACGATAAATTAATAAATGTTTTTTTTTTTTTTTTATAAAACTGTCAAGATGATTTTCCTCTGCCCACGAAGCGCGACGATGACTCTTCGTTTATTATAATATAAAAATATGACTAAATAATAATATGGTCTATAGTGTTTTTACTTTTTACTTACATAGGTGCGCATAACGAGTGTACATTATATTATTATTATATATGAAACTATGTAAGTACTATACAAAACTACGACGAAAATCTCGCTCACAAAATATGTTACAGTATGTGTTGGGTACTTCACTCGCAGACCACCCCCCTTCCCACCCACGCGGGTGTACTTGCACGCCCACATTCATTACATTCATTACAGCTATGGATAATAATGGAATATAACTATATTATAATGAAATTCTTGAAAAAAAGATGCTCGACACAAATGGCTTAAGTCGTTTGTACGAATGTTCGTTGTCAAAACGATACAAAATAATATACCTATACCGGATGTATTATGTTGATGTACATATTATATAGGTATAAGTTCTAGAAGAACCTATAAACGCGAACTGTCTTTCGTTAATTATCCAAACCGGCTTCAACAAAACATTAATAAATGACGGTAGAATTGCAAACGAAAAGTGTCAGAATGTTGTTTATGTTTTTTTTTTTAAGTTGAGGACTAAAAAAAATGTTTGTAGGTATACTGTACACTTTTTTTTATGTATCTATGTAGAATAATAATTAAACTTTAAACTTTTAGTATGTAAAAGGCAGAATAAGTTATACACGGTTTATGGACAATTTAAATGCATTTAATATATTATTTTGTACACTCGTAACTCGTAATAGTCACATATTTTTTTAACTCACACTATATACCTATACACGGTTACACTAAAAAAGTTTTACCTCACAAATTATAGTTATATATAAATTACTAGAGACAAAATCAACCTTTAAATATTGTTGATATATAAAATAAAAAGAAATACACACAAGGAAATAAATAATAATATGAATACACCAACAATTTACACCATACGTCTATTATACTTATACCCACATGGCCACATATATAATGTAAAACTATCAATAGTATAAATTAATATAAATAACTACCTACATATATATGTATAAGTATAAAAATATTATTTTTTTCATGCATCTCAGAATATAGTGACAAAATAATGAGACTAACCATCTCGGCATGGAAGCCGTAGGTAATTATTTTTCTACCTCGACAAACTTCAAAACTGGAATATAATATATATGATTGTCGTGCAAAAAGTGATCAAGTATCATTTTTATAATATTGTTTTTTTAAAATTTGAATTGTATACAATATCTTAATATGTTTGTATATATAGTCATTAGCCCTATAGGGCTATCGGCGTGGGACGTGGGTACTTATTTTAATTAGTATTCGGTATGTACTGGCAGTATAGGTACGAAAAACTATGATTTAATATTTTTTTTATAATAGCTATAATGACTAATGTTATACTATAGTACCTATAGTTTTTAAAAAAATCTTTAAGCATTGTATTTGATTCCATATATTTACTAAGAATAAATAGCATGCTAATAATATAATATAGTGACATCACCCGGCGATCTGCATTTTCATAAATTAAAAATTACGATTTATGATACGGTTGTTAATTATTGTTATACTATATGGTCATCAACCATCAGTCAGCTGTATATTCATAGGTACGTCATATGAATACTATTAAAATCTATAAACATTATAATGAGCTGCTTAAGGAAATTTCGTAAAACAGTAAATTCTCACGCGATTTGCGATTTTTCTATAAGGTCGTCTGTAAATGGCCATAATATATTAATATTTTATTTGACTAGTTATCGAAGCCCAAATAAGGTATGTGTGTACAATAACAATGTTATATAAGTATTATTTTTTTTATGGGTGTGCTAGAGTCAAAAACAAAAATGATGTTTTGTTCAAATATTGGTACTTATATTTATTTATTTGGTACGATTATGTCAGTTTCGTGATATATTTTTTTTAAATCAATAATATTGAATACCTACTAGCATTAGGCAATAATCACTTTATAATAGTTTCAATTTGTTAAAACATTTCCTCTCTTATATTAATTTACAAATAGTTATAAATAGGTAAAAACATTTTCAAATCATCTATAGGTATAATATTAAGTAGGTAGGTACTATATACATTTATTGAACATCGAATATGTACTTGCTTTAGCCCCAAAACGTTGTTGAAATTATATTATGACGTTTTAGATTTTTATAGAATGTATCGGTATAAAAAATTAGCCATTAAACCAGCATATATTATAGAATTAATAATACTCATTAAAATTAAGCTGGTACCTATTCATTAAATCAGATACATATAATATAATAATAATAACAAAACGCCTCGGGTAGAGATTCTTCGACTCGGATTTGCCGTGTTCAGAGAGATCACCTTGCAGCAGTTATTCCGTCCATAGCATAGGTATAGATATAATATTGTAAAATATAATGGTATATTAATATACCCATCATCTGTATTGAGACTATATGGTCACATAAATAGTTTTTTGTTTTCGCAAATTCGATTGTTATCTAATATCTATACAATGTTATTATTATTCAATTATTGTAATACAGTAAATTATTTTTGAAACGAATTATTGCTCGCCGTTTTTTTTTCTTGCCGGAAATATAACGCGCAGGTGGTAGGTACCTATATTTTGTTTTTCACGCAGTGCATCTTAAATATAATATATTCATCGCTTAAGTTATGTAGTATAGGGCGATTGGAATGGACGAAGAGGACACGTTTCATTGTCACCACGGTGAATAATGGCCAACAATTACGCCCACGTCGCGATTTAAAGTCAAAAGAAAAAAACGATACTATATGTATTATATTATTATTCTCGAGTAATAATAACACTGCACGGTAAGCGGCAATAGTGACCTTCACAATTACATTTGTATATATACGTATAGATAATATGTGTGTAGAGAAAAGAAAAAAACGTCACTTATCTATTGTGAAGATGTGTGCGGCAATTGTATATATAAATCGCAGCGGTACATCTCGTGGCGGCTGCCGCCGATGGACCGAGGTATCCGTAATTATTTTCCGACTAAACGTGAACCAGATTCTTGCAAACCTGATTTATAACGTGTATTTTTTAATATAAAAATGTTAGTAGACAGGAGAGAGAAACAAGAAATGAGTAGAAAAAAAATGATAAGGAATAAAAGTAGTACTCGTGGTGTACAGTAAAGCCAGTAGGTATATAGATGGTAGGTTGTAGGTAGGTAGGTGTATATTATGTAGTATTATAGGTGGTAGGTATACGAGAATAATATAGAGGTAGGTAGGTACCTACCTACCTCGTGCAAAACCATTCCTCCGGCGAACGCGTTTCATATTATATACCCATTAAACCCATTAAACCCATTATAATACGCACGCTTGTGTATGTGATCTAATTAATGATGGAATAATAAGAAAAAAATATTATGTGACCTGTGGAAATTTACTTCAATATTAAATATTATTATTTATTAATAAGTACTTAGTCTACTATATTATATATTTAGGTATATAGTATATTATAATATTAATAATAGCTGACTCGCACTGTATTTGCCCGAGAGTATAGACAGTATAGTTGTTACTGTTTATTAATTTAGTATTGACAAATTTGAGATATTTTCGATATAATTGCAATGTGTAGTTTAAAATACCTATCATTTGGGTATATAAATTCACTGTATAATTCACGTTTTGTAATCATCACGTTCTAGGCGTCTAGCCATACCTATCTTTATAGTATTTTACTATTTTAGTCATACCTACGTCCAACATGATGCTATTTTAATATATTTATATCGTATTGTTATGTTTTGACACCGACTGGTGATTGCAAATGTCGTTCATTTTGCATTAGTCATTAATCATTATTATATTATTATGTATACCAGGCGAACATCATCACATAATAATATAAGAGAGCCGGATTACCTAATACCTTTTATAGGTAATTCATATAATACCTAATAGTTAATAAACAATAAAAACACGATCAAAATTGCTGCTACTGCAGTCGCCAGTAGGACTTCATTAGGTACTTGATTATAATTTATAATTGTATTTATAGAAAATATAGTATTTATACAGAAATCTTGCACTGCGATAATGATGAATGCGTGAAAGATATTTAAAAATTATGTTGTTACTAATTAGTTATTACAATATTACTTATTGACGAACATTTTGTCCACTACCATGATGATAAAAATGAATAATACGATAAGAAAATAATATTATTATGATACGAAATTACAGTACGAAAATAGCCAGCCTTTCAGACCCAAAATAACTAAAAAATAGTCAAATATTAAATATCTTTTCGTTGTGATTGAATATAATTTAGGAAGTTTGAGTACCTACCTAGTTATTTTTGTTGGTTTATAGATGAATAATCAGGTACCTAATCAATAACAATACCTATGTACATTATATTTTTATATTATAAAACCATTAAAAAAAATGAATAAAATTGAATGCTTAAAACTTAGTTCCAAGTACTTATTAATAGTCATTAAAACGTTTTGCAAAACAAGTGAATGTATATCTACAAGGGATCAAACAAATTTCTCAGAATGATTTTTATTCTAAAAATGCGCACACACCATAGTTATAGTTATCTCATCTGCCGACGGTTATTTATAATTGTTTTTTTTAAATATAAAAAATTTCGAATAAAAACTCATTGTTTTTCAAATATGTCCCCCACCCCCACCCCAATTCGATCAGTCCTAGATATGTATAGTATATTATAATATTTATATAAAAAAGTAATAAAAAGCCACAACACCCACCGGACAGGTTATACGAATACACACAATATAGTTGGCTCATTGCACTTGCGTTTATAACGGTAATAATTTAAAAGTACCTAATGAATAATGATGTTTTCGGACAGAATATTAAATATTTTGTATACTCGTCTCGCACATGATATAAATCAAATGAAAATAATTGTAAACGTTTTGGGGAGAGAGAGAGAGAGAGAGAGAGGGAGAGATTCTCAATGAAAAGTCATAATATATATATACGTTTCAATATATTATAATAATGGCGTACATCGCCACGAGAACTCTTGCAAAACGATTAATCACAATATATTATAGCAATATAGCATAATAGGTATATAACATTATTATTATAATATGTAGGTAGGTCGTAGGTACCTCAGACCTCAGTACCTGTGTACTATTATACACCAAACTACTTAAAACTTAATACTACAATTTCGATGACTTATTATATTATTAATGATAATGGAATTACTGTACATACAAGAGCACGATAATCATAATAAAATAGCATAATATTTATTATATATAGATACGTCGGCGATCTTCGGGCACCTCGAAAGTAGAAGGGAATTTTATAGCTTAGGTAATATTGTGCACAATAACGACGCATTTTTCCACCATATACCTAGCTAGGTACGAAAATATAATACATAATATTATGTTCGTTCATATGTATATCGTTTGGAAAGGTGTCGGGCACGAGTGCAGTGCGTTTATATTTTGTACTATATGTATATATTATACATTTATAATTTATAATATATAATATAATATAAACTGTGCTGTACACCAAATATGGTTACAGTTTGCCGATTGTAAATATCGTTATTACTATTATTACTGCCGCCGACATTTGAATTTATTGTCGGCCCATTACAGACAGTGACTAGTCGACAGAGTTTTACAATGTTGCCAACCACGGGTGTCTTATAATATTACCCGTGTTTGTTAAAACAATATTTTTAAAAACGGGGAACTCACCGTGCTGTATACCTGGTAGGTTTCGAATAAAACCTCGTTAAGTACCCTAAGTATAACGGTGAATAGTTCCAAGTTTCTAAGGTTAATATTTTTTGAATTAGAATAAAGTCATAACTAAAACTGTTAGGGGAAAAAGGTACCTATATATCTCACTTAAATAACCAATTTGGAATGATGTCAACTTTGGACGTTTATAAAAAAAAAAATTGTGACTGTAAATTGCTCTAAGAAAGATTTTGATGCACATTTGACGAGGAACTTTTTTTTGATCATACACGATACCCCGCATTGTAGATCAAATTTTTTCCTAGCTCTGCCCAGAAAATAAAATAGAACAAGCGCTATAATAGGTATATACTTTAATACATATTATCGATAATCGACTTAGTATACCAAACAATTTGGCAAAATTTTTCATAATATCTGGATTCCAAATCAACGATTTCTATATAAAAGTCGAATTTATTTTTCATTCATTATCTTAATATACCTATAGCCATTAGGCATTAGCCACTATAGGTTAGTGAAACTATAACTATGAACATTGCGCTCATGTATTTATGCATAATATAGGTGCTAATATAAGTTATTATATATTAGTGTATTTTACATACATTTTATAATGATTATCGTTATAGGTATATTATATATATTCGGAAAATGGAAATACACGATTTATATGCTTGCGTACCTATATGGAAAACAATAATACGGTATATACAGACTGAACAAAGTGAACATTGATCACTATATGGAACAATATTATACTATGTATATATTATATTGGTACAATAAGTACTAATACCTTTATTGTTGTACCATCACCACACTATGTATTGTAGACATTTATGATATGAAACGACTAAAGGCTTATTAAGTATTATATCGTCGTCAGGGACAGTCCAGTCCTTAAAATAGGAGTGGGGTGGTGAACATAATTTATTATTATGTGACATTTTTTTTAATTGGATAATTTATTATATTGTTGTAGGCTACATGTAATTTATTGACAAATCAACAAATTATGGCTAAAATTGTACGAAGAATAGGAGCTATACCTATGTCCTATACTCCTATACACTTCATTATTTCTTTATAATTGCATATATGCATGCATTATAATATATTAATATGTCTTTATTCACTGGAGTCTGAACTTAGCAGTATACAATTTTACTAAGTAGGTACTTGAAGAAATACATCGAATGTTCCGCTTATACCCCAAATACTTCATACTTGCCCGTACCCAGAAAACCAGGATTAGCAACACTAACGTTTTTTTAAAATTGTATTCTTTTATATAATATATTGTTTAAAAAAAACAACAACAATAAAACTTGTTTTAAAGTTTTTTCAATCTATTTAAGGCCAGCGGTATACCTATATTTATAAATTTTCGTCATAATAGTTATATAATTTTTTATGCATATATTTCCATTTACTTAAAATCTAGAAATCTTTTTTCAGAAGTTTCATATATTCCATACCCGCCTCACCGTCGCCCAGGTGGGTGCCCACGCTCAAAAATCGTTCGTATCAGCTATATATGCACATAATTATACTAAATTTGAATAATAATAATATCTATAAAATATTATAATTGCAGGTAATGAAAATATTGAGATAAAACCAATTTATAAGCGGGTATACCTATATATATTTAAACTAAAATAACTGCAAAATTTATAACAATATGAAGATCTTAACTGCAATATAATTTGCTTTCCGGGTTCGGTTTCGCTGGCAGAACTACATATCGTCTCGGTCTTTTCCGGGAAACACGTCACGTGAATTTAAAATAATATTATATATTTTTTTACTCGACTATACGGTCGGGCGCACCCGTTCCGCCGATCCACCGCCGAGTTTGTCGCGCTCGGCCGACGACGCGCCGTGGCCGGTAATCTGAACCTCCGAGATGCATCTGCTGCACGTCCGGTACACGATAATAATATTACCTACTAATTACCCGAAGAGTGAAACCGATTTTGCAGGCCGTCAAATCTCTTCAGATATAGTACAACACAAACAGAAAATATTATATTATACCTACAGATAATATATTATATTATTAGATAATATGTATGGCCATGTAGGTATCTACTATACCCTACACGTATATTTTTGTACTAAAACGTTATGAAACATGATTTTGGATGATTATTTCTATGTATTAGTTAGAGAGATGCTTCATATCATACAATTTTATTGTACCTAATTAAAATTATTTGTTAGTCGTAATCACTTTGACACAAAATAAAATAAATTAAATACCTTTTCGATTTTTTGTCTTAATAATCTTAAATTGCCAATTAACCTAGTATAACTCGTGTTGATATTTTAAGAACTGAATTACTCATTTCCATTATATATGTATATTAAAATAATATACATAATATATAAGTTTTAAAGTTTAGACCCGAGCTCTGTTATAGGTATTTAATATTATATTATGGACTAAATGTTAAATATGTTGTATGTTTAGAAATCATGGGACATATTTAAAATAATAAAATAATTACTCTATATATCAACTTAATTTATGCATGTACCTATTGTACATAATATTATCCTTAGGACACAAAGTTAAATAAATCATTCGAATTTAGGTTTAGATTCACAAAATTCCAAAAAAATTCATACAGTTAACAATTTATAAGAAAAAGGATGATTCTCCTTTGAAAAAAACGAAGTTGGTTATCACTAGGGCAGAGGACTTGTAGCATTTGCATATTTTTTTTGCACAGTCACAAAAATAGCAGAGCGCGAAACAAATACGTTCCATGCTTCCACAAAGCTAGTTTTAAAAATCTATTGTGCATATAAATGCATATTTTGCAATTTTTTGGTTTTTAGGGCATATTTCTTTCATTTTATACTTTTAGATGCATATTTTAAATAATTTATCATTTTATCAATATTTTTAGTCGACGTTTTTATTTATTTATTTTTACAACCAAAATAAAGTTGAATTTAAAATTATTTAAAATTTTGATCATTATATGATCTTTCACTTTCTCCGGAACCTATAAATAGAAGGTAGGGGGATCGTGGGTAAAAGCCGCAAGTTAGTATTGTGAACACCAATAAATATAAGCCACTATAAAAATAATTGAAGACGTTTTTTAAAATTAAATCAAGCACCCGGTACAGTGGGTAAATTATTCAAGAGAACATGAATATTTTAGAGAAAAATAAAAGTTAACAAATATTGGCTCAAGTGTCAAGAATTTTATCTGGTGAAGAAACTTCAATTATAGTCATTAGTCAGAATACCTGAAATCTTGAGCCTTGGTAATTCAGAATATATTAAATATGGTCCTATAAATTCTGTTGATGTTGAACGTTTTTTTTCAATGTTCAAAGTGCTGTTAGCTGACAATAGAAAAAGTTTTCAATTTGAAAATTTGAAAAAAAACATCTAAATTTTCAATATAACTTCCAATGTAAAAATGTGTGTTAGTCTTAAATATTTGAAACAAAAATATTATGTCAATTGTTTTATAGTAGTTGAAGAAGTAGAAAGTTGAAAGTTTTGAAGAAGTATCTAGATGAGAAAACATCAAATAAACCAAATAATTTATTGTAACTTGTAAGTTGTTAAAGTTGTAAATACAATTTATTCATTAAAATAATAGAGAAGTACCTACCTACAGAAAACTTTTTGTTTTTCGTTAAAAATATTCATTTTTAAATGCATATTTATAATGCATATATTTTATATTTGAGTGCATATTTGGTGATTTTTTAGAGCTACAAGTCCTCTGCCCTATATCACCATAGGGCACTTTTTAAATGATAAAAAAATTGAACTATTCTCAAAGATATTTGGAAATATGACTCTAATAATAATATATATTAATATATTATATGCTATTATGTTTAATATGTAGTATATAGTATATGTTAGGTATTTTAAAAGTTCTAAAAATTAGAATTTGATGGAAATTAGCATGCTTGATGAATAACTATGTATTTATATATATTTTAATTTATAGCATATTATAGAGTATTTAATGTTATGTATAGGTATTTCGATGGACACGTATATTATATACAGTTTGAAAATTAGAAAAACGGGCTCCAATATTGTTTTCCCGTGTCGTCCGGTCAGTGGATAGGTACGTACAATGTGCAGTCCGTTCAGTCAGATATATTCATAAAATATAATGTACGAGTAAATTGGAAGTATATACATAGGTAGGTCACCAGAAACTCACGAATTTTCGAGCTCTCTCGCGTGTAATATCGTATAATATTATACTCGCGTATATGTATGCCGACCCCGGCAACGCGTCAATTATGTAATTACGTTTCCAGCGCGATAATAACAAGTCGGAAAATCGTATTTTTACAGAATATTGTTGTTAACGGTTTAGATGTTAGGTATACTAATGTATATACATATTATATAGGTATGGCGGGTCCCCGTGTGCATTATTAGGACACGTTGAATGTTATTACTTATTATAATGAACCATACATGTATGTGTGTATTCCAATTATAAAATCGCGAATATCTACATATATTATATTATTATAGGTAGGTACCTACATACAATGAAGAAATATGTTCGAGTCGTTTGCAAAATACAATTTTGTTTTTGCATCGAACAAAGCGTTGTTGGTGTGGTAATCCGATAGAAAATTCGTCGTGACAAATAGAAAATGTCAGCTCATCGTATAAAATATAATACCTTTGATTATAAATACCTACCATGTATACATATAGGTGTATACAAATAACCGCAATTATAAACGCATGCAGACATACTATACCGTGATTAGGTTAGTCTTAGTAGAATACTTGAAAACGCTTTTAATGTTAGCCTATAACCACAGTAATATGTAATATATAGTTGGCGTTATTTACACTAATATTACGAACACGTTTGCTGGTTTGCCCGATGTTTCCCAATACGCACATATTATATCTACAATAGGTATTCTGGTATTCGTGTACTGCAGTGTACATCTAACATATATATTATATTATAATAATATGTAATATATCCAAGTGTAAACAGAGTGTAGCCTGTCCGCGGTAGATAGGTAACAATAATAATATGACTAATGGTTAAACACTTTATATCGTTTTGGTTTTGTCTACACAATTATATAATATTCTTGAAATATCATAAAATGTAGTATGGGTACCCTATATATGTTTTATAGATGTACCTCTACCCATAGGCGCAATTTGGGGGGTGCTTGGGGGTGCTTAGCACCCCCAAATTTTCAACAGCATCATTTAATTGTAATTGGTTATACACGTATTATGTCATAGACAACAGGATAAATTAATTTCTAAGATTTGACTTATATAATAATAATAATAATAATAATAATAATAATAATAATAATAATAATAATAATAATAATAATAATAAATAATAATATAAAATACCGTTTTTCGGATGAAAGTTTAGTTTTAGCTAACTCATTAGACCAGTTTATGAAAATGGATTTTGAAAAAGGTTCATATTTCATCAATCATTACAAGGTTCGTAACTAGTAAATTATTTATAAACTAAATAATAATAACTCATTAATTGAATTCATAATAATTATAAATAGGTATCTAACAACCATGTATATATTATATTGTTGTGATTAATGTAATGTAGGTTAATTTTTTAAATAAAATAATCATGTGAGGATAATATAATTTCAGGATGTTGTGAATATTGATTTAACATCATTGAAAGCAGAAATGTTGCTGACAAAAAATTGTTTACAAAATTTTGATATACTTGGAATAAAGAAAGTGGTGACTGAAGATGTTTTTCCAAACTTGTTTAAACTTATTCAAGTAGGATTAGCTATTCCTATAAGCTCAGCTACTTGTGAAAGGTCTTTTTCATCTATGCGCCGAATAAAGAATTGGCTTAGGACAAGCATGGAACAGTCAAAATTTACAGATTTGTCAGTTATTAATATTGAGAGAGATCTAAGCAATAAAATTTATAAAGATAAAATAATAAATAATTTTGCTATGTCTCTTTAGTATAATATTTAAATGAAAATAAAAAACGTATTAACCTGTATTATATATTTATTTTTCAAATATTAATAATTATTGATTAATCAGGTAGTATTATGAATGCATGAATGGTGTTATGAGGGGGGTGTGGGGGGCTTCGCCCCCCACGGGTTACTTTGGTCCACATAAATCTAGCACCCCCATAAATTTAGCCCAAATTGCGCCTATGCCTCTACCTATTAAATACGCGTATGCTATAGGTATACGTAATTATACGGCAACGAACGAAATATAATACGCTGTTGACAAATGAAAAAAAAATTACCCGACAAAATAAAAACAACTGCAAAACGCTTATTTATTTTTGCCTAGTAATAATATTGTTGCCATTCACCATTTTTAGCAACTCTACATATTTTTAACGTGTTATTACATAAAATGAACAGAGAATTCAGAACATATTTTGCATTTAAACTAATACGCAACATATATGAAAATTACTATCGTAATCAGCCATATGTCTACTTATAAATCAGTATGTTACAGACGGTTGTAAGCTCTCCCGATTGCAAACTATCCCGGGTGTACTCCAGTGACCAGCGATACCTGATGGGAATATGTAATCTCTCCAGGGTCTACTTCAGTACTACTAAATTTCATTTAAAACAAGTAAATTGTATAATAATAAAAATCAATGCCTTTAGCGGCTGTGAGCTATAATATTATAGTATGATTATTATACTAAACATTTTAATTTAACTTTTATGATAGTACAAACATCCACATTTAAAAAAAACTTAAGGTTTGTTTTACTTATTTTATTTTGTTTATTGTAACTTTGAATTTTTATGTTCACTTCAATTTGAAAAACAGTTAGAGCATTAATAAATATAAATATAAATATAAATTTATGAGTAATAGAGATCTATAGAGAAATAGCCAATTCATAGTGTAGCAATAACATTTAAAACAATTCATGAGGGTTTACATATTTCCTTCAGGCAAAGATAATGTTGAATCAGGAGAGCTTACATATTTTTTTCAGGTAAACATTTTATTGACCCGGTGGAGTTTACTATACAATCGGGAGAATTTACCACCACCCATGTTACATACTGACATACTGTATGTACATTGTATATAAATACATACATGATAAATATAAGGTACTTGTATATTATAAATTATAATCATCATCGACCATCATATTCATAAGCGTGCGCAGGTCTTCTTGGCAGGGGAGGCAATACCTTTGCTAAGGAGGTCCAGACTTCAAACCCCTCCCCTAGATATTTTTTTCACAGCTTAGACCTCGATGTGAGCCAACGATTAATAAATAAATCCTCACACAAAATCAAGTATATGATTATATTAAACCATGGTATTATTCTATACGGTTAAGAGTTAGGTTACACATAAAATTACCAAAATAGTTTTCAATAAATCCTTTTTAATAATATGTATCTTTAATGAATAGATAACGATAAAGACCACATACCTAATAGAACATAGAATACATAATAAGAAAAAAAAACAAAAAAGCATAATTTGAACAACTTTTAAAATAGGTAATAATGTAGTAGGTATGTTTTATTAAAGTTCCATACGTCTGACGTCGTTTGGAAGTAGGGTCTAATGTTTTAAAAATGTCTATTACTTCTTCATAATCTACATTATAAGCTTGTTCATAAGATATTGGTATATTTTAAATCTTGGTAGGTATTAATGTCAATAATGTGTTATGTATAATAATATAATATAAGATCTCGGGGGAGCGGAAAAATCTCGCAGCGGAGGCAGCTGCCTCCCCTGCCTCCCCCGTGCGCACGCTTATGATCATATTAAAGGATTGGTCTAAACCATGGGTGATCGAATTTCCTACATTTTTGATGTATCACCCTAAATTCTAAAAAAAATGGTACTAAAATTGGAAATGAACTATTACAATTTTTGGAGATAGTAAAATTAAAAATTTGGGAAAGTCAATCTCAAGTAGACTTGACGAAAAATTCAAATCTGTTTTTAGAATTCTTTTCGCTTCACTTAATCAATCGGTACGTTGGAATGAAAATACATCGAAGTTCCTATGGTTCATGTGTGTTAGACAAAGACAGAAAATCCTTGCCAATATTGGTTTAATATTAATTTAATTCAAGTTATATAGAATAAGCATAATAGTATATATAATAAATAGTAATAACTTTTAAGTATTTGAATATTAGACATAATTAATAATTATATATTATTCTGAGTATATTCAAGTATGAATATCTTAAATAATATTTTTAATATTTAAATAGGTACATATCTAAAATATGTAAGAAAAATTATCAAGACCCAAAGCTCAGGATTTCAAAGTTTTAGTTTTTAAATTGATTGAAGTAAATTTTATATAAAAGTGAATATTATTCCGCAAGGAGTTTTCTATATTATAATTTCATAAATGTTTCAAATGTTTAAATTAATATCAATCTAGTATTATGTCCAGCATATAATATTGCACTCTTATACTTATTACTTTGTATACAAATATGTTTATCTTAATAAAATAAATACTTATAAAACAAAATGTTTTCCTAGTATATAAATATAATTGAGTAATGTTCTAAAACAAAAAAAATTAAATCTTGAATACTTATAAGGCGTTTCAAATATGAATTAAGAATAATAAAAACATTAATTTGTAGGTTTTATAGCACATTGCACCTATATACATAACACTATAGTAAATAAAAAACCTACACAATTTGTTGTATTATATAGGTGGTCATGTTCTATTGTCACAATAATACCAGACTTTCGCTTATTTCGTACGTGTTGTAATCAAATAATATGACATTATTTGCGTCATTAGTAATGAATATTTATATGAACCGTAGACGTCACGTTGAAGTCTGTCCGTTATCCACAAAACATACATAACATATTGTTGTTTTTTTAATAATTACTATTATTTCGTTCATCCGACGATGGTTAAACATAAAAAGTTTAAATAGCTGCGGTAATATTTTGAACCCTTAGGTGGCTGTTGCACGGGACATCAGAGGCGTGTCTAGGACCAAAATTCAGGACAGGCCTGGTTATAAAAATAACTTGTATAGTCAACACTTTTGAGTTTAAGAAAAATTTTATTATACTGTTTAAGTCATAAGTATGACGTGTAATATTTGTTATCTAATAGCCATGTCATAGTTTTTGACGCTCAACACTACGGCGGTGATCGCCGACCAAACGACGACGGTCGTCGGGTCGTGTAATATCTATATAGAAATATTGGGTATTTCCAAGAAGCGCTTGAGAATTGACGATAAATTTTACGATTATTAATTTTATTTATAGACAAATATTTATTTTGTTTACAACAAAAAATATGATCGATATATCGTGTGCTTAAATATAATTTTAAAATGCATATTTTGGGTATACTTAAAGGTTAAAAATCAGGGTAGGCCCGGGCCTACCAGGCCTAAACGCTGGACACGCCACTGCGGGACATATCTATTATATAACTATGTAGCTATAATATTATACCTACATATACATACATATAAGAATCTGTCAATGGACATGAACGATGAACATCGCAGCTGCACTGGATGCAACAAATATTTTGAAAACCATTCAATAATTTGAGAAATGATGAGAGTTCTTCAATAAAAGAATCACCTGGTATTAGGTATATATAACTTATACCAACTACAAGAGACCTATAACGCAGTATAAGTAGTATAACGCGTCAGTATAGGCATAGCCACGATGGTATTTATACGATTATATATAGACGATATAAACACATAACGTAGGTATATACAAAAGCGGCGCGAGCGTTTACTTAGAAAAAGATAAAAAAAAAAAATGTGGAAAAATAAAAACGTTTGATATTATTATTATTAATATGATATAATATAATAATACTCCGATTGCTGCTGCAACCGTTGCTTATTGGATATGGAAAAAAAAATCAACAAAGTTCTTTTCCCGTGACCGGATACCGCATACCTTTCCGGACCACGAATTCCCATCACCGTCGTAACTTATCTCAAGCGGCGGGGGAGACGCACGCGCACGCGCGCGTTCTCGTATCGGTACGGTCCCCCCGGTTTCGACCGTCTGAATATATGCGCCGTCGCCGCCATCGGTGCAGATCGCCCGAAGGTCACTTGCCTCGAGGAAAAAATGCGTTTTCATCTCGACCGTGACTATCTCTCTTTCTCTCTCCCTCACTCTTTCTCTTCTTTCTATATCACTCTCTCTCTCTCTCTCTCTCTCCAACTCTCAGCACACGATATAATTCAATAATAATAATAATAATAATATAGCTAGAGACGAAGAAAACGGAAGACTGAGAAAGAAATAGCGATTTATTTATTTTTTGCTCGATATCGTTTAATATATCGTATACAATATATAATAATAATCGTACAATAATATCTACGCGGTATCGATGGTATACGAGGAAATCGATAATGTTCGCGAAACGCACATTTTATGTTAGGTACTATATATATATACCTATATTATATATATTAAATAATTGCAATCGCACACCTTACGTCCGTACTCCGTACTATATCAAAATATTTTAATAATATATAGATTATAGATATTATGTGCAGCTGCAGCTAATCAGTAATCACAGACCGAGATGGATATACATTATGCACATACGCATAAACACCGATTCACTGCATTTATTTATAATCCAGAATGATTAGTATACGTAAATTGGGCAACAGTAAATTGAGACCACGGATATGTTACTGTGCCTCGCACATTTTTCTCCAAAAAGCTTTGTTTTATGCTATAGCAGTGCTGTATTTACGGAGGAGGGGGTTCCATGGGATCCGGACCTCCCCCCCATTGCCCCCAAATACCTATCTAAATATCTAATATATATATTAGTATATTCTGTAGTGGAGCCCCCCACTGAAATGTACTTGGAAAATTAACTGGACCCCCTCCATGAAAAATTCCTGAATACGCCACTAGGCTATAGTAATTATATAAGGTATCTGATATAGGTAACTATAAGTTATAACTTACCTATAACCTATACTACTTATTATACTATATCTACATATTACTAAGCATAGGTATATTTAATATTATATAGGTTTCAAATGAAAAAGAAAACATTGTGTAGTTTTAAGACTGACACTTTTCTATGAGAAATTACCATGGAATTTCAGAAGTTTAACCTCTAATATTTTCAAAATCTATTCGAAGCAATTTACAATTGCATATATTATTAAAACAATACAAGCGAATCGTTGTGGTAATTTCATTAAAATATGTATTTTTATGCATTATGGTATATTATGATCTTATTAGCTATGCATTTATAGCCTTACGAGTTTAGCCACCATCGCGATCGAAAGTAACTATGACTATAGTGAGTAAGGACTACCTAATACATATTTTTAATTTTCTTTATTTACGAAAGTTAGTTTTTCCTTATATATTATCCCGACTTCTCCTGCAGAACTGTTTGTAATATATTATATTTTAATAAGAGTGTTCTGTATAATGTATTTTTACAGTATGAGCGGTCGGCGGTCGCAATGCCACTGTTTCATTACAATATTATTGTATATCGGTGTCTAAAAAATACGCACGACAATAATTATGCCACAGATCTATACATTTGGTGTCAACATTTTGTTAATAGGTCCATGAGTTATATCATAAGCCATAATAATATTATTTTATCGAAGGTTTGTGTATTATAGACGATAGGCGGGGTAGTGCGTGGTACGCATGGTCGATTATAGAATATAATATATAAGTAATAATATTATGGTACCGACTTGCAGTTACTGCGATAACAAAGAATTGCACTGCACAGCTGCTGTGAACGGACGTCGGTAAACGACTTAGACGCGCTCCGTAATCTCTACATATATAATACTATTATATACGTATGCTACGTAGCCGCGGCTGCCCGATCGCGGAATGTGGCTCTGGTCTAGCCTCTTGGACGGAGAACTGCAGCACCAGTGGCGCGCCGTGCACGCCTTTTCTTGTGCACCGTCGTCTTAGGTATATAGTGGCTATAGTTAGGTTATAGGTATATATAATGGATTTAGGACAATATTGGCCCCTCGAAAATACGCCATATATTATGCGGACATTTGGCCTCTGCAATAGAGGCAAAATAGTTAGTCTAAGTTATAATTTATAACTGATAAAAATTCGTATCTTATCTTACCTTGTTTAAAAGTGCGCCTCAACGGCTGTGCACTGTGTTTGTCAGTGATACTAGTATATAAATGATCTTAATTTAAATTGTTTAAATATATTATGCTCCAAAACAAAAATAAATCTTCACATTAAATCACATTGTATCAAATATTCAAATAGAAAAAAAATTTGCCGGGGATCCGTTTACTACATTTAATTGGGTTTATAAAAAATGTATCTTATCAAAATATACATAATTGTCTATAATACGTTTTTATTAAAATTAGAAAAAAGAATATTTTAAGTAAATAAATAAAAAACATTTAAAAAATACAATCCCTATTATTCTTTTTCAATCTATTATTAGGTACCTATATATTATATTATATTATATATTATATATATAGGCATAACTTTGGTAATTTTTGGGAACAGAAGGTATGTCGTATTTTTTAAAATAACAAGTACGAAAATAACATAGTGTATAATAATAATATAGTCTATACATAAATATACGATATGGCACTTCTTCCCCTCCCATTCCCTTAATCCTGGCCTGAGTATTTAGATTATACACAATGAAAGTTTGTAACACACTCAAAAATGTATCAATATGTACATTTCTATAATTACTCACTATATTATGTCATCATACCTACGACCTACTTATATACCTAATAAACTATTTTCTCGTTAAACTGTTTAAAAAAATTGAGATGTACATCTTAAAACGTGCTAATAGTTTTTAGATCTTAAATCTTTTAAACATGTTTTGGGTGATGTTGATATGATAAATCCTGGCAGGTGAAAATTTCGATTTGAAAATTGTTTTGTATATTATGTTATTTATTAGATAATTGTAACAGTTTTAAACCACAAATAACGCGTCGGCCGCGGCCCTTAAAGAGAATATTATTTTTATTTATCTATATTCATTTTTTATTTGTATAGATAAACATTATTCGGCTGAAGGTATTCCAGGTATATAAATGATATATGCATATGCTACACTCATACTCTCCCTTTAACAAGTTTAACCATTTGGTGGGGTTGTATAAAATATGTATATACAGTATATTTGAAAGTACTGTAAAGTTGTTCACTTTCAAAACACGATCACATATTGTTCGAACAAATTTCGTCCGGTCACTTATAAAAATAAATTTATTAGAAGTGGCGCAGAGGCGGTAAGATCTACATACGGTAAATTTTAACATAATATACCTATAGGTAGTAATATAAAAAGATTTTTTTAGATATTTATATATAGGTAGGTACAGACGTACAGTACATATAACGATAACATATCTACATAATGTAAGAATTAGTATATTACATATTAATTTAATAATTATATTATAGGATAATATTATACAGCGCCGACGCATTAAACTTTATAACATTTACCTTGGTATTATTTATTTTGATTAATAATATAAAAGGATATAATATTATTATTACTATTATTATAGACATCACAGACAAACAGCTTATAACAATGTGTCGGTTTCCCACGAAATAACGTTTAATCATCGGTTTTTTGCTGTATCTTACAGTTTCTGAGATATATATTCACAGATATTATACGTATATATATATATATATACATAATGTATTCAAGTAAAATATTGCAGCGATATAGATTACACTCATTTGAAAACAGCCCTAGAAAGATAGTAAGTAGCTGAATAATATAATAAATAGTACATAAAATATGTTTCCAATGTATTTATTATTAAATATAATATAATATAATATAGTCATAGGAGAAAAAAGAGACATTTATTTTTCACTTCGAATGATGAGAACTATAGGTACCTATAGACAAAATAGTTATTTATGCGCATACGCTTCTATAGCTATAAAAAAAAAACCATAACATCATCATAAAACGAAAAACTCCCATATTGTAGTAGAGTTGGTATGCAAATAATAAATATTATATATTTATGTTTTATATTTTTTTGAAAAAAAATGGCATAGCTACAGCAAACTAAATATATAAAAACCAGTTTTCCGCGAAATCGCTTATTCCGGATGCGCGTATATATTATAGGTAATATTATTATATATAAGTACAGCTGTTTTTCCTAACTGTTTAGGAATATTTCGTATACGCACTCGTATTTATTATAATGTGAGGACGTATGTAATTGAACAATCTGCAGATCCGTCGGGATGGGGACTCCTATAATGCGTACTGTATAATAAATAATAATATAGTCACCGTTTATGGAGCCGTTAAAATGTCTTTGTTTCTATACATATTAATACATTATTATAATAAAGCTAGTATAGTATTTTAATATATTATTACGAATATATGGGTAGCAAAAGTGTAGGTACTTCAGTCGCCACGTAATTCGTTTATATTATTGTCATCGGTATTATAATAAACACACAGGTAATAGTGTAATACTAGAATTATACAGCCAATGCAAATAGGTACCTACTTAACGGCCTTACGACGAATATACTAGTATAATATATTTAATTAAGTACTATATATTATATTATATAAATGTATATAAATTATATATTTATATGTATATGCACTATATAATATAATCTACTTACATATTAATATCATCTCAAATGTGCTGCAACAGTCTTTGAATATCAGAATATATACATATATACCTAATAGTGTACGTCTGCATAATATATTCTTAAGTATAGTATAATATATAAATAGCCAATAGGTACATCCACCCGGAGTAGGTATACAGGGACAGCCTACAAGAAGAGCTTAAGCAAACGGCACCGATAAATGATAAATTATGCATCTATGCACCTGATGAAGTTGTGAATGAGCAAATACAAAAAATATTCACTTATACACAATATCATCGCATAGAGACTTGATTTGAAAGACTGGAAGACTGTAATAGGGGTTTACTGCAAGTTTATACAGTAGCCATTTTCCACAAAAAATGAGAAATCGTCAGCAACATTTTATGCTGGTTGTTACTTGTTTGTTATAAAGTACAACCCTTCCGGCCTTCTTCCCAAAGTTATCTATCTAATTACGTTTTTTAATCAGCAGGTACTTACTACAGTATTACCTACAATCACTGTTATTCAAGGATCGATATGTTTCCACTAATTGTCGTGTAATACAGTGAAACTTTCATACTACGAAGTCTCGAAGGAAAAAAATCGTATTGGGTATATAGAAATTTGTTAAATATAATTATATAAATTTGATTCTAATTTGATTTGGTTCTCAAAAATTTTTCGTAAACAGAAGTTTCACTGTATTAAATTTATTTATAAAATTATCCCAGACAAAAGCGGCACCCGGTTACAGTTTATTAAGATTATGACTTATCGCTGTTATAAATTATATGAACACTACTTTTGTTAATTATTATTTACATTTAGATAGATAGGTACCTCCTACTTCCTAAAAATATATATTATATCATAGGTGCTTACTTTTAAAATATTAAATAAATAATATAGAACGATAAAAAAAAATTAATAATTTCTAGTTTTGGTATTACTGTATTAGGTTGGTTATCTTTGTACATTTAATATATTATATATAAGTATGTCACCATATATTATGTATGTGAATGCGAGTGTAATAATATAATATACAAACTCGTGAATAACATCAATAAACCTGTTGGTTATAAAATTTTAATCTATACAACTATACAAGTACTGAAATACTTTATTAAGGTAGTGGCTTATTACAACTTTCAAGACAAAACTACAAAAATCAGAACACTATATAGTATTGTTACGAGTTACGACAAACGTAAAGATATTCTACGTACCTACACATTTTGGACATGGGAGTTTTTTTTCCCATTAGTTAACTGGTCAGGAGGTTTGATGTAATATTATTGCTAATTACCCGTTAGAAAAATATTTGTGCAAACTTGCAGTCGGTTACTCGGTTCATAGAAGAATTATGTTAACGTGTGTATTAAAAATAATGATTTTAATTATAATCTAACTATAACAATATATTATGCCGGTATTATTAATACAATATTCAACAATTCAACTCTCCAAACTTCAGTAGATAACAAAAACGATTTTCAAAATTGTTCATAATTTGCATAATATTATTATGATTGACTTTTTCGGTAGTAAAACACGAGCCGCATTGAACTAGGTAAGTATATTATAATATATAACTGACGGGAGACGTGATTTAAGTCCCACCCCTATACCCAGGTCCCAAACACACAGAAATACGGTATGTCGGTACTCGGTATGTCGGTATGTCGGTATACATATATTATTATTTATTAGGTATACGATTCATCTGTTTATTTTAATATATCATACATAAATATATGCATACAATGATATTATGTGTACTTTATGTACTGTATATGTACCTACTGCAATACTGCATTATACCTACACCAGAGCAAGCGATGACCTCATCTCGGCGGCTTCGATTTTGTATTTCGACCGATGAATAAACGCCGTTTTATTATACAGAATCGTTTTAACCGTTTAATTTATATTTTAATGTCGAGGAGCGATCGCCGGGCGACCGTCTCGTCTAAACACGGAATGCATATTTTATGGCTATTATATTATATAGGTTGCGCAATTTTTGACACGCGCTCGACGAAGGTAAAAAAAAAGTTTAAAAAAATGTTAATGAGAAATAAGTTCATGATTATTTTTTCCGGCGCATTGTATTACTACGCATAATGATAATCATAATATATTAAGTATAATATTAATATATATATTTTATTAATCGAACGCGGTACACCGATAAATCAGATCCGCGGGACGTTGCAGGCGCAGTGGCGTGTTTACCAATATACGTCTGAAGGGGAGGGGGATAAGGTAAGTGGACGGATTCCGCGGCCAACCTGCACGCGAAAAGCGGTTTTACAAAACTGTTTCGTCGGGCGATTAAGAGCACACTGCGATTAATAATACGATTCGCGTCTACCTATAACCCATAATATATATATCATAATAATATATGAGTATAACAAACAAAAATGAACCGCCGACTTGGGTCTGGAGAGCAAGAGAAATGGCGGAAATTCAAAGAACATGCACCAGTAATTATTAATTATTATTACAGTCGGCGATTTTTATTCACAACGGTCAACTAACTGGTTGTTAAATATTATTAATATTATTATTATTATTATTAAACTTAAGTAAATATCTTAAACTCAGAGTACCTACTCGCCATTTATACACACGCGCAATAATAATAATAATATGCAAATATGGAAGTCGATAAACTAAAAATATTTGAATATTATAAGTTTTAATAATATAATCATAAATGGTAAAATAACTAATAACAATGATTCATGATTGGCATTATTCTCGTACAGTATAATTTAGAAATAATATAATTATATGATATAATATGAATACATGTTATTATTGCATAAATATAATTTTTTTTCATCAAATATCGTATTATTGCGACAGTTAGGTTTTACAAATCCAATCACAACATCGAATCGAATTCCATTGAAACCGTTTTCATGAATATTTTTATAACTATATAATACAGGTATAGGTACTATATACGCTAATAAATAACACAGTTGTAGATACTATTTCAATTACAAAATGTATTTTGTCAATAGTAAGGTATGAAATTAATATTGTATTGAATGATTGATAGAAGTACTAAGTAGGAGGTTGGTGTTTATGATTCATTGTTAAGACCACAAAATACATTTTTGTCGTATAGATACAAGAATTGTTCGAAAAGATTATTCGATTACGAAAACAAAATTCAATTACGATAAAATCATATTTTCCAATTTGATTCACGTTTTTTTACAACATTATAAGGACAACGTTAAGGACGTTTTTATTATTATTTGGTAATGATTTATTTTTTAGAAAGATATTTTGTTTTGTGTAATATATTATTAATTTAAACACAACAGTAATTAATTAATTATGTGTAAATATTTATATTTATAAGGAATATCCAATAAAAATCAACGCAAATGCACATTTAAATGTATTATACCACTCAACTATTGGTTCTTACGTACCGGTAAATTTACAATATTCTAACTAAATATTGTGCAGCTTGTGTACCCGCAGCGTTCTAGTACAATACGAGTACAATGTATCGCAAATGTGTTTGACAACGTTTTATTCACACGACTGCCCACTGAGGACGGAAAACGTTTGGAAATTGTAACTATAATGCGCCCGTGTGCAAATATGTCCGATTTAATACGTAACTCAAAACCGAATGGTTAAAACGGAACAACACATGTATTATATATAGGTGTTAACTGTTAGGTTCTGTAGAATAATACTCACATTGATGAAGTGGGTGCTGCAAGTGCGATAATCGAGCAAATAAAAAAATAATATTAGGTATACGCATTTCAGGTAAGGCATGAATATATATTTTTATAAATCATGACGTTTTAACAGAAGATCGAGCATATTGCGATTATTATTGCACACAAATAAACGAATCACATTAATAAGATTCGTCACTTGGTCGGAATGCAGATATAATATATACGATAATATTATAATACCTATACGGCATGCAGGCAAGCATTGTAGTCAAAATGCAGTATGGATACTGTCGCGCACACGAGATAACCAGCTATTGGCCTATTGCTATAGTACATTGTATATATATATATTATATGTACCGCGTATATCATATACTTCGATAAGTAAATAATATTATAATATAACGTCGTGATTTGTTCTCTTTTTATATAATATACTTCCGCCGAGTTTACCATATTATATATGTAAGTATGTGCCCATATGTATATGTGTATAACATGTATCGTTAGAAATTCCACGTCCATATATGTAATAAGTGGTAAGTCGCCGACGTGACACGACCTACGAGAGGAGTTTGTAGGTATTAACTATTAACTACTAATGGTTATTATTTTATGTCTAATCGATGTTGATTTTCGAAAAAAATAATATTAAAAACACGAACTGTTTTCAAACGTAAATAACCACAAAAGTTAAGTTTAAGATTATATTATATTCATAATTCATGTCAAATGTCAATCTATTTAAAACTATTTCATGTACTCGGAGTAGTAGAGAAATTGAGGATAACGATTAATGATTACTACCTATGTAATGTATTGATCACTATTCACTTGTTTATATTGTGCTTGTTATAAATTTATGATAGCGCTCTAAAATATTAAATAATATAATAATATTATGATGACAAATTTATAAAAACAATTATATTTCTAATGCTTAAGTTTGGATATATCAAAATAAAGACAGGGGTGTATAGTGTCATAGTGCTGTCATTTGCACAATTGAATGTATTATTAGAGTGAAAGGCTGGTAATTAACGAGTTTAAAAGTTAAAAAGTTAATTTTATTTAAACATTTAAACTTAACAAGTTGCTTTTGGGTTTCCATTAATATAACTATTAAATTAACTTTATTTTTAGATAACTTAAAATTAAGGATTACATTTTTTTTTAGGAACTTAAGTTAATTTATTTTGTTTTAAATTTTATTTTAGTACTATTAATAATATTATTGAACTTTCATTTTCATTTAAAAAAAATATACGAAAAACTTCAATGAAGTAGGTAGATAAAAAAATTAAGTTCTTATAGGGCTAGTGTTATAAACATTTTTACAATTTAATAAACCCAAATAATTAATTCAACTCATGTTAGCCGAAAATGTAACATATAACTTATAACTTTTTCTTATTAATGCACCTACCTATATTCAGTTAACTGAGTTAAAAAAAAATCATTAACTTGCCCACTATCCAGCTTTATAAGAATAGAATGGTTTTTTTTTTTAAACACAAGCGAAATCCTTAAGTAAAATATATTAATATATAGCAATAGTCATTTTAGAAACGTATAGAAGGTACTAGTTACTAAGTATAAAATGTATTAAGCTTTCAAAACGTTTACATAGTATGGTACCTAGTCAGTATTCTTCTACACAGTTCACCGCGGGTTTAACCAGGGCCGGTATTCAAATAGGTAATAGTGTAATTAAATGACGATCTGAACTTGATAATTCTCACAGAATTCAAATAAAAATTAGCCTAATAGCTAATAGTTCCTATATTGTAAGCCAAGAACCATCATATTATTGAATTTCGAGAAAATTCGTGCTAATTTTACGATTTATGTACAGGTAAATTACAGATTGTTTTCTATTTTGCATACATATGTTAATAAAATATCATTATCGGCAGTATATACCATGTACACGGTAGTTAAACAACAATGACTGCTACAGCTGGTGTCTCTATACCCTGTTCAAAATAAGAAGCGACCTGATTTACGCTTGAAAACCGGTTTTACTAGTGGCCGCCTGAATCGCTTCTTAAAATGAACAGACTATAGTTGTTTTGAGCTTACGATAATTTCTCTATTTGATAAATGATTATTGAAGCAACACGAAAGCGGTGAACCACAAAATACGTACCTAAGTCTGCTCTGAGATTATACATAGATTTAACGGATATCGGTCATTAAAAGAGTATCCCATAATTTAAAATAAGAACAAAATCGACAGTTATTCTTTCGGTCTATTACCATAGTAATATAAAGTAAATCACATTTAATATCTCATATGTACATGTATACACTATACGGACATCATACACAACACGCACGGCCCTGGATTCTGTTCCGTGTACTTAAGTTTCCTGAAATAAACCATCTAAAAATACACGTGAACAGTCGTTGACGTCGTCCTCCGTTATCCAGCTGCACCACACTGCAGTATACACACTAATTATTATAGGTACACGTTTTACACATATCACTAATATACCACCTGATTAGAAGGGTTGCTCGTCAGCTTGCACCCTCGCGCGTGCATCTGATGGCGACGGATTTGGGCCCGAATAATATTAGGTATACATAATAGTCGTGGTACATGTTTCACATGTTCTATACGAACTTTAAGTGTATTATCCGTTGCCTGTTCCAGGAACGTCAAACAAAAACCTCACGTTTACCGAAGAATGTTTTTAATATCCAATTATTACAATCATCCGGATTAAATGACCATTTAAGGCCGAGACTCCGAAAACCGGATTCAATCATAATTTTTTTTTTTTTTTATCAAGTGCAACTATTATAACAAGGGAACGACATGTGTGATTGCAATTTTGCGACGCGGTGTGAGCGAAACCTCGGAATACGCAAGTCGCGGTCCCTATACTCGTTTTCTGCCGCCGCCGTAGTCTTCGACGATCAAGCTCGTGCGGTTTTTTTTTTTTGTCATCCCATGTACCATATTACGGTTATAAATATTCATTATAACGCCAATTTATTCGACCCACGTCGTGTAATATTTTTTGAAAAAATTTCCATTTACCTATAAACTCGGTTTACAATCTACAGTATACGTAGGTATATAGGAAAACACGTGCGCACAATAAAACGTTTAAATACAATATAATATATTGCACGCCTATAAACACTGCAGCAGCTGCATTTCTGAATTCAATGTTTTAGCGTCGGAAAACATGCAAGATCTCGAAATATACAAGGGTTTTTCGATCGACAATATATATGTATAATGTTTATACATAATATATATTATAAGTATCGTGTTTTTTTTTTATCGAGGCGCGTTTTATTAATATAAATCTTATAAATACATATACACACCCTGAACAAAAAATTTCAAGTGGCGATAATATTTCCGGTGCACCCATACGTCGTAACCCTATACACGTGGGCCATGTGCCCATCCCACGTTGCTATTTTCGTGTCATAAAATCTTTCGTTCTAGATATGTATTTGTATATATATAGTGTACACGCCACACTGTCGCCAGAACAACACCGACAATCCCCCAATGTTTCCCGAATGGTATTTTTCCCCTTCAAACAACATGCCGTTTATGGATAAAAAGCGGCAGACTATATTATTAAACATTATAACGGGCACTGATTCCGTATGCAGCACGCGAGCTAGTGTGTATACCTAGCCATGGGTATACATATTATACGCGATGCATTTATATATTATGCATTTTCAGACATATGTCAATTATATGACAGTATACTCTAAATGCAAAAGAAAAGAATACAAGTACCTACAAACTTGGATTACCACTAAAAGCAATTGGTTGCAGACAAATGTATCCTTTTTTCCGCCCACAATTCCGAACGGACGTCGTTTCGAACTATCTATAAACGGACCGGTTCGGCCGGCTCATCGTATTCGTCGCATCTTCATATCCGACTGTCCGAGCAACTTCCGATTATTAAAACGATGGTCATAATTTATATATAATAGTAATTTTTCTGTTTTCATGGGTGTTAATTAATGAAAACACGATTAAATCGCGTATAAATTACGCTTATTATTTTCGTTATTTTTCATCGTTTCGATACTATGTCAGTCTACCCGTCTTCCAACACCACATACGCACCTAGCTTGAACTTGATAATATGTCAGTAACGATAATATTATTATAACAACTACAACAGCACAGGGCCTCAGACCATATAGTCAGTTCTTGTTTTATTTATTTATGTCTATTGACCGGTGACACGGGATGGACACGAGAAACCCACCGTATATAGGTGATACGAGATTTTCGCTGGAAGCGAAATTCAGTTACGCAAGGAAATTGTGTGAAGTGTATGAAACTTTTACGCCAGCGCACACACCAAGTCATAACATAATAATAACGTTATAAGATACCGTCCAAGGTTTCCTATTGTTTCACGCCGGTTGAAATTTTTTTTTGTTTTTGTTTTTATTATTATTAACCCAAATTTAACGGACTTTTACATCACGCTCAATTGTTTGATAAGAGGTATAGATATTATCTCCCTAAAACACACACACACATATTAATATTACGTTTCTTTTGTCCGTCCGATGCCCATTATCGGTCATATATAATATACGTACGCAGCCAACAAAAGAACCAATGTTCCATAATGTGCAGCTTTCACTCGAGGATACGCTCGTACAACATTTGCACCGACCGAGGAAAACAAGGGAGAACGCGATGCTATAGAATATATATACGTATAATGCAATACACATAATATATAGGTATAAGTGTATAACATATTTATATAATATATTATTATGATAACGTGACGGTGAGTAAATAGTATATAGAACTATAGAAGACGTAAGTATATAATATACATTTTCAGCATGTCTATAATATAATAGTATATATTATCATGATTAATTATGACTATAATATTATATATTTTATATACAGTTAATATGTTTTGTAATTATGGACATAATGCGTATAAAATAATAGGTAATAATATAACTCAATAGGTATGCGAAAATACTCTAAAATATTTTAGTGCTTATAAAATGTATTATAATGATAATATATTACCTGATCAATAAACACGAAACTTTTCATATTCACATTTAGCTGCTGCAGCGACGCAGTGTATAGATACTATGTATAGATACTATGTAATATTAGAATGAAATATTATATGTGCGTAACGTCAAAGATGAGAAAAAATTTTAGGAAGAAAGAACAAATATCTATAGGTGTACTAATTATGTACAAAACCTAATATTATTGTATTGTATTATAGGTATAATATGAATGAAATTTTTTTTTTTCTCTCCGTTCGTTTTGCGCGTTTCGTATACGACGATGCGGATCGTAAACCTATATATGCAGTTGCGCTATAATTTACGGAATAGAATCGCGGATGCGGAGCCGCCGGTACCGATACTGAAACTGCGTTTAGAGCTGCAGACACGACTCGGTTTGCACCGGCGTCGGCGTCGGCGGCGTATTAACCGGGAAGAGGGAGTGATGCTGCGCTATTATACGGCCGAACGGGTTCAACGTTTGTCAATTTCAATCCTGCGGCGGTGGCGGACACACACACACACACACACACACACACACATACATATATATGGACAAGAAAAAGAGAATGACTGCGATGTATACCTACATAAAGTGGAAAAATAAGAGAAAAAAATGTTTATGTGTGTGTGTGTGTGTGTGTGTGTACGAACGCGAAGTTTAAAAATATTTTTCTCACCCGTTCTTGACACCGGTAATGCTAAAATGTATAAGCACGCTATATCGTAAATATGTAATAATAAAATAGTGTGCCGCGCGGGTGGAAACGGTCAATTATACTATTATGCCGTCGATGGTGTCATAAACACACCCGTAGACACAAACGGTGGCGGGCGCATCACTCGATATTATATTATTATGAACGTACCTAGTAATAAAGTATAATATATGAGACGTTAATTATTTCGGCGCGCCCGAATTGCGTGGCGCGGTAGTATTATATTAGATTTTATTTTAATAGAATATTAAAAAATCAAAACTGGCCAACTCGGCGCACGCGAGACTATAATATTATATTATATAACATATTATCATATTATATATTTATAAAGCGAATGTTATATATATAATATATACAATATACATATTATTAAGTCCGAGTAAAATTATTAGTTGCACACTTGCACGCGCGTGTAGGTAATATTTAAGAACACAACATAACCGAGAATAGCTCAAATTTTTTGATATGACGGAGACTAAATAAGCCCAATTATACTAAAGTTATTAATAAGTCCTTAATAATTTCTAAAAAATCATGTATGCATATAGTACTAAGTACTAGATTTTGAATTGGGAGACGAAGTCCCCACAAGCCACCCCCTATTTAGGCCAATGGAACCTATATATATATATGTTTTTAGTGAATAGATTTTGTTTAAAAGTACGAGAAACGATCAAAAATAATAATAAACTCTACGAGAAACTCGAGAAGTATAATTAAGTATACGAATAATAAACAGTTTAAAAAATGAATGGCTCGTCTTAAATATGCATATCAATTATAATTAATAATTATATAGACGCGATGATGAAATGCAACTTAGTTACGTGATGCGGGCGGAGTGGCATCGAAAATTCTTATATAAAACTGTCGCAATTCAATCGAGATTTCAGTTTTTCAACTCCGATGCTACCGCGCTTATTAATTTCAGTAAATGAGCTGTCACAGGCTATAGCAATTAGTGAACGCATTTAGTAGAGAGTATTAAATGTGGCACTAATAATATGATTTACCTAACTATAAATTATAATTATTGCGTAAGTGCAGTAATTTTGCAAATCTCCAACAGCTCCTCCTGACGTTCGTGAATTCATCTATTTGCATATATACTTTTTGAGTGATTTTGGTTTCATTTTCAATGGAAATCGGTTAAACGAGAATTTGGGAATGTTAAACTAATAACCTCCGATTAAGGGTGTCTGAGCTGATGCGTTTTTTTACAAAAACTTGTATCACAGTAAAAACTTTCACACCTCGTTGTGTTATAGTTAAATTTTGATATTATTTTGTTTATTTGAAAGTTTAAGACTTTACGCAGGTCACATTGGACTCTGATTTATAAAACTCTATTTCCAGAAGTTGTTGGGTACATTGAAATGTACTGTTTTTAGCGTTATTTCAAGTTAATTTAAAAATCAGAGTTCTATGTAACCTGAATATAATATTCGTCTTAAAAAAAAGTATATCAAACTCTAACTTTTCTACGAGGCATGATATAATGTTTCCTGTAAATTCGTTTTTATGATTGAAATGGCTTGATTATATTTTTCCGTATGGCGTATTGTACTATTGTTAAGTAAATGGTAATTCCAACTATTCATTATAGTTGATTATACTATGCAAGTCGATATAAATTAATAATATTATATGTTAATAGTTACTTTCTTCTTTGGTCGGTTTAAGTACGATTACCCATATTTTAATTGTCTTAATTGTATGATCATCATTACGTTTCAATTTGATAATAATGACATTTTAGGTTATAACTTACATAGCAAATAACATAGTTATAACAACCACAATTCATCAAGAGAATCCATATGGTAATTTTACTTATGGTGTATGTCTGTCATTATACCACTCCAAAATTTTGGTGTTGGACAATTCTTTAAATTGTTATTTTAACCAAATTTATTTTCTATGTACCTAACTAGAAATTTCCTGAATTTTCGCCACATAATAAATACCGATTCTGAAACCCTTAATAATAATATAAATTATAAAGATATACTTAATATCATTGGAGGAATTAGGATGGGACCCTGACAATTAGAGCCATGTGCCACCTATACTTAATTTTGTTGTTTTACACGTTTTTGGTTAAATTAATCTTGTGTCATTTTTAACCTTATTTATATTACATAATATAATATACCATTGCTGCTAATATAATGATAATAGGTATCTATAACAGTATTAAAGTGACAATTTTATGCATATTACATATATAGAATATATAGATACTAACCCTGCAGCAGAGCGGATGCACGGTTTAAAATGTTCTTACTTTCCGTTCAATATTTTTATAAATAATTAGATTAAATAATTTTCCGTCTCCAGTCGACCATATACCATATACTATAATAATATTAATACATCTATTTTAAGCATCTCTCAAGGCGCGTTGGTGATACCGCGAGAATTTCGGGTGATGTCACAGTGCGACATTATCGCCAGACTGATTTGAATAAATGCGCGAGGACGCAACCAGTTTTCATCACGATAATACGACTGGAATAATTTGTCTCTGGTTTTTTTTTTTAATATAATATATATTTCTTTTTTAAAATAATAATGTCTTTAAACGTAAAGCAATAAATTGGCGTCTGACGATATGTTTTATTAGCTATTTTTAATCCCACATAAAATTGAGATAAAAATCAGTGCATATATTGATCCCATGACGCGCGGGCGGCACAGTGTTCTAAGCAATCCATTTACTTCGATTTAATTTCTCTCTCTCTCTCACACTCTTTTTTTTCTCGTTATTGTTTTTTTATAGTAACGATTTATCGATCAATGCCCACTGCTGATCATCGGCCATTATACGTCATGCCTCGCGTGGTAATGACGAACGATTTATTCTCATTTTTTTTCGTGCGATACTCATAACCACCACGTAGGTACCTACTATTCATAGCCATATAGTTTATTATAATATAACTTAATATACCATATAATATCCTTAGTGTTCACACTAGTATACTACATAGGTCTGCAGTACCTATTACATTTTTGAATTTTTCAACATAGTTTATACAGTTGTTCGACGTAAACTCCATGTGTCCAACCAGGTGTAGGTACGTCCAACTTCAAGGTTAGGTATTGAGTAACTTACAATGAAAACCCGGACAATATAAAATGTAATAATTAATTAAAAGTTGGATACAACTAAGTGAGGATCAAATAGTTAATGATAATTTGGGTGAATGAAAAACTTAAAAAGTAACTCGTCTATATAATAGGTATGTAGTCTATAAAATATCAACTTTACTTTTAATTTTGAACTTTACTCGTTTATGCCCAGCCTTGGACTCCATAAAATAATATATTATAGATATGGTATGGTAGGTAGCAGATATTCACATTTCACACACTACACGCACCATGGGCTCGATGTCGCAAACAAAACCCAACGGACGGACGTTATGATAATATTGAGTTTCGACTTCTATATACATTTTATAGGACAACAAGTCGACCGGCATAATATCATATACAATATAATATAATATTATTATTATTATAAATCACACACACGCGCGCTCGCGCTCTCGGGAGACAACACAACTACAACACAAGTCACACAACCTATTGCGGCAGAATCCCATATACGCCATTGTTCCATTTATATTGCAGTCGTTGGGCCACTCGTTGCACGTTGCGCAACCACAACGATCCCCTATCATGATACCTACGAGAAATGGCTACCGCCGCCGTCGCCAAAGCTGGACACGGTTTCGTATGGCAACGACAAAGTGCAGCACGGAAAACGAAAGGATTTCGTTCGCTCCAGCACCGAGAGCAACGCAACGGGCTCGGATTGGATTTGCGTAGGTAGTAGGTGGTGTAGGTACACTGTAAGTGTAAGGCGATACCGTGGGCGTTCTATTTCGAGAAACTAAGTACATATTTGACTTTTTCTAAATCTTATTGTACAACAGGGCAATCATATTATATTATAATAACATACAAAATGTAGTATTGTGGCTACAATATTTTTAAGCTCCAGCATTCTCATAGGATTTATCTTAAGAGCGAAATACTACCATGTATAGGTATTTGGTTTATTTTTTTTTAAATCTTACTTTTTTAATTTATTAACATCGATCTTAAGTTGTAGTTATATATTATGCCATTTAAAACATAATGTTTTGGACTATTATTATACAGGTATGGTAAGAGACCCAATTTAGAAAAAAAAATTACACTTCGCCTTTTTAATTGTACCTACGTATGGCTTACGTTATTCGAGGACAGTAAGTTGTATATATAGGGACGTAATAGCTATTTAAGCGAAAATGGGCGTGTTTAAGGTATCGACATAATATCCAAACTGCAGACAATGATGTTATTGTTATTGGTTGTAGTAACGCGAAGCGCAAATTACAAATTACTGTTGAATGTTTAAATTATGGCTGTAGGTACAGTAAAACTTATTTTATAGTCACCTATATATCACCCATTCCCAGTTACCTTGATCAGTTCCAGACTGTAGTGTATACTGTATAATAATATTGTTTTTATTGATTAGGACATAACTATAGGTATATTATTAATATTTATTTCATGATTTTATTTTATGATGATAAGTGATAACTGACAATTAATGACTAAAGACCGGATTTTTGTGCAGCTACAACTAAAATGCTGAAATGTGCAAAATTGTGCAAAAACAAATTTTTATTAGGAATTATCAATTAATCGGCACTAACTATTGAGTATTATAAATATAAAATTTAAAAAAATTTAATTTAATTTAAATTAAATTATCATATATTTTCCAATATTTGATTAAAGTTTATTATCATGTAGATTTCCAGGTTTTTCTCTGTAAAATGCAACTTTATAGGGCCCGGATTTGTTTGTAAATGTATATTCTTCTATATTTAATTAGAATAATATGTCGACGTTTCGAAACGTGTAGATTTTACCTATATACTTATTATTTTTTTTCAATAATTTTGCATATTTGATTAAAAATTAATGCAAGTTACATTTTTCTTGACGATTATTTAAAAGTTGTATATTATTTTATAAACAAATAACGTTAAATAAAATAATTAAAATTAACCGGGATGATAAGCTTTTTCAAGCCTATGATTATAATATTTTATAATGATCGGCTAGAAAAATTAATTATTTTCTGAATATTTTATATAATGCTAAATTAATTTTATAATAATATGCTATTAATGTAATATTCCAATTGTATCATAATAAATTAATAAAAATGAAAGGTAATTTTTAGGAGTAGGTATTCAGTAATAATTTATTAAAAAACTTTCAATAAGCAAGATAATTTTTGTAGCCCATATAGTGTTGTAATGAGGAAATATGATTTAAAATACCTTTAGATTTTTACTTGTAATTCATAGTACAATTATTTTTAATATACCTACTGACATAATTTTGAACATATTTTATGGTCTACGTATTCACTGCAGGTTGTAAAAGTGTATAATCGTACAGAATACCTACATGTTTCACGAGGGCTAAAACATAATAATGATCTACCAGCTGTAACTCCTTCACAGTATTCCTAGTTTCTAGGTATAGTGTTACACTACGACACTACGTCACTACGCTTATTTGATTACAATAATAAATTACGCACCATCGCCCATCGTCGAAGAATTAAATACTGTCCAGTGGATCAAAAATATTCATTACTAGCCCATTCGTGCCGTATATGTACACGCCGGCACAGTAATGACAATTTGAAGGTCCTTACGTCGTGCAACTATACGGTTTTAACTACCTATTATTAATGTATAAGGTCCGCTTCGTATTTAAAAATACGTAAATACCGCGGTGCGTAAATAATATTATAATATAATATGCTCATAATGTAATGTTATTTTTCCAGCTTAACGTCCCCCTCCCATCCCCAACGAATACTAACTTGCATAAAAACCGCAATAGCCTATTGTTATAAAAGCAACTCCAATGTCATTATGTTATTATATTCTTGTCGCGAAAACAAATTAACTGCTATTGGTTCCACTCGGCGAAAAAACTGCAACGAATTGCCAGCCAGCGACAGACGGTGGTTGCGGGTGGTGGATGGTAATGAGTCATATGTTATAGAACAGAAATTTAAAAAAAAAAACAAACAAACACAATAAAGACGCTATATATAACTATATAATAGCATGCAGTAGTGAAATAGGCACATACAACATAATATAAATGAAATATTTTCCCCTCAGAGACTGCAGAAATAAAAATATATACGTTCTTATAGAAAATAATCAAGTACCTACAGGTATTTACATTATGTATAAACAACGGACAACAGCGCACATATTATAGTCACAAAGGTGGGCATTGACTAGTTAGTTATAAATGTTCTAATTAGGTATGGTTGAAACTTTGAACATATAACTGAACTAGTTTAAGAATAAGTATATTGTAACAATACTTATATTATTATAACATTATTATTTTAAATAATTGAAAGTTGCACAACGGTGAAATATATATTGTGTGGCCCATATGGTAATTTAAAAAAATAAAATAATTTTTTTTAACTGAGTATTAAGTGGTTATTTTTCTCCATCTAAACTTTTAGCTTTTAGAGTTGAAATATTGTTTGTAAACTAGGTATTAACTTTAAGCTTAACATTCTTAAGGTTAAATTTTAATTGTTTCATTAACTTACCCACATTTCAACCTTTGCTGATATGGTTATATAATATAATATGAACCTATAGAGATACACTACATATACCTATATGGGAGACAGATTATTTATTATATATGCTCTAGAAGAAAAATTATACCTAACAATATTATAATCACGTTTGTAATATTCCATGCGGCATTCCAGTATTCCGGTTCAAATTTGGTTTTACATATACCTATTTATATGCATAACCTATGTATATATATAATACCAAAAATATTAAATTCAATAATGAAAGTTATATAAATTACGTTTTTAAAGTATGATTACCGTCAAGATGTTTGTGTTCAATTAAAAAATAGGATTTCATTATTTTAGTGAAAAACCGTAATTAAACTTTACATAATACAATTTCTACAATTTTCAAGTTAAAATAATTCCTTGACTTTTCCATGATATTTATACCAAATTATTTAACTGTCCAAACTAATTTAAAAAAAAGATTATTACCATAGATCAATATTAGTTAGAATTTAAAAATAAATATTTTCGGTTGTGACTGAGTCTATTATATGAAATAAATTATTAACTTTTTAATTTCAACTTTTAAATAAGTATAAATTAATTAAATTGTATTTATAATGCACAATAGTAATAATATCATGCATTAATTCAAATATTATAATATAATTTTTATATTTATATTATTTATTTATTTTTATTCAAAAACCCGGATGGCTTGATAATATCAAGAATAAAAGACAAATACTAAATACAATTTGATCAAATCAAATATTGAAAGATTGATATAAATGTTGTTTTAATTAGTTTACCTACCTACATTATTTTTTTAAATATACCAATTGATTATGGGAGCTATTCATTTCTAAATTATATATTTTTTTTAATTCCAGAAAAGTCAAAAAACTACAAACTTTCTATGAAATCCTTGACTGGTGAAATACTCTTTGATATTACCCATACCAGGATTTCTACGTTTTCCTGCTGGCACTCACGGTGGCTATTATGAAGAGATTAGGATAGGTTAGGTACAAGGTTCTCTCACAGTCGCACATTGAAAATTATATTTATTGTAAAGAATGGACGATAATGTATGTAGTACCCACTATAATACGACTGTACGACGAATGTTTTTAACTAAATTTGAATGATAAATTTTGTATAGGTAAGTACTAAAATTATAAATGTAAATTATTATTTATTTTTCATGCGTATGTCAGGTATACAAAAAAGCATAGAAACCTATAGTAAGATAAACTGTATAAAGGGTTGATATAATTCAAATTTAAGGAGAACGAATAAAATCGTAACTACGAGAATTTGGATTCGACTAAATATGCAGTTGTAGTGTGATAGTTTTGAGGAAATTTTTAAGAGGTACCTGTAAGATTCAAGTCAAATGTATAATATATTGTGGCGGCCACGAGTCGTAAGAAATACTATCACCGTCGAAAAGTGAACAACTCTATTTCAGTGGTAGAGTGAGTACAACAATTAATATATATTATAATGTAAAACATAATATGATAGTATTAATATATTATTATATACGTATTACATTTTATATTTTATTTTCAATACAAGCCGCGCCCCAAAGTGCAGTTATCAATTTAACATAATTACTAATTAGATATAAAATACAAAAATGTAATTAAAGTAGATATGAAAATTGTATTATTATTTAGTTTTCTACGGCAATCATGCACTTCGCATAATTATTGTAAATAGTATATTGTTATTATAAGATAATATAACACTCATAACAATTAACAACGTATTGTCTAGACCTGCGCCTAATGAAAATTCTTCCAGGGGCTTATTGACCTTCGTCCAATAAATTACAACAACCATCGCTATAGCAGATTGGATTAGGATAAATTATTTCATTGTTAAAATTCAGTTCACATGTGTACTAAACATATACATTATAATGATATTATGCAATGTAAGGGCATTATGTTAAAGTGCGAATCACAATGCGGTAAATTCGTCGTCAACTTATAAGAATCTCGAGAAGGGATGTGTGAATGATTAAGTCAGTATAGTTTCATTGTAGATACAAGATACTATAGGTATACCGCTTTGTTAATTATATACAATAACAGGGCATAGGACATTTTATAAAAACCTATATCAATAGACAATTTATTAATTTGAGTCCAGCTGAGATAAGGCTATTTAACTACATGTATAAAAACAATGTAATTTGTAATTTTATAAATAAAAATAAAACAATTAATGTATTTGAAATTCGTTGGAATAACAATTTGGGGTTTTATTCTAAGATAAAATACAATATGTATATGAACACAGACACACAGTAAACCATATCACTGTAATGAAAATATAAAAAATATTGGAATGTTGACGCACTTTCGTAATTTCGTAATGCGACAGTTAATCGTTTTTCGTGAGGTGAGGTTCGACGTGAAGGAAAAAAAGTTAAATCGAGATGGTGATACGCAGCGAAAAGAAAGCGTATCATTGTGTACCTACACGAAATCTCGTGATTTTAATGACGCGATCGGGTCGAAATGTTTAAACGGTATACGGCAATAATATAGGTACCTATATAATCGTATATTATGCATAAATTATGGTTTATTTTCCTTTCGAAAATTACGACGTTTCGACCAAGATGTCAGAAAAATGGCGTTAACATATTGACAGCAGTTTACCCGGGAAATAAGCACCCATAGCCGTTTCGCTCGTAATACGCACATAAATATTATAAAAAAATTATTATGACACGAGACTTGTGAGGCCCGAGGAGAGTTTCATCGATATAATACATCGGACCTCGTTCGAGATGATAAATGTGTTCCTATTATATTATATACGTATGGTGTCAGCAGCGCCAGTAGCCGCAACCCGATCCTCAGCTACAGCAAGAGGCGCGTTATATATTATAATTTAATATGCCGCTCGTGCCTTTGTGTTACAATAAAACTGTAACGTATTGCACTCGATGCACACTCGTGCGATTTATCACCCATTTCTGAGTGTTTTCTTATAAATAAAAAAAATTGAATTATTTGATATACCTAATATTAATTTTTTTTTAAGTTTAATAGGTACCTATAGCGCACTGCATTTTTACTAATCGAATTGTTTAATTTTAATTTTTTTTTTAACACATTTTCCGATACCTATTCATCTCGCCGAATCTCAATACATAGTTTTATATTTTGATAAGCAATCCATTTTTGATGTTAAATATTTGTGTGGCGACATTTTCAGAATAATAATATGAAACATTAAGAAATTAGAGAACAAATGAAATTGTTTTTTTGCAAACAATTCAGTGTTAAAATAAGCTGCTCATTTTTATACACATAATGCATAACAAAAAAACTCAATAATTACTGATAGGCCGATTATCGTCTCGTTTACAAACATGTTACGCACATACGAAATACGTAATATAATATGGCATGATTATAATGAATATAAATATTTAATAATATTATAATCTATCGTACATATTATATTATGTATAATATATAATATATAATAATTATATTCCCACGCATGAGATGAAATATATTATATTATATCGTTGAGCGTCCGAGTTTCTCTTTGTTTGCGACGACCTTTCGAGGATAATAATAATATTATACCTTTATTATTATTTAAAAAATGAAATAATTGATTTTCGTATCGCATTTACTTCGGACACGCGCCTTACACATCACACACCTAATCCTGCGAACGGGTTGTCCGGGGCTCCTTGGGCAACTAGGAGTTCGTATATAATATAATAAATGTAATATAGGTACACTGCACAACATATGCACAATAAACAACGATATTATATTATATATTATTATTATTGGACTCGCCGACGTGCGTGCGTGCCGCGAGTTTGAGGTCATCGGTGTCGACGGCCAACTGGCACGGTTGTTACTTTATTTTTTTTTTTTTTTATCCCCTTTTAAGTCTCGCATACGTATGGTGTTTTGCAACGCCATTGCGGGTGTATATTATATTGTACGCATGTATATATACTTATACGATATACGAAACTCTCGGACCACCCACGACAACATCGTATAATATTTATATATATACATATTCTTATATATGCCAACTGCCGCCCCGGACGAGAGGGACACTTTGCTGCGGTTCCGTACCTATTTTTACGTAGGTACGTGCATGGACATATCACATAGGTACGCTGAAGATTTCGCAATACAGTTTTTATTATTATTAAGATCGTAGGTATATAATATATTATAATATATCTCACCCGTCGTCGACGTTGTTTAAGCACACGCGCCTAAAAGTCATATTGTAGATATTAATTATTAATTATGACTATTAATTAGCAATTATGCCAAGTCCATGTGTAAAACGCTCTGTGATCCACCCGACCCCAAGACTCAGAGAATACGAATCGTATGCCCAACTGCACGACCCGGGCCCCACTGCAGTGGTGTCCCGCAGACCACCCCGTCACCCCTTAGCAATTCAATGCATGAAACAACTACGCCTTTTATTCGTCTGAAGAATTCGTAAAGTTCACGTAAACTAGATGATCTACCTGCTAGGGAAGAAAAATTCGTTAAGTGTCGGTATACGTAGTTTACTTACATACCGACTCGTATAGTCGTATATCCAACAGAAAATATGTTATGCCGAGACCGATCGGTATACGTTTCACTGGTATATCGAACATGTAAATTCTTAAACGCTCAAAATATGTGATGACCGATACGTATCGATACACTCCGATTTCTACCTTGAAAATCTCGTATTTCTTCTTTCTACATCAAATATCAATATACCTATATATTATTTTAACCTGTAGTGATTTACAGCTCAAATTGTCCAAAGAAATAATAAGAAACCAATGTAATTTCATGAACGAATATTGATTATACAACATCTTCCCCTGAAGAAAAAAACATTTGTCATGGCCGAGAATAGGGTTGGAGTGCAGATCTGGAATACAGTCAACTGCGGGATGGTGCACAAGCCCATGGAAAGATATGAGGCTCCAACTAGCTTGTTAAAAATGAAGCTCTGCAAGTCCAAGTGAGGGCCCATCTATAGTGGCGCCGATCTCGGGAACCAACTGTGGTAAATTCCCCAGAAGTATTTTTTAATGGGTGTTTCGCGAGGGGGTCGGTGGTTCATGGGTGATAATTAGTGGTTTGTACGTGTTAAACATTATTATAATTTAACAATTATGGTTAGTATAAAGTACAATAATAGAATTGCAGGCTATACACTATACAGACATTTAATTTAAGTAGGTGGGTCTTTATTTTATCCTCAGCAGAACATGAAATATAGTCCAGCTCCATTTCAATATATAAATAATAAACATAACTCCACCGCAATATTATTTATTTATAATACCCACCCGGCCACCCACCCCGAGCAAGTAGTGTCAGTAGTGTCACACACCACTCATCGTTGTTTTCGTATATCGTATAGTTGTACAATTATTTGGATCGCAGGATTCGAAAACCTGGTGGCAATGATACACTATATTATATTATTATATCGCATAATAACACGCACGTCATAATGTCATTATATAAATAATATTTACGTACATGTATGCATTATAGTGATCGCGCCTATTTGTTTGCGCGCTCCGCTAAATCAGGTCAAGAATGTTTAAATACTTCTCCTGTTGCGCATATATATAAGTATAATACAGGCATGTACAGATATATATATATATGTATATATATTATAAGGACCAGATCGTATACTTGTACAAGTGTAGTATATTTGCCCCTCCCCATCCCTTGTCATCGGTATGTGTACCTACATTAATATATTATATACAATAATATATCACTGCGATATATACGGCGGAATAATGGATTGCGTTCATCGCGATTTCATCAATTTAATACGTTTTTTTTCCATCCATAGTATAGATAGGTACCTGGCCGGCGTTCAAAACGATGATCGATACACATAATATTATTTTAACGAACCTCAGCTGTAGTGCTGTACGACGGTGACTTTCTATAACGACGCGAGTAAACCTCGCAAAACCATTATAATAATCGAGATAAAACCTCGTTTACAATATAGGTACAATATAGGCGTATAATATTTTAATGATCCATACTAACGCGATCGCGACCGTCTGGCGAATTCAAAACACTGAATTCGACAATATAATTTTACTATGAATTTGTAAGATACTAAGATGTAGGTAAAGTCGTATTGTTTATTGTTTATGTGTTATGACAATCGCCGTTTTTGTCTTTATAATGTATTCTCCCCAGTATACTCGTCTTATAATGATTGTTTTTTTATAAAATGTTCTTAAATATTATATAGATTAACAAAGTAAAAAAAAATAAGATATTAAAAAAAATTCAAATTCAAACTTAAACGTTTTATATTTGCTATAATGTTTTTTAAATGATTATCATCACTCATCAGTATCGATTACGTTATATTACCTACATATTATAGGTACTAGGTTAATTAAATATATTATTAGTTAAGACTAGGGCTGGGATGTTGATACAATGTATTTTTTTTTTCTGTTTTAAAACTTAGTTCCGTAAGTTGAAAATGTGTGCTAAATGTAAATATTTGGGTCGCCAACACACAAAGGTTGATAACTACTGTTCTAAGGGCTCCATAATCCATGGACACATCTAAATTAAATCAAATTCAATATTTTTAGCTGCATTACAATAATGATCATCATTGTTTTCAAATTTTGTAAAACAGAATAATCTCAACACATAATAATAAGTTGCCAAGGACCTACTTTTATTGCTGCCTTATTTTTTTCCTACAGATGAATTGTGGATTGTGGATAGGCACCGCACTGTATAGTTATCGTACGAAAAACTGATCATTTTGGCTCCACTAAATATTATTGTAAAACATTTTTAATAGATATCTGTGTATACGTTACTCCACCATACGTCGAGCTAAGGGATTTAATTTGATATTATACGAAATGTCGATATCATTTTGACTATGTCACTTACTTGCGCACATACCCGGTGCACAGAAAAAGAGGAGAGCCGAGGGGTTGCTAAAGAAAACCCCCTTCAGACGGCAGCACTACCCGAATTTCAGGAGTATTTAAAAATACTTTCAGTGTTCTGTGAACTTATTACGCAAGACGTAAGGACGTATTAAAATTGTAATTTGTTTAAAGATTGCTGCAGAAGTATAAAATGTTATACACGAGACATCGGTATACCAAATTTATGATTGATCCTAATTAAGTCTATCCTATATAATTAGTATATATATATAATATATATAAATGTATAACAAATAAACAGCTCCTCCCAAAGCAAAACCAGTAGCATACCTATAATAATACTATACTTATATATTTTTTTATTGAGTATATCTGTATATAATATAATATTATATGATTTTATAAACATTTCGTTGAAGTCGTTATATTATACGTGGCGGGACGTAAACCAAATACTGTGTGACGCGTGACAAGAATATCGAAGAGCACAACTACCGCTACTATATCCGAACCTATATAAGCGACATTGATCAATTATTATCAATATATAAATTATATATAAACAGTATACCTACAATATATAAATTGTAAACACATAATTATATAATATTGGGTTTACGACAATTTTTATTTTTTTTTATGATCGAAACACTGATCTTTGAATAAGTCAATGCACACATACCTGTGACGATAATTAGTATCCGTCTAGCGTACTCCGTCGTCATAATCGTCTTGTACGCGTTATAAATCACTGTTGAACGCGAGCGCGTGTAGGGTATATTATAGATAGAGGTACTATAATATGTAATACAATATATTATTATAACTTATTAGTTATTACTTATACGCGCGATACTACAATATAAAATATTATTATAATATTATTATCGTAGTCAGGTGGAGTGGCCCCGTATCGGTCTGGATCGCGAAACAACGTCACCGGACGCGCGTCTTATTACTCAGCGCAATCGATGTACAAACTGCAATATTATTATTATTTTAATATTATTAGACGATTACGATACACATGATCCGACGGTCCGCTGTTTAAGATCTGTGCTCTCCGTTATCTCCTATATTGTTGTTATTGTTATTGTCTATAATGTACCTACCTACGCCTGCAATACTAAATAATAACGATAACCACACACATCTTGTCCTGAGTCCTGTAACGACATTTTAATCTCGTCCAATGTACATTGTACTATTATTATTATTAAAATACAAACACAATGTGATGTTTTTACGTAAACAAGTGGTTCGATGCAGGCATCCAACAGGCAATGGTTTGAAAAATAGTATACTGTTTTCATAAAAAAAATTCGGAGAAGTAGGTAACCGTTTATTAGCATTTGTTATACAAATGTACCTCGGCATTGGTAGATAATTTTTATATTTTTTTACTTTTTAATTCAATGATAAATAATTGTATGCAATTAAAAACGATTCTAAGTGAAGACGATCAGCTGTCATTCTAAAATAATTCTTTCAAAAATATCACTATTGTTTATTGTTGTTTACTAATTTTGATTGGATTATTGATTCAAATAAAAACATTTTATTATTAAAATTATAATATTCGAAATAATATTTGTTGACAATTTCAAATCTGGTTGTTCATTCTTGAATTACAATAAAAAAAAATAATATCTTTATCAAAAACTGCTTTGTGTACAATTTTTTTTTTCCGTAATCAAGAGTTTTTCCTAATTACTTCGAAACGCATCTGTGTAATTTAAATGCTACCTAAGTACAAAGTATAAACTATTAAGTTACAATTTTCTACCAGATACATCCCTCGGCTTATGATCGGAGCATTTTTTCTACTATAAAAGATGTCATTCTTCAGACATACAACACACACACACACACGACACATACACACATGATGTACATCATTATAAAACTAATAATAAATTCATAGCTCCGTTAAAAATTAAAATCTAACTTTTTTTTTTAATATTTCGAGTATGGTTTATAAAATAATGCTTTTTTATGCATAACCACTGCTTAAAGGTTCACAAAGTTCGTAAGATTTTCCCCTACTTTTGTAAGACCTACCCCTTTTAAAATAATAACTAGTTTGATTTGTTCATTATATTAGTATAATATTATAATTATTTAAAATATTGTGTCTTTACCTTTTTTCGGATCGTGTTGATCTGCCATTGTTATTTCGTCGTCACTCGATGGCTGATGAATCCCACTGGTGGCAATTCTGAAAAATAAACGTTCAAGAATATCAGAAAAGTATGAATAAATTGTTAAGAAATAAAAACCTAAGTTATATTCTATTCTGAGAATATATTAATATTAATATAATATATTAATGGTCGCCGTTCCACCGGCGAGTAGATAAACACTTATACACGGTGGTCGAGGTTAAAGGGGCAGACCACACATTTTTGCACCATCGTTGCAAGCCATCCGATAACTTTATTCGATTTAGGTAGGTACTATTAAAAAAAAAGTAATAAAAACAGTTAACTTGAGTTACATATTTAAGTTAAAAATCAACGTCATTAATTAATTTAAGCTAAAAGTTAATAGTTAACAAATGATTTTTCAACTCTAAAAGTTTATAGTTAAGATGGGGTAAAATATTAGCTTGACTCAGTTAAAAATACGTAAATTAATCCTATTTTAAATTACTATCTGGGTGAAAGATATTTAGTGATTGTACAACTTTAAAATATTATTTTACAAATGCATTCTATACTATTCCTTCTTATGTTATTTTCTTATACTTTAAAGTTTAAGGGTAAGGTAAGTATTACACGCTAGTGTTAATTAAATGATTAAATCGAGGAATATTTTTTTGTACTTAATGTTAATACCATTGTATATACTGAGTGAGCAAACAAATAATAATGAAAAATCAATTAGTTTACAAACATAATTTTAACTTAACGTTGTATTTTTTTAATTAATTGGAAATAGCTAAGTTGGTAGTTGGTACAATGGATTCTTTAACTAATTAAAGTCCACCTTTGATTATAATAATATATATAAATGTGATGCCTAATGGATTTATGGATATTGGATCTCATGTTATAATATTAATAATGCTGAGTCGGTGTAAAATTTATGGAGTAAAAATGGTTTGTTGGACAACACTTTATATGAACTTCATACGAATATTGCAGATTTGTGTGTTTCTTTTGTAATTTCCTACCTAATACCCATATTATGTTCCGATACGTATTAAACAGAGTTCAAACAAAAAACATTTATCTCATAACTATTATTATTTATTTATTACACAATTCTAAACGCTAAAATGACTAGTGTTTGAATAATAATGTGTTAAGATTTTCAATGTAAAGATTATATTAATAACATTGATAACTGTTTGATCCGTTTTCGAAACATTCTTCTTATAAAATTACCATAAAGGTATACACTATACAGTATGATAATATTATAAGAAATATTGTTGTTTGTTATTCTGTACTAATCACTGTTTTATCTAAATAAATAATCCTTTAAAGAATTTATTACTTATTAGTATAATACAATGATTTGGATATGAAACGAACACCTTTTATGATATTTACTAAAAATTGATAAGTTAACTGAATTAGTCTACAAAAATTAAGAATCGCCGAAGACTTAAAAGTATGATACACAACTTTATATTTTTTAAAACCGTCCTCAATCCAATTCAAGTAGTTTCATCCCTCGATCCTTCCGATCATGGATATTTCTCCTCTATAATATGATAAAGATGGATATTTTAACTCAACTATTTTATTATAATATTTATTGTTATAAGTTTTTATTTAATGCGTTCAACTTATTATAATGAGTGATTAATAAGCAAATTATTATCATACAACAATAATACTAAAAACTAAAGGCAAAATTAAATTGAATAAAATTTTTTCAAGTAAATTAATAATGTTTTAATTTTTATAAAAAATAATGAAATGTGTTACATATTATAATTCCTAAGATTTCTATATGATTCAAAATGTATTAAATATCTAATTTATAAAGCAGATATTAGTAAATGATTGTAAAATAAAATGCCTGTACTAAATATTAATTAATGTCATAAACTATTAGAAATATTGACTAACATGGTCAAAAATTCTTTATTTAAGTTACATTTTATTAAAATTAGGATTTGAAAAGTAAAAAAAAATACGTTTTGCGTAGTACAAACAAACAAAATTTCAAAATATATTATTTTCAGAGGGGAATGGGATCTGGGTTGAAGGCAATTTATCATTTCGCTTGAATACCAACAACGGTTTTCTTATTATAATATAAGACAATTTATTAAAGTATGGTTTAGTTTTTAACTGTACACATTTAGTACCTTTGTGTACGGTAAATTATTTATAATTGCGAAGAATCAATTTGTTGGACATAATACTCGGGTAATGTGAAACAATTAATAAGGCTTGTACATTTTTAGAGCTATATTTTTAAATTAGAAACAATATATTTAAATCTTTTCACAAAGCTATAAATTATTTTAATTACATTGTCATCATTCAAGATTATAGTAACTATTATTTTTTTTCATTAGGTAATACAATTAAAAATCTAATTTTTAAAGATCAGACATCAGTTAAAATCCAAATAAATTTAATGATTTTTTTCTTCTTACAAATAAAGTCATATAAATATCTATAACCTAAAAAAATGTCCGTTAAATTACGATTTGTACTTTTCAGTGTATAGGGGTAATTTATTTTAAGTGAAATAATGAGTGAAAGAAATTATTAATTAAATTAACTAATTAGTATATAAATACCTACTCTTATTGAGATACAATTTAAATAATAAAATAATATACATTCGATTATGTAATAAACATTTTTAACTATTAATGAATCATAAAAAATATAGGAATCAGTGACTATTTTTTTTATAAAACAATAAAATATAAAATTGTTGTACTGATTTTAAAAATATATCAATAGTGAATAAATTTACCTTATTTGAAAAATATACAAGGTATAGTTAGGTACACAATAACATTACTTTCAGCTGAATTATTAATTACCTAATTAAATATAAGTATAAATATATTTTTATATGATCCTTAGATAGGTTTGTATAAAATATAATAGCTGACACCTAACGTACAATATTATATTATAGTCATATTAAACTAATCTGAAATATTATAAGGAAATCAAATATAATTATAATAATTATTAATTTCAAGCGTAGAACCCGAGCGTTAAACCTCAATTGCACAAATTTTTACACGATTTAGTGAACACTGAACACCTTAAATACCTATAAGCGTGAAGTTTTCAGTAACGGGGTTTTGTCGTGACACGAACTAGGAACATAATATGGACATCGGTCGACCGTTGAGCCCGAACTTAACCAGCATAAACACATTGGCGTATAGATAGTAGTAGAGATTCGATGACAAAAATATAAATATAAATAATAATAAAAAATAATAGGGTTGAAAAAATTAGGTTTTAAATCAATGAGACGGGTAGGCCCGCCGTCGGTGGGTGAGTAGGAAGTTATCGGTTTGCGCCCTTACGCGAAAACGTCGTCGTCGTCGTTCTCGTTGGCGTAGTCATCGTCACCGGCTGCAGTGGCTGCGTCGACGACTGTTTGTGGCTGTTCGTCTTTGTGCACGAAATCGACAAGCCTGGGCGGCAACCGGTAAGCGGGTGGCGGCGGCGAAGACGGAAGCGGTGGCGGAGGTGGTGGCGGCTTCTTCTTGGGCGGCCGCACTTCCTTCCGGGGCAGTGGTTTGGGCGGCAGCCGGTCCTCTTCGGCCACGGCCACCAGCTTCTCGTACAGGCCCACGTCGTCGCCAATGGCCGCGCTCGATGAAAACTCCCGTTCTAGCTGCATGAACGGCTCTAGCACCCTGTCCAGCACGCAGTTCTTGTCGCTGCCGCCACTGATCATACCGTCGACACCGGCGCAGTCTTCGCCAACCGATGATTCAGCAGGACATTTGGACACCACTGTAGAAACGCTGCTGTTGGTGTCGTCCGATTCCGATTCACCGTGGTAAACGAATAACCTGTAACATGGACATATTTTTATGGTTATTATGTTATACTAAATAATAATATAATATATTTATATATGTAAAGGAGAGTTGACGGGGTTACGACGGGGCTACTAAATTGTAAATCATATTTTGTGATATTTTTTAAATATATTAATAAGTGTTGTACCAACATATTGTTAGAACATTGTTAGAAAATAATTTGCATAGCATACAAAACGATGCATTTTCGTAAATTGTCATGTATCTAACACATGGTTATAGATGAATCGTTATTTCAAAAGCTTTGTTGGGTAATAATAATTGTAGTCATTTAAATCGTTTATTATTACATACGTTTAAATTTGGTTTTGGCTTATAAATAAAAATAAATGAACTATCTGTCTCAACTTTATTATCAGAGATTATAGGGGCAAACACCGTCGTCGGTTTTAAATTTCCGAATTGAAGACAGTACGGACTAGTAAAATTTTTAAAAATATTCATAAATATATAAGTACCTATAACCTACTACTTACAAGTAATGTGTAGCCACTTGCGATTAAGAACGCAATAATTAAATTGAAAATTAAAAAAATTCTAAGACGAAATTCTAGTACTTATTTTCAGGTTTAAAATATTCCAATACCTTATTATACAGTCTGTGAATAGGTACTTACAATGGTACGTATAACGTATATGATATATTATATTATATAATTTAATATAAAAACTCTTATAGGTATAGTCATATACTTGTATAGATAGTGAAGTTACGCCTATAATCCACGCGTGGTGAGAATATATTTCATTATTCCAATAGGTATCCAATTATAATGCTAATTGTTTCGATTTGCGAGGGAAATTAAAAGATTATAGGTACCTATCGCACAAACATTTCATTTTTTAATTAACATTCGACGCTTGATGGTATCACGTATATAATAATCAACATGGTCATTCCTGCAGGGCAATTCTTTGAACATGGCTCAATAAATAATAGGTTTGTATCTGTTTAGATGAGTTTCGTTAATCGTTATCTATGTATAATATAATCACTGTGTTCATCAATCATTACTAATTAGTAGAAATTGATCATCGATCATCATCTTTGTACCTCCTTTCTCTAAATATAAATGGAAATGTTATCAGATAATAGTTAATAATATTATAATATGATATTATTCACTTTTCGCTTAATAACCCGTTGGTTTATATATTAATATGTTCTAGTTGGATGACTTGCGTAAAATATGAGGCAAGAGGTAAATTAATTTTTTTTTTTAATAATTATAAAATAATACAACATCTTACCTATTAGTTGATAATATTGTCTCATCTCTAATTCATATACATTTATATTATATTATAATATTTATTTTTTATGATGTTTGTAACTATAATTTCTAATCTATTACTCAAGTTTTTTTTTCTGACATAATCAATCTTGTTTTCATTTTTAGTAAAGAATAATAGGTTGAGAATTTGAGATTGTTCATTCACTACTCATGGGAAGAAAAAACGTTGCGAAAAATATTATAATTTAATGAAGACTTGTACAATAACAGAGTGAATTATTGTTGCAGGTTAGTATCACAAGTATGATGATTCTTTATTTTATAGGCATACCTATGTCTGATGTCAATTCTATTAAACTTATGCCTTTGTTCGGTTTTGATTGTTGAAATAAGTTGAATTGCTGGAATAAGTCCATTCAATATTAATATGAAAATATATGCAATACAATTTTCAAAGCATTGACATTATAGAATGAAAACACAAGGAAATAGAAAATTTGCAAAGCTGCGGCTTCAAATGTGTGCGGGAAAGATGCGCTTAGTCGCATCACTATCATCCTTCTTGGCTACCGGCTACAAGTCACCAATAACTTATTAGTTATTAGTGATAACAGATTACTTTATAGGTATTCAATACACTTGCAAACGTTCCTACATAGGTAGGCTTGGATAGAACCTAATATGTATATATGCAATGTGTCCCTTGAAGAAGTGACAGTCTGGCGTAGTGGCGTCATATGCTAGTATACTTTAAATTTAAAAAAAAAAGTTTTTTTTCATAACTCGAGGAATATTATCTTATGACGCCGGAATTTCACTTGCAGGGTACACGTGGGTACTTGCCTTTCAACGGCGTCCGTGTACAGGGTGGACGATGCAATCGGCGGGGGCGGTTCCGGTTTCTTCTGTTTCCGGGGAGGCACGGGCGGCGGCGCCTTTATAGCCAGCCGGCCGTCGACCATATGCAGCTTGACGACCAGCCCTGACTCCTTGAGACATCGGACGCAATCGTCGCGGCTCAGCCTGTTCACCGGCCGACCGTTGATCTGAACAATCTCGTCGCCGGCGGCCAGTGGTCCCCACGACTGAGTGCGGGACGCCGGGCTGCCATCGGCGCACGATTGGACGAACAGCCGGTTGCACGTGTCCACGCCGTCGAACCGCAACCCGAAGCCCAAACGCTCGCCTGGCAGGCGGTAGACGAGTACTTCTTCGGCGGCGGTGTAGGGCGAACCGTCGGCTGCGGCGTCCTCGCCGATGGACAGCACTGTGACAAACGAATCTTCAGCCGGTTGAACGCCGCCACGGCCACCGCCGTCCACGGACACGACGGTCACAAAATCTTTGGCGGCCACTGTGCTCATCTCGGTGGTGTGCGTTGTAGTTCTGTAAAAACAAATTATAATATATTTAATTAATGGCGTACCTCACATGTGTTTGATGATTGTATAATACAGTGAATCCTCCCCTAACGGCTAACGAACACCTCCAAATAGCGGACCACATTTCATCGACCAGGAGTGTCGGGTTTTCAGAGATTTTACTGTATGTTATCATTATTTTTTTTATTACCTATTTAATAACAATAACAAGCGTAAGCCCAAGACATGCAGACGAATAGTGTAAATGTATAAATACACAAAATTAAAATTATGTATATTAAAATATTAAACTTGACAATGGCGGGTTTTCATAGGTGAGCTCATCGTCCTATATAGTAATAAGAGGTTAATTTCTTAAATAATTGGTTGAGCAATGGGGGCTTAACAAAACAAAATTATTACGGGTGTTTTAGATTGGGATCTTTAAGTTTCTAAGTACAAACGTCAAGAAGGGAAGGAGATAGAACTGAAAAATAGTTTTCTAAGATAGGAAATATTATGAGATTGATAACGATCAGCCTAGGAGGAGATATTTAGAAAACTAAGGTATCATTTATGATTTATATATTATATTCAGTATTATATTTTTTATAAAAATACAAATAATTATCAAACGATTATAGTTTATTTTGAGCGTAGTATTATCACAGTCACAATTTCCATCTATAAAATCCAAAGGAAACCGGTCAAGTGAAATGCTATAGCATTAATTTTATATCTGCTGAAATTGGCCACTTAAACACAATATACATTTATAGGTATACAATAACTAGGACGAATAGTTTATTGACTATTAGTCAACTTGTGAAATTATAAATAGATGAATAGATTTTAGATGACTCCATTTTTTTTACTCACCAAATATTAACTTAAAATAGCATACTTACCTAATTTTTAATTCAATCGTATGGCACATTAATACAAATTCAAGGATTGTACAGTTTGCGAATATTTGAAATCAAAATAATAATTACCCATATAGGTTGTCATTTAGAAATCAAAAATCGATTGTATATTATTTTATAACAATACAATAATAGAGAATGGACTAAAAACATTATTATTTATATTAAAGTGTATTAAAACAAAACATTTTCAGAGATATCGGCTGATAGGCGTTCAAAAAATCAACTCTGTAGTATATAACATATACGATAATAATACACGTTGTTTCTAAGTAGGTGCAGGGTACACGGAATTACGTCGGTGAAAAAAAACACATGTGAGCATGTTATTATAACGGTGACCTGAACTTGACTATACAACACATATATATATATAATATGCGGATTTCAAGTGCGTCCGCCCATCGCAGGTCTGGCACGCGAGTGTTCGAGTTTTTACGGGCGCATATATTATAATATATATATATATATGTGTATAGGTACACTTCGAGTTTAAGATGAATTCGTTCGTCGTGAAATCGCAGTGAAAGTATATACTTATCTATTCTAGGTACCTAGGTGTATATATATATATATATACCTATGCAATGTATATACGTTGCGATCGCGAGAGAAAAACAATATTATAATATTATCAAACGTTTATTATTATAATTATAATCCTTATAATTTTTCCTTTCGTAAGAGCCGTACGGGAAAGAAAGAAAGATATAGAAAGGTAATAATAATGATAACAACAAGAATAATGCAAAAATAATAAGGATATTAGCGGTTTTGCGTGCCCGTGTACCTATACGGTTATACGTATATATTGTGTAGTGTATACACATAAGTTGATAAGTGCATTGCGCACTTATAATTATTATTATAATTATTATAATTATTATTATAATTACAAGTGTTTACAGGTATGCGACCAAAATCGCAAAACGACACGAGAAAAATGATAATAATATTATGTTAAATGTACGAGTGAGTACAATTATTTGCTGAATATATAATGTTGTCTAAATGAGGTACTTCCCTATTTATTATGATAGACGTATAATAAATTTAGAATTCTTCTAAAGAAAGGTGCTTGTTTTCTTGGACAACCACGTATACTAATAAATCGCAGAACTTTTTTTTCGGTAATTTACAGTTTATGTGTTTTGCGAACTAAATTGTTTTTATTATTTATTTCATATTTTGAACCAGAATATTTTTCCAAAAAAAATTGGTAAATTAATGCAATATACTATGCTGTTTATGTTATTAAGTACCAGTTGCGGTAGTTACTTAATATAGTTTTAACAACATTCAAATCTTAAATTAGAAACGAATTTAATTTGTAAAAGTTTGCGAGATTTCTCTTGCTAGTTGCTATTATTTTAACTTTAAAACTTTTAAGTTTATGATTGATATGATTTAATGCTTAGTTAATGCTTAGTGCACTTCTAATATCTCTAAGTCAAACCTTTTAACATCAGGATTTTTAGAATTTAAATTCAAAGCAATAATTCAAAGTTTAAAATAATATTAAATTTTAAATCTAAATAGTATTTACCTATAGTTAAAGGATTTTTTTTTATAGAATCCCAGTTTAATTTATTTGATATTTCAAATGAAATAGCTATGATATGATGTATCTACTAGGTACAGAAATGGTCTTTTATCGTGTATTAGGTGTATCTTAGAAAATTTATTAGGTATAGTTTTTAATTTTACAAACAAGTATCTACTAATAAATAATAACCATAGACAAATATATTTTTAATAAAAAATAATTAAATATTCTTTATATTTCCTAAATTATTACTTGGTTCACAATAGAAGAATCATAACGTGCATAATACCTATAAATGTATTCCCTAAGACAGTATAGGTACTACCACACAACAGTGTTAAAGTGTCCATTGCGTTAAATTTCTTTTAATTCGTTTTTAATACATTTAATAGTCAATAATTATTGCTGAAATATATTTCATATAATAAAATGTATAGACAGCACTCGAATACAAAAACGTTCGGCTGACCAAGAGTCCTCCGGACTTGGTAAACTCTTCGACTGCACGGCCGGCTTCGTTCTGGGCCTGGTTTAATCCTTATATGGATATAGTTAGCTTTGTTAATAATGTTTTTATTGTATTACATTTTGACGGCCGTGTCTACGGTTGAGTTTGATATACTCTGCAAGTATGTCGTGTTAAGTATTGTATCGCTTTGTGTGCGTACTCATGATGTTTAATAAAGGACAAATGCAGTACCTCTGCTTAAATTAAACTTTTAAAAAAAAAATAAGTGGGAACTCACTCTGATGTATAGGAGGTGACAATGTGTGAGTAGATCACTGCACTAATGCGGTTATATTCATTTTGAATTAAATGTAAAATAATTATTGTTTGCGAAATATGATTCTGGGTAAATTAGATGATCAGCCTCGACTTCTAAAGATATTTTATTATAAATTATACCTATACCGGGCTATACTTATTATTATTGATAATGAAATAGTAATTTCTTAAGTTAATATAGGTTGGACTGATTTTTTCCAAAAAATAATGCATAAAAGTCAGTACCAACGGTGCGTAGAACGTGATATGGTTTAATGATATGGTTAGTGGTATAAATAGTTTAAAATTAGTATAAATAGTTTGAGCACAATATAATTTGGTATAGAAAGTTATAATGTAACTTGTAAGTAATGTTAGGAAGCTAAATTTTTTTTAGTACTATTAAGAAAATAAAAACAATTTAAGAGGAACACTGAGTATTACATTTTCAAACAAGGTGCATATTTCAATTTTAAATTAAAAATATACATAATTTGTATACATTCTTAAAATTTACGAATTTTGCAAAATTATGAACTTCAAACGCCTATATAAAAAAAAATGGGATTAGCCGACTAGGCATGTATTTTCAATATTTTACAGACCATTGTATTAAATCTAATATATAATAAAATATTGACCTAAAACAAAAATTGTATCAACATAAAGATTAAAAGTCGGCAATTTTAATTTGTAGAAATTCCTTATTGAAAAAAGTTCCAAAATATTTTGAAAATTATATCATGAATACTATAATATAAATATTTGGTGAACAATTTAAAGCTTATAGTGTTAATTCCATATAAATTACTATTTACATAAAAAAAACAACATTCATTTTGTCGAAAACTCGTGTTCCGTAATTTAGTGTCAATATCCCAGTTTTCTTGGTCGGTATTTTTTGTTTATTTTACACAATTAAAATGAATTAGACCACCCAATAAGTACCAATGAGATAAAATTTCTACAAGCAACTACAATACAATATTGTAGATAGAAACATGCTGTCTGCTCCAAAACATGATGATTCACTAAAATAAACACATCTTTGTAACAGTCTTAAAACCAAACCATCATTCACTCCACTTAAGTCTTAGAATTTAAAACATACCATTGTAAAACTGATATATTTGATACGAATCTAATTAAATTTGTTTGGTAAGTATTTTTTTTTAACTATGTTATCTTAATACGGCATAAGCGCATAGCTACGTTTTAAAAATATTGTCAAATAATTTCAAATTTAGTGGTACATAATTTATGGAAATGTTTTTAAAATATTATATAGCTGCTATGTAATTATTTTAAAACGTTTTATAATAATATTTTAATATTAACTAACTTAACTAAATGTACAAAAGGATTTAAATATGCATATATATATATATTTATAAGACTAGAAAAATGTATTATTTTGTGCAACATTAATTGCTAGTGAAAAAAATCTATGTGAGCAGTAAAACGATGAAAAATCCTATTAATGGCAATTACTTATTGTAGTTAATTACCTAACTATTGTGATTCAATTAACAACCCTGAATTAACCATAAACATTTTATGTAGTGGTTATTAGTAATCTTCACTGTCATCTGTTGGTCGTAAAATTCTAATTGGTACAAAATGCTCACTCGTGTTGATAAGTTTCCCAGGGTTTATAAATTAGTCCATAATATATACATTTTAAATTATAAATCGGTATAATGTAGATTTAAAAAATATAATTAATGAAACATTTAATAGTGTATACTGTATAGCCGTATAAGTATAAAGTATGTTTATGTACCATACACATACGTCTTATAATTAGTATAGTAAATTGTATTGTATTCATATTATGCAGTGTTCAAATGTGTATCAGATAGCTAAAAATGAAATAATATATTACAACTATATAAATATTTTAATAAAATGTATTGTATTAAGTTAGTCCTAGCTTATGCGTTAATCGTTTAACGTATAATATTATCTATCATCATCCACCGTTGTAACCTAATTCGACATGTAATTTTAACGATCCAAAGTCTTTGAACATTAATAAAAATGTACGATAATTTTACCATCGCATGCCATTTATGTTAATACTTAATAGGACGGCTAGTGCTTAACAGTGTTTTTGTAATACGCGACGACGATTCTCACGGATATTTTGCACGCCCTATAATTTGTCAAGTCGTAACATCTAGTAATTTTTATAAAGAAACCTTATTATGAATTTAAAAATATATCCACGATTCTCCATTTATTATCTCTATTGTGTTCAAATTGCCTTAAACGATAAAATATAATAATGTTATGTAGGACAACGGTCAAAATGTAATGATTTTACAAGTACCTACTTTTTTTTTCTATTGTACCTACATTAATCCCGGATCTACACTTATCACATCATGTCGTCGAGGTAAAATATCTCAGTCCAAAATCTAATCTGTGTTGATGGTACTGTATTATATTTTATTGTCTTTATAAACAATGAAATAAAGCATCGAAATCAAACCGTCGATAGAATCAGAATGGGAGGTATAGGTACACCGCACAAAAGAAAATCATATTGCATTCAATGTTTTTGTAATAAGAAAAACTAAAATATATTGAATAATAGTATACAAGTATTATATTATGTAATTATTATATACACATATAAAACCTAAAACAACATTTCAACTTAATTATAGTTTTTAAATCGAATAAGTACAAGAGAGGTACGACTGTGGATAATTTATTTTACTTAACCGTATCTTCTTAATTCGATTTGTAACATTCAAAGGAAGGCAAGAATGGGTTCAATGTTTTGTTTTGGCGAACCACAATAATATACATAATATATAATACTATTTAATGTATTATACGGTTCGTAAAACAGGATGGAAATTAACGGAAATACTATACTATTTCCCCCTTTTTTGTTTATCGGAATATAACACGTACCTATTACAGCTGTACGGAAATACGGAATCACACGTCGAAAAACACGTTCTGCGGTAATTCAGCTGAAGCCCTCTAAGGCCCAGAGTAACAATATAATTTACCGACGATACTATATTATTATTTTTACCAAACAAAAGATATAATTTCGGACGTTGTTAGGATATAATATAATACATGTAAATAACACGCGTAAGTACACAGCTTTGTTGTCTTATTATCATACAGGCGCAATTTTAGGGGGGGGGGGACTTGGAGGCGCTTAGCCCATCCAATATTAAATTTAGCCCCTCGGAAAAAAATTGTATTTTAAGTGAAGCATTGGGGCCTCTCTACTGCAGTTAATTTTAGCTGAAAAGACCTAAAGTATTGATAAAATTAAAGTTAGTTAACGTTGTCCGTCTTGATTCTGAAAAAAATTTGAACTCACCAGAAAATTGTCTATAGATCCTACGAAGAACTTTGTAAAAACTAAATTTTATATTATTGTGAACTGTAATTAAAAACTTGAAAATATGAACTTTTTCGAATCATAATTAAAATTAAAATTAATATTAAAAACGGAAAATGTTTCGTACGATCTACAGACATTTTTCTGCTGAATTCAAATATTTTTTAAGAATCAAAATCAGACAACGTTAACTAATTTTAATTTTTTCAAAACAAAAGTATGTTTTTGTAAAATTCGTGTAGTGAAATTTAAATGGTTATCGAGTTATTGACATGTGCATGCGCGTAAGAGAGAGGGTAACCGCATTCAATTTCACTCACACTAATAATAATTTACAACTACCACATACATCGGAATACATCCCGGGCGGCTATAACAAGATTATAAATTGCCTAAATGTTGCCCCTTAAATAATGACAGTAGCGAGGCCCCTTAAACACTTTATTAACTATTTAATCTACTAATACGGTAGATGTTTGAAAAAAATATTTTATAAAGTTTAAAGAACCATTCATTATTCACGTTTTTACCCACAGAACATAATATAGGTTTAGTAATAATATTACAAATTAGAAATTACAATATATTACTGATAATATTTCAATTTGTCTAGAATATAATCAATACTCGATAGTAGTATGTATTTTTAAACATTTCCAATTTCGAATCGACGGTTATACAATATTATAATATTAAAATATATTATATAAATACCTTAATATTGTAATTTGTTTTAGTACAAATATTTTTCATTTTAGTTATACATAGGTAGATCTATAGTTATAATATATGAACAATAAATGTAGGAGAGTGAGTGAGATAAAAATATATATTATGTTATATAACATTAAAATAGAGTATAATGTATTTTAAAGATATTCATTGGGTGTGGGGAGCAAAGCCATTCGCGGGTCTGTTTAATTTAAATATGTACCTAAAGCCCCTTCAAGTCAAAAACTGAAAGTGCGCCTATGTTTACTATTACAAACGTCTACAAAGTATTATACAACGGCCCGGAATCCGGATGAACTGTTTAAGCACACCAATTAGCAGTTAACTTCCATTTTGCAAGACCTTCTTACACGTCTTCCTCCTCACCTTAGCATGCATTTTTAGTAACGATTTAAATAAAAATGTTTAAACATCTCCCTAGGGCCTAGGCGAATCTACACATAATGTGCCAAGACCTGGACAAATTATATGACGTAAATACTTACTTTTAAAATATAAATCATTGTATAGGTAATGTTATATATAAACACCCACTATATTATACTATATTATTACGTTTACGGTTTTCGTCATTCTATCCGAACCGTACGCGGATCATATTCCGATGGATTGCGCATAATAACATATCATTATCATCATTCATTGGACAACGGGTAAGTAATCTCGTACATTTATAATATCAATATGTAGGTACATATATATTGCCACCGTTTGCGCCATTTGAATACTCTATACTTCTAGACCTGTAAGTTTTGTTTAAGGCTACTTTGAACGTTTTGGCACGCTCTACAACAGATCAGTCATATTTTGGAATTTATCAATTTCACAACTATTGGTAGGTATATTATATTTCCACATATACGATACACTATACAGGTTCCCATAAATTATCATCACATATACACATGTCGAATAATATAGGTGACACCTACTGACGCCACATATTAATATTATTGCAGTTTGCACGAATATATCGGAAATATTTTATATACGTAACTATTAAATATTTCAATTCAAGTGTATGAACTGATGGGTTAACTATGGGCACCGATTGGCGCTTGAGGAAACAACGCTGGCTTGGATAGGATCTCATCCCTCTTTTGTGTAATAACTGGATTTTTGTTCATATTTTTGGTTAAACTATTAAGTTGTTCTTTAAATATCATATACCGTATATTTAGTGTTATACATCCATCGCATATTATACACACCGCTACAATATAATTAAAAAAATTAGGCACAACTATAGATATCAACAAGTTGACACATTTTCTTGATAAAATATTTTTTTCTTATACATTTTACACATTTATAGAACTGGTTGTACGAACGCTGATACAATTCCATCAATATCAAACACAACTATCTACCTATTATAATCGAAGAAATATATGTAAGTATATACCTAGTATATATTTATTTCTACACACTGCACAATTATTATAAGGGTGCTGCATTTGACTTGCCCCAGGCGTCTTATGTAGTCATGTCCTAGATCCAACAGTGCATATACGACGCGTTACCAATTTATTGTTTACATCAATATAAAAAATAAAATAATGTTAATCTTGGGGTGATTCTAATTTTAGTGTGATGCGAAGTTAAGAATCAATTTTTTACAATTATGTGTCTTAGCTGTTAGGTTATTACTAAACATCAAAACTTGTTATGTGCCTTATCGGCTATTATTATACTTAACACAGAAGTTCAAAAGTATAAAGAATTGCTAAAAATTATTTCAAATAATAATATAGATTCACTTCGGCAGTTAAAAGAGCTTTACAATAATATTAATGGAATACTGCAATTTCGAGTTCTACATGAACAATTAGATATAATATATTCGAGTTAACGAACTGTAATATAATTTATATTTTATGATAATATATTTATTATTATTCTCAAATAGTGTACACTGCCTATATGACTACCTATATATACTATAATAACTGGTCATTGCAATTACCTATGTATATTATATATTATGCGTTTGTTACTTATACATATAATTATTTTATTAGTATGAAACCTGTCCGGTTTGACAAACCGTATTATAATATCTCAAAATCTCGAGTTCGCGCTATTCGAGTTGATTATAATAATATAAAAATTCTCAGGTCAGTATCTCTAACGCAACAAGTATGTACATTATACGCTGTGCTGCAGTGTCGGAACTAGGAAGACAACTCGAAAGTCGGTCAATGGTTTTTTATATAAGTGAGCGTAAAGTTTTTTCTCTGGTGAAACTATGCTGGAAATCTTATTAAATGCACTTCTTTAATATTATAATGCTTTATTAAACACGATATGATAATAGTTGCAAAGCACTTACCTATAATATTGTAATACATTCCACGATACGAATTTCTTTAACGCACCCATGTATAGATAAATCTAATAATTAATTATGTTTTTGTTATTGAAATCATTTAACTACAAATACGTAATTAGGTACAATAAATATGCCTTGTTAATTCAGAACTGGAATGCTTCAGCCAAATATTAGGATGGATTAGTATTTTTATTATGTAACTAAAATGGTTTACCGTTTATGAGTAAAAATGAAAACAAAGTTGGTACATACAACATATTTTAATAGTCTAATGTGAAACATAACTGAGTTAAATTGATTATTTAACGTACAACTGGCCCGATACAGTGGCACACACTGGAGGGTTCATTTTTTTGGTTAGTGGGTGGGTGCGGACACCTTGGCCCCAAAATATTTGCATCATAAAAATTCTACTACGTATAAAAATATTGAAAATAAATTATTGAATAATTATAGGCTTATACAGTTATACCCATTAGCCAGTATAGAGGTAACTGATTCAATATGCTACCTCTATTTATTTTTTAGTGTGCACCACTGGCTAGATATGTTATGCGTGTGTGAGACACTAAATACTGAGACGATGCTAAACGTATGTGGGTGTAGCGTCCGTCCTCTTTGAGTGCGTGCAATATTATAAATAGGGCTCGGAACTTAATGCACTTAAAAAGTACTAAATATGCATGCACTTATGCGCTTAAAAAACTACAAATATGCTCTAAAAATATGCACTTATATTTAATTATTTTACACAACATTTTCATCTGTACAAATATTTTTTTTAAATTTGTAAATAAAAAAAAAAAGCAAAGTAATATAAGTTATTAATTTATTATTATTTATATTTTCTAATCATAATTTAAACAAAAAAATAATAAAAAAATCGCTTTAAAAATTAAAAATGTCCCTTGAATAAAAAAATGCACTTCTGTCGAGTTATATTTATATACCTGACATACCTAAAATCTATAAATGCCATTAACAATAGTCAATAATCATTGAGTTCTTTTCCTATAAAAGTATTTATAGAAAATCGTCGTATTTCGATAGCAGCTGTTTCTATTTTAGATTTGTATAATAATCTATTTTAGATAAAGCTAGCTGTAGTTGTAATGTATATATATTTATATAATATCATATTAACCAATAGAGGAAAAACATAGTTTTTAATGTCAAATGGAAATTTGAATAATAAGATTCAAGAATATCTAGTAAGATCTCTGAATATGAATGTATTTATTTTTTTATTTACAAATTTTCATATTAAATGTCCATAAATTATAAAATATGCTTTAAAAAATTGTAAAATTAAGAAATATGCTCTAAAATCTAAAAATCACTAAATATGCAAAAATATGCACTAAAAACTTTTGATATGTTTTTCGTAGTGTCTTGAAATGAATTTCTAGCTTACTTAGCAATAAATCTAATGGTTCAAAAAAATCATGCAAATGCAACAACTTCCGAGCCCTAATTATAAACTATAATAATATAAAACTAATAAATTCCATTCCGGTCTTGTATCAATATGTTTCAGCTGCGTTTATGAGAAACGATATGACGATAATATTAATATAATAGCAGTGAATTTTATTTACGCTTGCGTCCGAAGTGACGATTACTAAATTTACCAGTTTTTATACCTCAAACCTGATAAATTGTTAAACCGAAACATAATTATGTATTGATTCTTTATTATATTATTATTATGAGGAGTCGCGTACGAGATTCCCGTTCAGTAAGATTATTATTATTTATTGCAAAACGGACCCGCCCCTCCAGCATCCGCATCGTTTACGTGATGTTATTATAATATTATTACCATGGTGAAAAAATTGCTCTGGATTTCCAAAGATTTTTTTACACTTTTGGTTACTATGTATGTGTGTCGTGTGTGTGTGTGTGTGTGTGCGTGCGTATACATAATAGCTTATAATAAGTTTGCCATGTACATGAGCTATCTTTAGATTTAAAGTCCATTTAATTGGTCAGAACCAGTTTGTTTATAGTGAATAATATAGGTACATTCGTATCACGATATGTAGGTACTAACATGATATAAAAACAAGGTATGATCGTAACTTTTTGACCGTCAGATCCTTCGGTAAGCACGTGGTGTAGAGTAGTGTATAATAATAATAATTTAATGACAATATAATAATACGGGTAAGCAAGTGACGTATTGCGTGGATTTGGACCAAATCTGGATTTTTGCGACCATACCATGTTGCTTATATCATGGGTAGTATTGTAGTAATGTACTATGCATTTAAACCAGACGGCAAAAACGGAGTCTTGGTTTTTAATGGTAAATTATTTTATGAAACACACTATTGCACGGTCCACGACAATAACAATGTAGGTAGTCGACGAAAACGAAATCCGCTATACCTAACTGTGTATGTAGTAGAGTGTATGTACTATTCACTACTCAGTTACGCATAGGTAATATTATAATAATATATTAGTTAATAACTATATTATATTATACTATTATAGTTTGTACAGGGTATTTTAAAGAGGATATTTGGGCATTTTATATTAAAATTAGTATTTTATAGTCCCGTAAACCCACCGTAATGTAGTAAATGTTATTACATATACACATTAATACATTATGTATTGCCTATGCCCTATAGCCATAGTCACTCATAGCGTAATATAATACACCTATACGTGTATGTTGTACCGTTATGAATATTTAGTTAGTATATATATATATATATATAAATATATAATATGCAAACAGGTATGAATATACGTCGATGTAGTATTCCCACACGCACAAACAGCATAATATTATATTTATACATTGTAATTTGTAGGTACAGGTATAGGCGCGGAATAGCGGGAACAACAGACCGAAATATAATTCATTATAGCTAGGCGCGGGAACCTATGCACGTTGTCTTATTTTTACACCACCTGATATTAAATATAAAGAACCTAGATATGTGGTTGTAGATCAGCATAGCACAATCAGCATAATATCAGTGAGGCGTGTTTATACACCGCAAAGATAATGATTTATATTATTATTATTATTATTATTATTATTATAAAATAAGTTACACTGTTAGATTACCATCGATTATGTGCAAGGGCAGACAGTAGCGCACATAGGATTTTTTCTCCGGAGGTGTTGTGCTTACAATAATTTTCCCAAAATAACATATTAGTAAGCAAAAGGGTATTTTTAGAGCTCCATCAAAATTTTTGAATAGGGTTGTCACCCCCTAGGGCCCTATATACGCCACTGGGTACAAATGTACGAGCATGGTTGTTAAAAAGGAGAGATTTGAGGGTTCAATATTCATTGTTTTTACACGTTTTTAAATTTAATACAAAATCCGTAATTAATATTGAAAAACTACAAATTTATTAATTTGATATTTTTTTCATTAAACTTTGAGAAATCACAATAAACGTAAATATCATAAATTAGTATAATTTGCAAAAAGCTGATAGTTTGTGTCTCAAATCTTAGTCTAATCTCTAGATTTTTTTCGTCATTATTGATGCCCTCCATAATTTTGAAATATCGTAATTTTTTACGTAGGTACCAACAAAAATATGGACACGGAAACGAAACTCAATTTATATGGAAGTTATAAAGCGATTAAGGTCATCGGAGGAAATTTGTAAGCATTGTAATGCAAAGATGATGACTGTCGGACGAGAAGGATGGAGAAAAAAATAATAATAATACTACGTCTGGTGAAACGTGTTTTGTTTACCTATTTTAGGTTTGCATATAATATATGTGTGTGCATTTATTCGCTAATTTATTCAGATCTTTAAAGTGTGATTAGATCCAAATGGGAAATCATGCATGAACTTAAATATATATTTATATATATATATTTACATATAGGTACATAAAATCCTATGCATATGATAGATAATCGGTTTATTTTTCTAGTATTCGTATATTATGTGTAGAGGTGTGGGCGGTTTTGAAGTGAAATTTAGCTCAAGGGCATTTTAGCCATTTAGGATTCCTTGCTGACTCACAGAATTTGAGCTTAAAATCTTTACGTTCTTCGACAGTGGCAAAATTAAAACTTATACCTATTTAATAACAATAAATTAATTTGCTAATATTTATTATCGACATATTATGTGTAGTGTTAAATGGATAAAATTGTAAACAATTAACTCATCCTAATACGTGTTGATTATATTGAATAAAATACGATTCAATAAATTGTTAAACAATTGTTTTTTCTAATTTTTAAATTTTTAGTTTTTTCACAAAATCTGGTTTTTATTCTAGTAACTCATGAATCCATAAATATACAGTTGTATACTTCTATAACAATATTATAATAATTTTCATAGTATCTATATATTTATACAGTACACATTTTTAAAAAACAAACTTTAAACAAAAATAATGTTTTCTTATTACATTTTCTATGCTAATTTTAAACATGACCTTAGTTTTCTCCACATATACGTTTTTTCTTGTATTCACTTTAAAATACATGGAAAATGGTTGTCGACCAACCATTATTATTATGTCCTCGGCATCTTTATTTTTTTTCCATTTTAGAAGTTGATTGAAAATATCGATATAATATATTAGACAAGAGTACATGACACAACAAATTCCAAATCTATAGATATGAAAATGACATACAAAATTCTTTATAATACTTCATATCCAAAATACTATCATGTTGTTTAATTTTATTGATACAACTATACGTAGTACCTACCTAGGTATTTTTTTAATTACTGAATAGATTTAATTTCTATTTCTAGAATGTTGTATTTTTATTTAACAAGGTAATATTTTATCTAAGAACGATTAAATTTTTAGTTTTACCTTATAAATAATTTTAAAACACAAAAAATATTTATCTGTTGATATATTGTATTTACGCTGTATATTATACATAGCATTATAGGTATTATACAGCCTTACAAATACAAATCCTTAATTTTTTTTGTCTCACCAGTTAAGGGGCCTGGTCGCGATTTTTCAAATTTTCCGCAATTCTATAAAATTTGAAAATTAAATTTTATATTTTAGTTGCCACCTCAATTATAAGACTTTTCCACTAATCTACTACCCAATACCTATTTAGGGGGGGTTGATAGGGTGTATTATATCGGTCAAAACACAGTTTACAGGAAAAACTCTCACACCTCGTAGATTGGTTCGATTTCCGTAATTTTTTTTTGTTAGATAGAAGAATATTTTTTACAGGGCGCATTGGACTTTGATTTTTGATTACGTTGCTAAAAATAAATAATAATACAAAAACTAAAAAGTTGTAAAAATGGATTAAATTCAAACTTGTAATATAAGATTTCGAAAAATAATTTTGAAAATCCAAGTCCAATGCGCCCTGCAATACGTCTTTCTCTATTTAACAAAAAAAAATTACGGAAATCGGACCAATCTACAAGGCGTGAGAGTTTTTCCTGTAAGGCATGTTTTTGAGCAAAAAAACAGGTCGCGACCAGGCCCCTTAACTAAAATTATTTCGAACCAACACCACCTACGGTTCATTTACATTATAGGTAGTAAAATAATCAAATTCTGTTATCACAGATATATTATATATTATATTGGGAAACAATAAAGTATTATTCTTTTGACGGTTCCTGCACCCTGACCATAGTTATATTTAAACATATTATAAAATAAAATAGGTGAATGTTTCTGAAACTTTAGTGTCAAGTGTGTTACGAATGATGGGGTGAATGTGGAGTGGATACTATACGTGAAAAATGTATTTACTGGCAGTATTTATCATTGAGATAAGCATTCGAATAATGAAATAAAAAATTAAATCGACCGCAGAACTCAATAATACATTTTTAAACCACATGACTCATGAGACGAAAGAGCTCAACACACCTATTAATGTTGTAAGTACGCTGAACGCACAGTTGATCGAAAGCCGTCGTAATTGTTTGTGCGCTTGTCAGTCGCTAGGGCTTTGATCCGCTGTAAAAACCCGAAGTGAGAGCGCAGCTTTCAAAAAAAAAAAATGAATGGTTTTCTCTCTTGTAAATTCAATTCAAGAGACGAGATGATATAGGTATATACACACATACGCACACACACACATCATATTATGTATGCCGACGGTGACGAACACATCAAAATCAGTGTATACATAATAATATATATTAGTTATAACTTATAACTATTGTAACTCATAACTTACATTAAATGAGACGATAAAAATTTTGATATTAAAATATAAAGATAAGATAGGTACGAAGTTACATTATGTTTGTAAAAGAAAATGTATTGTTAAAATCATTAATGACGATTCAAAATATTATTATTAGAACTCTGTTATTTTGTTTACTTAAATTGCAGAGTAGGTACTAGGTAGTATAGGTAGTAGTGAGAACGAGAAGTGACAGTCGACACAAATTAACTTAAAGTTGAAAACAGAAGTTACAACCAAGATTATAATAAAAGCTTAAGTCTTAACGACTGTTCTGCAGCAAAATAATTCCGTTTTTCTTGAATTTTTAATCTAACAGGTAGATAGGTAAGATTATCTACCTATCTAAAAATATGTTTTTTCCCATTGAAATTGTAACATACTAACATACTAACATAATATATTATTATACTTTTATCATTTGTTGAAAAAGAATTAATTAGTACGAAATTAAGTGCTTTGTGTAAAGGTGTAGTATTAAACATTGATACCAGTAGGTTGAACATTAAGAGAATAGTACTCGAAATATAGGTAGGTAACATCGTGTATTACCTACTGTATCTATTAGGAATTAGGATGTTTTGTTATTCTTATACCTTCAAGGTTCTCAACTGATCACATAATAATATATCACCAACATTTTCTTTCGCTCATGTATGAATCTGTGTTTAGGAAAATAGGAAATTGCCTAATCACCCTTCATCAGATAAATTGTTTGAATATTATGTTCTCATATTGGAAAAATTAGGAACATAACATTTTTATAGGTCTTATACTTAAATTTACCATAAAACATTTTAAAAAAAAAGACGTTTATAATATTTACTATTTATACAAATCCTATCGTTCATAATTATAAATATTATGTATACCTACTATAAAATAAATGTGAAAGGGCAAGTGCGTGCGCGAAACAAGGTCGACGACGGGGATTCGGGAGTTCGGGACAATCGCCTCGACTCGGGCCGCCGCATTGGCCAATGAACCTAATCGTAATCACCGAACTGACAGTGTTCCCACATGATCGGCGGGGGTGGTGATAGCCAATTCCGTTCGTTCTTATCGTTCATTACCGGTTACCTATCCTCCGGAAACAAAGTACATATAATATACTTTATAGTTTATATATAAAATATAATATATTTATATTTTATACCGATGAACACTTGCGTTATTTTGTATTATACATTTTTATGGGATACTGTTTAATGGAAATAAGTACATTTATATGATGGCGTCAAAACGGTTTTAGATCTACAGATACTTGTATATTTTTGGTAAAATGGTGCATACATTAACTCAAACTATCAGTAAGAAAGCGAATATCGGTGGATTCATATAAACGCACTATATAATAGCGGTTATGACTATAATATCATTATTTTAACTATTGGGCCATTATATCACTGATCAGTGGCCCGTTTTACATACAGTCATGAATCACACACAGCACTTTTTGGTATATATTCATTTAAGTTGTTTACGAGGTTGTTTATAATCTATAACGGACTTGAAAGACCGCTACAACGAACGTTCGCAGTGTATTCCTATAGGGCATATAGACATATAGTATAGGCTATAATACACCAATACACGTACCAATAATTGTAGTGCAGTCGTCCAGAATAATTCGATTAGAGCATTAAGATAATAGACATGGCTTTATATTTTAAATAGGATTGTACCATTGATTATAAATACTAGTATATCTAATCAATGATTGTACCTAAATATCCTAGAAAATCCCTCCTTTCGATTAAAAAGATGCTGGTGGGGGATTTATTAAATTTTAAATCCTTAACTTTAATTCCGCTTCTTGAGGGTTCTGTCACTGGACAACGACATCCCTCTTCATGTACCTTCTATGTTATCGTGTAAATTATTCTCCATTATACAATCATAATATAATATATTGTTATACACTTATACACGTATACTAATTGTAAAATATATTCTATTTTAATAATCATAAGAAATAAGGTTTGTATTTTGTACCTATACTATGATATATAAATTTATTATTTATTAATATTAGGTACCATTATAGGAGGTATTCATGTATGTAAAAACCGATGGTATATCGTACAAGACTTACGTGCACAAAATGTTCAAAACGTATCCTGCCCCGATGGGTGGGTATTTTTCACGGCAACAGAACACTAGAACCGAGCGATTCCGAACTAGATGGCCCGTCGCCTACGATGACGTTAACGCCCGCGGCATGATGCCCGATCGTCGGCGGGAAGGCAACGGCGACGGTGGTCATCGCGCGAAAACGAAAAAACACCGTTTAGGCGTGGGGAGGGCCAGCCGAGAACGAAAAGACCACACGCGGAGCACGTGTACTCGTCGTGGGTGGGGGTGGTATCGGAAGGGTTGTAGGCGAGAACCACCGGGAATCGACGAGCGGACGACGGACGACGGACGACGAATAGACCGCTCGTGCGGGGCCGGACGAACATGTACTGCGCGTAATGCGTATGCACTCTGCGGTCTGTGCGCACCTGTGGCGCGGGCGCCCCGGCCGAGCGGTGTATCTTCTTCGCGGAACGACGGAGGGGATGGGCACGGTGGCGAGGACCGGCGGCTGACAGACTCGGTCGAATGTTTCGCACGAAAGTCGCGGCGGCGGTTACCGGTTATAATATTATAATAATATTATACCTATAGGTATGTTATATACGCGCACCTGTGTCCGTTTGGCGGCGGGCGCAACAGGTTTTCTTCTGTGTCCCGATATTTTGCTCCCGTCTCAAGGGTCGTTCGTCGTACTACTTGCCGCGAAAAGAATAGATACAAGTCTACGTCTACTGTGACAAGTGATGTGTCCGAGTGAGCTTTAGTCTGAAACTCTGAAATCATGACAATATTAATCTTCATATAAAACCGCACAACTGCAAGACTAAGTGCAATGTCTGTAATACTCGTACATTATACATATTATCATTATAAAATAAACCAATTGTGCAAATCCGTCAATAAAATAGTTACTTTATTAATGAAAACATAAACATTCAATATATTGGTATATAATGATACAGCATCACAGCGATAGAGATCACCTACACCTACAATAATAGTTTAGTTGAGTAGTTGACCACTTTTCGTACCTACTCAATACTGTATAGTGTATACTCAATAACTCCTTACCAAATACCATTTAGACTTATAAAATGGTTCTTGTCATCTTCTTTAATTACTGATGATTAAATTTTGATAGTCAACTTCGCAAGAACCTATGATAAGTTGCCAAGTTGTTCAATAATGTATTCCTTTTTTAATAGATACATTATTATAGTTTATTACACGATTTAAATCGAAATATAGACTGCATTTTGCAACCATCAGGGATTTATTGAAAATTATTAAAAAAGAATAACACCTGACTTTTTACTAGTTTATAAAACAAATAATATATAGGTTAATAGGTATCTAACATATTTAAACTTCAATAATAGGTATTCGACCAAATCCTTGAAAATGTTCAGCAACTTTCTTCATATTGACTTTTAAATTTTCATTCCCATCGGAAATTGCATACAATATTTTAAAATGTTAAATACTATAATGTTTGTTTAAGTTAAATTCAATTTGGCTGGGTAAATTTGACAATAATTTAAAAAGAATATTTTAATAGAACAATTTAATTTTACACGTTTAAAAAGTGAGAATAATTTAAAAAAAATTTTCATAAATAAGTTGTAATAATAAATTACAAAAAAGCATAGAACGCTATTCGATATTTTTCTTAATTAGGTAATTTTTGCATTTTATTTGTTTCTATGGTGATATTCGTGATAACTGATAAACAAAGCGTTACACAAAATCGATTAGAAAATAAAAAGTGGGTAAGTGGATGCGCTCTGCTGTACACTAGGTTACAATTGGGTCAATGTATAAAGAATTGTATTAAACTTGAATTCAATGATATAATATCATTGTATAAGAAAAACTATTCTGAGCGGAGACGGTTTGTCAGTCTGGATATTGTTATTATTTATTGTATAATGTAAGTTTAATTTATATTATAATATTATGTATTATTTATTATTTTTTATTTGTTTTTATGGTGATAAACAAAGCGTTAGAAATTAAAATCCCATTTTTAGCGGTTTTTCGTAATTTGTCGGTGGTTTTTCCTGTGCAATTAAATAAATATTGAGAAAATCGAAAAATGACCTTTCTAAAGTACCATATTGATCCAATTTGCTAAAAGATAAGGTACTTTAATATGTTGAAATCGAAGCATTTCTTAATTCTTATGGTAGATATTTTGTATACAGGATATAAAAAAAAAAAAATAAATAAATAAACACCATTGTAAAACCAATAGCTTCCTCACTCCACTCAGAATCTAAAATATCTAAAAACATATTTATGTTAAAAAAAATTCCGTTCATACCTTTAGGCTTAAATTAAAATGTATTAGCTTTTAGTGACGACTCCGACTCAGAGGTCAACTTCAGCCAATAGTATGGTAATAAATAATTAAACATTTATACTTTTAGCCTACATGTATCGTTGTGTCGGTATTGTGTGTTTTTATTAGAAATACAATATAATATTATTCTTCTGTTAACTGTTGTTGTACATAATATATAACTGTAATGTATAATAATCGTATTTAGTTTTTTGAAAAACCTTTCGTATACATTTAGGTTTGTAATGTGCCACATAAAATAAAAAATGTATATCGTCAGAACTCAGAATAAAAATAAATCGGTAAAAATCAATGTCCTCTATATAGTATGCGGTATTCTATATTTCTATCTATAGGTACCGCCTATAATCGTACACCACTACACCGTATCGGTACATCTTATAAATTATAATAAAACAATGTAAGACCCGTATCCCCTCCTTATTGACCGTGGTGATGTCTTACAACTGATCGGGCCCAGACGGCCAGACCCCTACGGATCCGGCCGTAATATGGAGGTCAGTCGCTGTAACCTATAAATTATAATACATATAATATACTTGTAGGATATTTGATTTTTTTACGTGCACCCGTAGGCCTGACTGGGCGGCGGTGAGTGAAACACCGGTTTGTCCACAATTCCGGAACCGCGCGATAAGGCCTCCCTTCCGCTACAAAGCCTTCCGCCATCCGGACGATATAACGTTGATATTGTGTATAATATATTACTATAATCATAATATATACAATATACATGGCACATGCAACTATAAATAAATATAATTTGACGTTTGTGTGTTGACGGACGTACCGGTCTTTAATATTTTTTTGCTTTTATGGATCTCAAAAGTATAATATAATCAGGTATCAGAGTCATTAGCTGTCTTAATATTATAAGCCTTAAGAGTTTGTATGTTTGAACGAGCCAATCTCAGAAACTACTTTACAAATGTCAATAAATGTTATATCAATAGATTCCTTGAGAGTACGAAGGTGTTTTAGCTTCTTTTTTCAACCCATATTATGTTGCTGAAGATCAGGCTCACACAAATATTAAGTTTTGGCTCACGATTAAAATCGAATAATATATTATTATTTATAATATATAGAGCTGCCATTGGTTAATGAAATATACATTTTGGAAAAAAAAATGGTATCGTGTTGCTATAATAGTTTGTTCAAATAAAAAAAATAATATTAAATTTATTGTTTTTTATATTCAAATAATCAAATTTACAACAAAAGGCAATTTCCTTACTCCTTTTGTTTGTATACCGCATAGACACCAAAACTACTCGATTTCTTTTTACAAAAGTTTAGAGTATTTTGAACTACTTTGAAAATATACCCAGATCTTTACCCAATCCACAAATCTACAACAGATGGATTGCTCCACCCGGTCGAATGAGTTCATAAAGCGAGGACCGTTACTGATTTTCACTTGAACTGAAAAACATTAAAACCAAGATACACCGATAGAGCAACGTATTTTATGTTTGTTCGTTTTTTTCCAGGCGGAGTCCGCGGGTTATACAGTAATTACAATACAATACAATTATTATTATTATGAATTATAGGAGTGTGAGTATCAGTAGCGTAATTTCATTATGTTTGTGAGGGATATATTTACATACAATATGAGAGATATTTAGATACATTTACCCCCCCCCCCCAACGACTACCAAAAAAAAAAAAAAAAAATGGTTTATATCATAAAAACCTCTCAGTCCAACCATTGTGATCTGTAACCTGTATACTGTAAGAATGGTACATGTATAAATGCATGTATACATGAAAATAAATAATTACATACTAATTCATAAAGTTTTAAATTTACTTTTTCGAGTAGATTCGTCATTCGTAGAATAATCTGCGTAGACTTAAAATAGGTACTCAAAATTGCAATCTTCAAAAGGTTATACCTTGGAACTAAGTGTCTAAGTCCGATCAACAAATTCTGATTGCACCATTGTAGGTACCTACTTAACACGTAGACAATTTATAAAATATACCTAATTACCTATATGTTTCCGAAAAAAATTCCCAAAATTCGTGCTAAACTGCATTATTTCAATATTTTTGTGCAATATTTAATTTGCAATAGTGATTAGCAGTGGCGAAAATTGGCTACAAAATTGGCTAAACACAGTGTAAAACAAAGGAAAACTACGGAGATTGGGGGGAGCAAATGCCCCCTTTGCCATAGGGGATTTGAGTTTTTATTTGTTGTTTCTATAAAATATACTACCTATATTAGTACCAATAAATAATAATTAATTAAATATGGTTCTCCAGTATAAAAAATAATCATGGGGATACGACACCAAAATCCTACTGTTGAAACAAAATGCTGCACACTTGTTCAAACGCCATTTTTGACTATCTATACGACACTCATTTTTTTTTTTATTTATTTTAAAGGTCACTACCAACAATTGAAAATTGATACATTTTGAAAAAAATAATTGTTTGTATATTTTATTATCTAGTATATATTTAATTTATAAGGTAGGTATTATTATTTTAATTAGCTATGCTATTTAATTATATTCTACAAGTATTTACATTATTATAATATTAAAGTTGATTTTTTCCTGTCCGGACGTGTGTGTGTGTGTGTGTGTGTGTGTGTGTGTGTGTGTGTGTGTGTATGACATGACATTAACAAGGCTGGGTATTATTAAAGAGTTTAAAAATTAAAATTTGAGTTTGAAATACCTAAAAATTATATTTGTTTTTCCAACACAATAACATATTTAGGTAGGTACTTAAAAGTTACCACAAATTAACATTATATTTTCAAACGCAGCACAAAATATAAGTTACTCAAAGATACGCTCAATATTTAAATTGAAGAAAATATCAAATTAATTACATACCTACCTGATAAGTGATAATATATTAATTATTATAATAAATATAATTAAATTGTTTTTGTGCAATCAGATTATTATGGAAATAGTATTTAACTAGAAACTAAGAAACCTATATATATATAATTAATATTATTACGGTCAAATATTTCAACTACTGCTCCTGTATACAGTATATCCCAGAAACCCCGTATCGGTATCACCCTTAGAATCTCCATGGAAAATCAATATATGTAAATGCAGTTTTTTTTACAGTAATAAGTATAGAAATTCTGATTGAATATTATTACATACAATTTTTTAGGCAAATAAGTTTTTTAAATTTCCAAGATTTGTTAATCTTATTTTTTAAAACAGTTCAAAAAAAAAAAATATTATAATGTAATGAAAATTGCCCAAGTTAGAGCTAATTATTATTTTGAATTTCTAAAAATAATAGTTATGTTACCTATGCATACGGCATTAGCAAAATACTATTCGCATGTTAATTACCTACCATACAATCACGCTGATTTTTCGGCTAAAATTAAAAATAATAATTAGCTCTAACTTGGGCGATTTTCATTAAATTTTAATAATTTTTTTTTTCGAACCGTTTTAAAAAATACGATAAACAAAATGGGTATATTGGAACTTTGAAAAACTTATTAAAAATAAACATTTTTTGATAATTTTTAAATTTTTGAAAAAAAATCGAACATTTATATGCTATTCAATTAGAATTTCTATACTTATGACTGTAAAAAGACTGCATTTAAATGTATTGATTTTCCACGGAGATATACTAAGGGTGATACCGGACTGCTGGGGCATACTGTATAGCATATGTTATAAAATTTTCTGATGCTATATGAACACATAGGTATAATCAAGTAACAGTTATTTACTACAAGACTGTTATTTTTTTTCTAAGTTGTAGGTAGGTATACCTATTTAGTATACACTTTACATAATAAATATTATGTATAATATTAAGTTGGTTTTCGACCTACTCGAATAGAAACAATAATTAAATTGTAATTAAAAAATAAAAACCTTCGTATAACTTTTAATACCATGTAATTAAAGAATTAATGAGAGAATTTGACTTCTCTACACATTTTGGGTGGTCTATGACTTATGAGGAAATGTCTAACAGTTAATTAAGATATTATTTATGTTAGTTTTGGAATACAAATTATATTTACTTTTTGTTACAATTTTTACAATTTTGTTTTTAATAGGATGTCCGCGTAAAGTTAGTCATTTTTTCAAACCTGTATAGGCGTAACATATAGATAAAACGTATTCATGTAATATCGTTTTTTATGATTTTTGAATGATATTATTAGAGTAAAATCATCTATCATAAAAATAATAGAAGATAATATTTTTGAGGATTTGCCACTTTGACACATCGGTTTTATATTTTATTATTATTTGAATTTATATTAGCCCTAACAATTTAAAAAATAAAAAAAAAATTGGAAATTAAAATTGATATTAAATTGTTTTTAGACAATATTTAGAAAATGCAAAATGGCATACACTCGAAAATGTTACCTACTCAAAAACATAAAAAAAATATTATGTGTCAATGCGATTTTTCAGTGTTGCGAGTGGGCCACAGAGAGAAAGCAAACAATGAGCTGACACTTTCATAATTAATATTATGATATGTGACATAATATGTAAATATGATTATTCAATATTAATAACTAATAAGTATGACGTCGTAGGAACTACACATGGTTAATAATTAATACAGGTATAAAGTTATAAATGGTTGTTTTTGTAAAGAACATAATTATTAATAATTCGTCACTTCTTCAATAACAATCAATCGATGTAGGTGATAATTATTATCATTTATCCGTACAATTAGTAATTACCGGTAAATCTTGATTATAATCCTATATCGAAATTAGATTAAATTGTTGTCTACAAATTTGAAGCTTTTTCAATTATATCAATAAACACAAACATATCATAAATAAATACGTATAGCTACTATCAAAAACATAACGATAAAATATGGACTTTATAAAAAATATTTTTAATTTTTTGTTAGATAATATAATTAATTTTAATCTATATTCTATATTATACTATTCGCTGTTTAGTATACCTACAAGATAAATTTATCAATAGAGGTTCCTGCTTATATATTATTATAGTGTTTTATTGTGTTAATTAATGTTTTGTCAGCGTTTGGTAAACTGCAGTCACAATTTAATAAATATGGCAATATAATAAAATATTATACTATAGTACTATTGTTCTGTGGTACTATGCATAATAATATGTGTATTGAATTACAGACATTATACCTTTATCTATTATAGTTTATAACATAGAATATAGTATTAAAAGTTAAAACATATAATACAGGATGGTATGTAAATAAATATTATATTGTGATTTACGGACCCAGCCACCCAGGTCACAGCTCGATCAGGTATACCGCATTGTATATTACCTATGTGAAAATCGTGAAATATAACATTAAATCTCCTCCTCTCCAACTTCTTTGGAAAAAGACAAAAGTTATAATTTCCTAGCTTAAAAACTGAAAGGTTAAATATGATTTACTAGGCCTTGACGTAACAGAATAGTATTATTGCCTATACGGCTATAAACGTACAATATAATTACCTATATTATATTATAGGTACATAATATCTAGATACCTGCAAGTGCGATCACTGCATGATTTATATACAGGTTGATCGCAAGTCGCAATACTCTTAAATTGGCAACTCGGTCAATATAGCAGCACGCGGGTCAATCAATTATTATTTATTATAGTTCAACTTGAGCATGATTCATAATAAAACACTCACTGGAGGTTTTTTACTTACAAATGAGTTAACAGCAGTACAGCACATAAGAGACGAAGATGCTTAGCTATAGTAATAAACTTATAAATACTTATAAGTTAATATTATAAGTTCTTATAATTTATGACAATACCTAACAATGTTATAGGCATATATTAGCTGGTATATACATTGTGAACAATGAATTATAATTTAAAACTAAATACCTACTAAAAATTATAACATATTGTATTTTATTATTTATTATATATTTGGTGTTTTTTATGACTATAAAATATGCAAGTACGTGGTGCATCACTCAAAAGTCACCACGCAATTTCCATCTTAGGTACATAATTTTATATAATACATTATATTATTATACTACTATCTTAGGTAAAAATAACCTAGTTTTATTACAAAAAGTTACACCCACAGCTGTGTTGTCTCCGTCTTAAAAATGTAAAACATTGCAATAACTGTTTCACGCGGCCACGCGGGTAAGAACCACTCAGGCTGTAGCCCAAGTCCAAGCAACCAAATGGTCCAAATGTCCATTCTAAAAAGAGGAAAACATAAACTATGCAACGTTGTTTTTAATTTTTTCGATACAACAAATACAAAAAAGTTCTTATTGTTTAAAAATTCATTAATGTTAGTATTCGTTAGTGTTGTAAGTTTTTCAAACCTGAATAACTTTTTTTTTAAGTTCTGATATAGAAAAAATAAAAATGTTTCACAGTAAATGTTCTCCTATTTATAGTATGGAAATTTGGTTACTTAGCTTGAACTACCACGATAAGTATCATGCTAACACGAACCTAAGTGGTTCTTACCCACGCATAAAATGGTTTTTGCTATGCTTAACATATTTTGAAAGACAAAGACAACAACTGGTAACTACACGCGCGGGTGTAGCGTCCTATATTAACTCTCTAGATTATTACATATTTTCTATACTGCAGCGCTATCTGGCGACCAGGTGGTACACAACACCGGCTATAGACAGAATCGGTAATCGATCACTCTACAATGTGACGATCGGCACCCGAACGCATGTATATAAGCAACGAAATCGGCTTATGAGTACCGTGAGGTCTGGCTCGTGGAACTGCCCGAAATCGCCGTATGGTGATGTGCTGTATGATGAGGGGGGGAGCGAACTGGTCGTGCTAGGCGGGTGACTGTTGTTGTTGCTGTTGATTGATTGACGGTGGCTTGCCGCAAGTGCCGTGTTGAGTGCCAGCGGAACTTTGGGTGGCAGTTCGCGCTGTGCGCTACACTTGGCGGAGCCCAGCGTAACCGTAATCTCACCTAACCTCCGTGGTTGACACATCCCTGCCATGTATTCCCCTCCTCTCTACTGTCGGTAACTCTACCGCTGTTCAGTGTCAAGTGACGCTACATGCGGCTCCATGGTGGAGCCGTCCGCAGACATCGCAGTTTCACGTGCAACTTCGACCTCCACAAAATTTTTTGTAATTTTTTCGATTTTTAAATTTTTGTTTGAATTTCATCACTCAATTTCATCACTCATCACTCTTGGTTCAAAATTATTATTAAATGTTTTTTTTAAATATTAATTATTGTTTGATATATATGTAAATATAGATATATTAGTGTTTAACTTAAAGGTAGTACACAAATAAGTAAATTCCGAAAATATAAATAATAATCTATATAAATATCTATATTCTATAGAACTAAATTAATATTATTAAATCTTTATATAGAGTTAAGTATACCTTTTCAGTTAGGTACTTCGTTCATGATAATATATTATAGTTTATTATCAATATCTGTGGAGTCTGTGGTCAATGCACAGATTTGTATACACAGTCTGTGCATAGAACAATTTACCTGTGGGTAAATATGTTAATTTTATCCTTATCTACAACCGTGGTCAGGACGATAAAGATATGTGATAACGACAGCGTGATACCATAAATATATATAATAGTAATAATAATAATATTTATGCATGATACTAAATGCTCAATTATTGATAAACGGATTGCGGCGAATGAAAATATTGAAAACGCCGGCTAACTGCTAAGTAATAAATCATAGGTAAACGTCTTATAAGTATTACGTCGACGTAATTACAAATTTCCGGTGTAAAAAAAAACTATTACCTACTTGACTTCTGATCCTTCCGAATATTTTTTACATAAATTGTAATTCTATAAATTACTTTATTATTATTACGGTACATACGTATATTATAACAATATTGTAATTAGTAGGTACTATATTATAGTCGTAGAGTGTGGTGGACCCATATAATATGTGGCAAACGTTAGGAAATAGGTACTTATACTGTTACATTTCATATTATATTTCGATTTATTCTATAATTATTTTTATTTTATTTAAATTTACTACTTAATATTACGGCTGTTGCCATGGAAATATATTATAATAATATTTATGGGTTTTGTCACGAATTGCAATAAAGTTATTGACGACTTTCTTTTGTTTAAGTATTGTATATAGGTAGTACCTAGTACCTACCCTACTTTAGGTACTTACAAATCGTTTCAGTTTTATTTTATACTGTTGTAGAAATATTTGAAAAATAAAATATCAATGAATCAATAATTAAATTTTTGTCAAATTGTTTTTATTATTGAGAATAATAAGCCTGTCCCGGCTAGACTGCTATAACAGTTGTCAACAATTGTGGCCATCTCAATTCTTAATACAAGTTACAATTGTATTAATTTATACTGGTCATTCTCATTATATAGCATTTACCTATTATAATATATCGGTATGTATTTATAATAAAAAAATTGCACGAATAAAATTATTTGAGTACTACGCTTAAAACTTCAATTGCGTTGTAACGACAAATATCAGCATGAATACAATTTATAATAACATTTTAAAAATACCTGTATAATGTATTTTATATAATTACATTTTCATTATAATAAAATGTATCGGCGGAATGCGGATGTCGTTATAATTTTGAAAGGAATCGATTTCCTTGCAAAGATTGGTTCACTAAATTTGGACGAATGATTGCTTAGGTAGATACTTAATTTTGCAAGAAAATTAAAAAAGGTGCTTCTCCTAAGAATAATCAATTTTCCATCTGTAGAAAATATGGCAAAAGCTAGCATAATATATTAAGACTTTATAAATTTTACTTCCCTAAAAGATTTCTATATAATTAACTGCTCTGAAACTATAATATTCTTAAATCGAAATGCTAACCTAACTTATAATATCAACATTAATTTTTTTATTGTATTTTTTGTAATTAATAAGTAGTAGGTACCCATACTTTTTACTATACCTATTGCATCATATATTGTAACATAAAACATTATGCAAGTAGTATGTATGTTACTTATACTAATATGAATTTCATAATTTTTATCGTTGATACTTGATAATGTTAACACTAAATTATACTATTGATAACATTAAAAACACTGGAATTTATTTTTTAAATTGCTCTCATACTGGCAGACAGTAGTCTTGATAGGTGCCTTACCTATGTATTCAATATTGGACCACATGTAACTCACATTCGATTTTATCAAATAATTACTATTCATAATTCATATTCAGCAAGGTATATAACTACGATGAATGAAAACCAATTGGATACAAGTAACAAGTTCAATCCTATTTCAATTAATGGACCTAGACATTATTCAACTTCATTAATAGTAAGTTTGATTTCATTACGATTTATATTATATTTCTGTATGCAAATGTAGGTAATTCAATTTTCACAATATTTATCTATTATATTGTTTGATTAAAAAAATACTTGTTTTCAAAGAAACGTATGTACTTATAGTTCAAACATAGGTAAATCTATTTGGATTGTGTAAAGTGTATTTTCATTTAATTATTTATAATAACTAAAACTGTTCCTGTGTTTAAAACAAAAACTGTTTTAAGTATTAAATATATTTTATATCATATTGTACCTAGGTAAGTACTACAAGTTTTGAAAAAAAAATTTAATTTTTAGTTTTGGTTTTAATTATCAATGTATCAACCAAGCTTTTAAGTTTTTAATCCATTAACAGCAAGTTGATGTAAATTAAAATATAAATTTTTACATTTTGTGCTTTAGTTACAGGAAACATAAAATGTATTCTATGATAGTAATTACTAAACAATATATGGGTAGCTATATTTTTTTGTTTAATTCAGTTACTCAAATATATAAGGTATATTAAATATTATATTGAAGACCCGATGACATAAAGTAATACTATAAAATTGTTTTGATATTTATTGCAACTTATTACCTAATACTACCTATACCTACCGACAAATATATTTTTTAAATGATCAAACATTAGATGAAAGTACACATTATTAATTACCACCAGTAAATTATTATTTTTAATTTATGTACTTATTATTATCTTGTGTTTTGGTTAAACATATTATTTAATTTGTAATTATTATTGTAGATAAATTCATTAGTAAAAATCTGTTAATTTATTTTAGGCTGGTGCTGTAGCGGGAACTGTTGTTGATATTGCATTATTTCCATTAGATACGTTAAAAACTAGATTACAAAGCCAATATGGATTTATTCAGTCTGGTGGTTTCAGAGGTATTTATAAAGGACTAACGCCGACTATTATTGGTGCCCCTTTTACAGGTAAAATATTTGTTGTCATTACTATTACACAAAACAATTGAAACCAATTTTTTTTTAGCGGGATTGTTTTTTGGCACTTATGACGGTTTTAAAAATCTATTTCCTTCTGTATCAAACAATACTGCTCCATTAGTTCATTTATGTGCAGGAATCGTTGGTGAAGTGGTATACTACATTTTAATTATATTGTATTGTTTCAAGTTAAATATTAACATTCAAGTATAATTATTTTTAATGATATATGTATACTACTATTGTATATTATATATACAATATATATAGGGTGATTCCTCAAGCATGCTCATCCTCATTCTTTCCTATAGTAATACATTTATTAAAATTATGATTTTTTGGAATTTTCAAATATACTCAAATATTTTTTTCAAATTCTTGAATATGTTTGTACTTACTACTTAAGCAGTGTCCTATCGCAATATAAACTTTTGTTTTTCAAATGAGAACCCTTCTTCTTTACTGTACATTAATAAGTGGATAAGACTCTTAAAATGGTTGATATACTAAATTCAAAATTTAAACAAATTTTTATTATTCTATTAAAATGTTTCATCATTTTCACAATTTTTAATTCTGATAATAATAATTAATAACTACAATTTTCAGATCACCATTCCTCTGATATCTTCCAAATGCATTATTTTTTAAACATTATCGTTAATGCTTAAAGTTAAATAACTAAAAAATTACGCTTTCAAATTTTGATTCTGATACATCAGCATATTTAGAAAAAGTATCTGCTAAGTAATTCACTGTAGAAAAGGGTTCTCATTTGAAAAACAGAAATTTGTATCTCCACAGAATACTTCTTAAGTAGTACAAAAAACTTGAAAATCAAGTCTTTTATGTATATTTAAAAATTCCAAAAATCAGATTTAGAATAACTGCATTACTGAAGAAAAAAATGGGCTTGGTGAGTCACTCTGTATATTCCGATGCTATTAATTACACAGGTTTGTTGTACAACCAAAGTACCCATAGAAATAGTAAAACAAAGGCGTCAAGCATCACCAAATCAAGAATCTATTTTAAAAATCATAAGAAATGCGTATGCTAACGAGGGAGTTTTTGGGTTTTATCGTGGTTACTGGACAACTGTTATGCGTGATGTACCATTCTCTATGTTGCAACTTCCAATATGGGAATACTTAAAAAAAGAGTACAGGATTTTTACTGGTAAACCTCTTACAACATTAGAAGTTGCTTTATGTGGTTCTATATCAGGTTATTATTTTTAATTGTTTACAGCTACTATTTATTTGTTTGACAATTCAATTTTCATAATAACTTTGTTTTATAGGAGGCATAGCTGCTGCTTTGACTACACCCATTGACGTAACAAAAACACAAATTATGTTAGCAAATAGTGCTGTGGATCAAAATTTCTCAATAGTTTTTAAGAACATATACAAAAAAAAAGGACTAAATGGGTACTTGATAAATTTATATATTTTCCCACAGTTTATAACTTATAATATTGTATTCAGACAAAAAGAAACACAGTGGAAATAAGAGTTAACAACGCTATGTTTTATAGAGATCACTTATTTATTTCATTTTTTCTAGGACAATGTCCATAATATTAATTTTGATGATCTATTAATTATTGGTGACATTTTATGAGAAATAATTTCTATAAAAGAAAAAAATGAATCGCAAAGCACTATATAAATTTATTTTTTTGATATCCCATCATTTGAGTGAGTCATAGAACAAAAAATGTATTGAGTCCTAGCAAGTTGATTTAGAGCTTGTTTGTTTTTATTGTTAAGTGAGTACTAAAGTCGGAATTGTTACCTAATTTAAGTCACATGTCAGTTATTATTATTTCATGTTATTCAGTCCATTTATTAAAAACAGTTTGGAATTAAATCATATTTCAATGTTGTTTAGCTTTAAAGAAACTGCTACAAAGTTTTCGCCAAAAAGCATTAGTCCTTTTCTTTTTTTTGTAATGTTTGCCAATTTGTGTTGAGGCATATCTAAGAAAATGGAATCTTGATGTGAAATCCCAGGAACATGTTGAGTATTTATGTGTTTGCATGTATTATTATTATTACTATTATTATTGTTTCATTGACAGCAATTTCACATATTATAACAGATATGGTAAAAAAGTATGCATGTGAGTAGTTAGAACACAATAGGACTAATGTACATAAGAAAGTTATTATTCAGAAAAACAGAGTGCTAAATATACATATAATAGTTAAATGATTATTAAGTACAAGCGGTTGTGTGGCCCAAGGATTAATTATTATTTGCAGCTCTGAGCATACGATGCAGAGTATGGTTGTGCTCAAAAAGTCTTATGTCTTATGTCTACATAGAATCGGGATTGATTTCTTGAAGAATGAGAAGGGACTCTAAAAGGTATGGCGTCAAGGAGTTCGGGAACTCTGTTATTATGTCGTTATTGGTATATTAATTGATATACATTTCACATTGAAAATGAATAAATATTACTTATTTTAATCACACCCAAAAGTTGTGCGCTCAATTTACAAAGATTTATAAATTTTGTAAACATTCAGTTATAATTTTTAATATTATATTATATTTACGGTTTCAGATTGTTTGCCGGTTTTCTTCCAAGAGTCGTATTGATAATGATTGGTGGAGCCTTATTTTTTGGTGTATATGAGAAAACGTGTAGAGAAATTGAAGATAAAAATAAAAATATAATTTGAACATTTTAGTACATAGTACCTATATTCATGTTGTATTCTTCTAATTTTTCATTGTTACCAATATTTGTTATAGTTATTTAATTATTAAAACAAAATATATAAATCATAAATGTTTATAATTTGTATGTAATACTATTTTAATCTGATGACGATGTTGATCCATAATCTGCAGACACAAGTGATGCCGTGGAACAATGATTAGTACTAGCAACTGGTAATATTTCTGTTTTCGTTGTAATAGTTGATTGAATGATGCCCACATTAAGACACTTTTTTGGTTTATTAGGGTCTAGCTTAGGAGTTTTGCGAAGCCCATGAATAAACTTTTTTTGTCTGGTTTTCGTACCTTTTTAGGACAAAAAATATAACCACATTAAATAATACTAATTGGAAAATTATTTAATTACATAGAAAAAGCAGCTATCTCCTCTATAGCAACGCTTTAATGCATATTATTTAAGATATTTCTTGGATCAATGATGTGTAAATTAATGTTTTCCTAATATTACTCATATTAAAAAGTAAACAATTTACTTGTCAATTAATTTGTAGTGACAAACTTGAAATTATTAACTGAGTATACAAAAAGCAAATGGTGTTTTGTAAATAACATGTTATGTTAAAAGTTTTTAAATGTAAACCTAATTTTGACCATAAAGAGTTTTCATATTACAATAGAATAAAATGTATTCTTACTATCAGAAGTTTGATAGCTTAATAGTTTAGCAATTCTTATATCTTCTTCAACTTCATCTACTAATGGAATACTTAATGATAGTCTTTCTTTTAATTCATTGTCATGTTTTTCTTTCACAGCTAATTTCTGTTTTTTTGTCTGAAAATTGAACAGATTAGTTATTATTATAAGATTACAATGACTAAATATAAAATAACATAGTTTTTCCATATAAAAGTTAACCAATTTGCATTATATGTATTTATTTTTTGTACACCACAGTACCTATAGCCACAGTACCACAGAACATTATATATTGGCTTAAGTACAAAGTTCTTTTGTTCCAAAATATTATTTTTTGTTTATTGAAATGTGTTAATATGTAATGAAAAGTTACATCTATTGAATTTTTTAATTAATATTAACCTAAAATACAAAATGAAAAATGTGTAGTCATTTAGTTTCAAACTTACTCTTAACTGTTGTCTTAATAATGAATTTGCAGAAAAATCATCATTCCATTTAGCATCTTGTGCATCATGAAGCTTAACTAATATTGGAGCTGCCTTTTTAGCCTTGTCTATATCTTCAGTACCATGTTCAAGTTTAAACATAGCATCATCAAACAACCGTTTACTTGTATCCTTGTCCTCTGGGACAATTTGTTCATTTTCAAAGGGATCCCATCGATTTTCTTGTCGACGAGCACCACTTACAATTACATAATCTAAATTCTATTTTTATTTTAAAGAAATTCAGACATTTTCAAATTATAAAAATATTCCATAATTTTATTATTACCCCAGGATCGGTTTTAATTTCAAAATGGTTATTACAAAGATGACATTTCATTCGGAATTGATAAACTGGCGTTGAATAATACATCCCAATTTTCTTTTTTTCAGCATTATACCTAAATATTCAAATTAATTAATTACATTGTTTCAATCAATAGGATATTTATTATACCGAACTCCCATTCCAATGTGATTATTGCATCCATCACACCATATGTTGTATGGCATTTCAAAACGTATTATTAAGATGCCCAAATGAAGTTTTTTAGCCCGTTCTCTTAAGGCATGAGTTCCTTTAAATTTATTCAATCCTCCTACTGCAGGATTATAATCTGGTGGGTAGTATTTATTCTGTCCTTTACGTTCACCCATCTTGTTTGGTGGTAATAATCAAATTAATATTATCTGTAATATAAAAAACTAAATAGTATTTTTTGACTCCTATGTTTTTAAAATTTGGTAGCAATATTAAAGAAATATGTAAATGATTAATAATAAATAATACATATTTCTAAATACCAACATAAGTGGACACTACACGGCCATTTATTGTCTTCGTCTTACAAGTGTGAAATAGTGAATCAACCTATTGTTAAACTTGATGGTAAATACATTATCTGTGTTTGTATTACTGGTTTTTTACGATGGTTAATTTTTTTTAGTAAAGTTATGAGTATATAATATAGTGAAAATTAAAAACGCTCATAACTCACTTAAAATCGGAATAATCGTAGAAAATCAACATACGAACACAGATAATGTTCTTACCATCGGAGTTTCATAAAAGGATTCACTCTAATTTTTAAACGTGATCTGCTAACCGTAAATTTGCTATGTTATGCACTTGTAAGACGGAGGCAACAATTATCTGTGTAGCGTCCTCTTAAGAATGTATGTATTTGTGTCTACTTGTTACTACTTACAATAAATAAAAATGCGTTAAAATAACAATTATTTACAAAATCAAAATTGAAATCAAGAAAAATTATAAATGTTTACTATAACATTATTTATTACTTATTATCAATTATCACGGCTATCGATCTACTATCATAGAAAATTCTGTGCTACTATCACAGAAAATTCTGTGCTACTCCACGGGCTAAGATATTGGGCGCGTAAGATATTGTGCTATAGATAATGGATATACGTTTACGGGTTTACGTTACTTTATATTTTATCTGTGGTGCAGAATGTAGATATCAGCTTAGAACAAGCTTACAGAATAGATGAAAGACTGAAAGAGTATTATTTCATATTTTCATCTATTCTGTGATGTAACCTTAGAAGTTAGAACCAAACTTTTTAAAAAATCTAAGTTATTCCGTTATTTAATAGTGTAATAATTTTAAAATTACAAAATATTATATAGTTATTTATATCTCATTTTATACAACTAAAACAAGTATTTGGATATATTATATTTATATAAGTGTACCTACGACCTACCTATAAATAATTATTAGATAAGTTTAATTTAATTAAGCACAGACATTTCAGTTTATAGTACACATGAATAATCCAGGTTCCTTTGCTGGTAAATACATATTTATATTTTTTACTTACATTTTATATATAGTTTTAACATTGGTGTATTTATTGTGATAGATGAATTTCGCAGAGTAAAAGCGTCGGAAAATTATGAAACAATTAATTCTGTTGGTGGACAACATATTTCAGAAGCTACTTCTAATCAACCTAGCACGAGTAGTGCGAACCAATCCCCTGTGAAATCAAATGCATCTGTTTCAGGTGTATTAGTCAACAACAAACAAGTATACAGTTATTTTCTTGTAGATGGATTTTAAATATGTTTAAATATTAATTTGTATTTATTAATAGAGAGGCAATCCACTGCTTAAATCTATCGTTAATGTACCATGGGAATATTCAGATAGCATTTTACCCGACTATGTAATGGGACGTACAACATGTGCACTATTTTTATCCCTACGCTACCATATGCTAAAACCTGACTATATATACAACAGAGTAAAATCGTTGGGGAAATTATATGAGCTAAGAGTATTGTTACTTCAGATTGATGTCAAAGAGCCACATACACCTCTCAAACAGTTGACTAGAATGTGTCTGGTAGCTGAACTTACATTAATGTTAGCTTGGACTTCTGAAGAAGCTGGCAAACTCATTGAAACTTATAAAATATTTGAGAATAAGCCACCAGATCTTATAATGGAGAAAGCAGAAGCAGACGACTATTCCAGAGTAAACTTTAAATTTTTGTTTTTATTCAAATTAAATTATAATCGACATTTTATTTTTTAAATTATAGATAGCCAATGCACTTACAACTATTCGTGCTGTAAACAAAACTGATGCAGCATTGTTACTATCTACATTTGGTTCATTGGAAAATATTTGTAAAGCTTCTCATACAGCTTTGGCATTGTGTCCTGGGTTTGCTCAACATAAAGCAACACAGTTATATAATACTCTTCACAAGCCTTTCCTGAAACAAAAAACTCTCGAGGAAGACTCACAATCAAAAAATAAATAATAAAGTCAATATTATAATGTGATGTCATAATGTTTTTGCATTTTCATTATATTTTATTGTCAATTGTATCACTTACTTTTTTAATAATTAATTTTTTTATGGTAAACTGTATTCCATTATTTAAATTATCATAAGTTCCAACCATGGGCGTAACTATAGGATTGAATAGTTACAGGGGCTTAGAGTCCTACAAAACAAAATTGTAAAATTACAAGTGGGGGAAAGCCCCCCATACCCCCCTTATAAGATTCACTGAAATTTAGTTGTTATAAAAAGTCCGCTAAAACCAAAATTTAATATAAATCATAATTTTTTTGAGTCATCTTCGTTCTTAGCACTACTTGATTTTTTTAATTTGAATATATAGATAAGCTTGAAGCTAATATGCAATAAGCAGATACACCTCAAACACATAAACACATTTCTTCCGCTAAAACTATGACCAAATTTGATAAATTCGTACTTGGTACATACATACACTGTACACAATGTCAATTATATTATATAATATTTATAATTAAGGTATTATACTATTATAGAATATTTATAATATTAATATCAATTAATGAGAATGAGATTTGAGACGCTACATTAATATTCAAATTAAAAAAAAAAGCTGGTAATTGGATGTCACCCTGCTGTACAGTAGGTTACAAGTCAGTTATTGTTTAATGGATTGTAATAAACTTGAATTCATTGGTATAATGTCATTGTATAAGAAAAACGATTCTGAGCAGAGACGGTTTGTCAGTCAGGATATTTTATATTGTTATTATTTATTATAATATCATGTAAGTTGAATTAATATCATATTATTATTTTTTTATTCGTTTCTATAGTGATAAACAAAACGTTAGAAATTAAAATCCCATTTTTAGCGGTTTTTGAATTTTTCGGTGTTTTTTCCCGTGGAATTAAACAGTGGCGGCTCGTGGTGTTCAAAGTAGGTGGTGTGCAATTATTGCAAAAGTTTGTTTTAAAAAAAAATAATCTGTTTTAAGTATAAATGTAATAAGTTAAATATTTATTAGCATTAATAATAATAATAATAATTAGTATATTTTATATTTTGTTTATCGCGTGCGACCGCCTGACGAGTGTGCAGCTGTAGCTGTAGCTGTAGCTGCAAACCAAAGTCACATATAATTGCCGATTCCCTCACTCGACAACGGGTGTGAAGTTGGGGGACTATAGCTAGGGGACTATTTTCTCGGACGATTAGTGATAACAGGTCTTGTGTGCAAGGTTGCGTTTTATTATATTAAAGGCACTCACCAAATGTACAACCATCAACCACAAGATGGCGCCATGAAATTCATTACTTAGTATTGTAAATAGTAATATAATAATATATTACATAGTAATAAGCGACCGAACAGCCCAGGGGACTATTTTTTCGTACTGCCTATGTACGATCGGGTGTGTGGTTTTTAATTTTTTTGACCAAGTTCCGGAAGGTGGCGCCGCATTAAACCTATATATTCGGAAAGCCAGGAAAATTCTCTATAAGACGTTTATACTTTAAAAATGTTCAAAGCTTTCGGGGTTATAGTAATAAGCGACCGAACAGCCCAGGGGACTATTTTTTCGTACTGCCGGGTGCAAGTACCTATGCGCCGTTTTTAATTTTTTTGACCAAGTTCCGGAAGGTGGCGCCGCATTAAACCTATATATTCGGAAAGCCAGGAAAATTCTCTATAAGACGTTTATACTTTAAAAATGTTCAAAGCTTTCGGGGTTATAGTAATAAGCGACCGAACAGCCCAGGGGACTATTTTTTCGTACTGCCGGGTGCAAGTACCTATGCGCCGTTTTTAATTTTTTTGACCAAGTTCCGGAAGGTGGCGCCGCATTAAACCTATATATTCGGAAAGCCAGGAAAATTCTCTATAAGACGTTTATACTTTAAAAATGTTCAAAGCTTTCGGGGTTATAGTAATAAGCGACCGAACAGCCCAGGGGACTATTTTTTCGTACTGCCGGGTGCAAGTACCTATGCGCCGTTTTTAATTTTTTTGACCAAGTTCCGGAAGGTGGCGCCGCATTAAACCTATATATTCGGAAAGCCAGGAAAATTATCTATAAGACGTTTATACTTTAAAAATGTTCAAAGCTTTCGGGGTTATAGTAATAGGCGACCGAACAGCCCAGGGGACTATTTTTTCGTACTGCCTATGTACGATCGGGTGTGTGGTTTTTAATTTTTTTGACCAAGTTCCGGAAGGTGGCGCCGCATTAAACCTATATATTCGGAAAGCCAGGAAAATTCTCTATAAGACGTTTATACTTTAAAAATGTTCAAAGCTTTCGGGGTTATAGTAATAAGCGACCGAACAGCCCAGGGGACTATTTTTTCGTACTGCCGGGTGCAAGTACCTATGCGCCGTTTTTAATTTTTTTGACCAAGTTCCGGAAGGTGGCGCCGCATTAAACCTATATATTCGGAAAGCCAGGAAAATTCTCTATAAGACGTTTATACTTTAAAAATGTTCAAAGCTTTCGGGGTTATAGTAATAAGCGACCGAACAGCCCAGGGGACTATTTTTTCGTACTGCCGGGTGCAAGTACCTATGCGCCGTTTTTAATTTTTTTGACCAAGTTCCGGAAGGTGGCGCCGCATTAAACCTATATATTCGGAAAGCCAGGAAAATTCTCTATAAGACGTTTATACTTTAAAAATGTTCAAAGCTTTCGGGGTTATAGTAATAAGCGACCGAACAGCCCAGGGGACTATTTTTTCGTACTGCCGGGTGCAAGTACCTATGCGCCGTTTTTAATTTTTTTGACCAAGTTCCGGAAGGTGGCGCCGCATTAAACCTATATATTCGGAAAGCCAGGAAAATTATCTATAAGACGTTTATACTTTAAAAATGTTCAAAGCTTTCGGGGTTATAGTAATAGGCGACCGAACAGCCCAGGGGACTATTTTTTCGTACTGCCTATGTACGATCGGGTGTGTGGTTTTTAATTTTTTTGACCAAGTTCCGGAAGGTGGCGCCGCATTAAACCTATATATTCGGAAAGCCAGGAAAATTATCTATAAGACGTTTATACTTTAAAAATGTTCAAAGCTTTCGGGGTTATAGTAATAGGCGACCGAACAGCCCAGGGGACTATTTTTTCGTACTGCCTATGTACGATCGGGTGTGTGGTTTTTAATTTTTTTGACCAAGTTCCGGAAGGTGGCGCCGCATTAAACCTATATATTCGGAAAGCCAGGAAAATTATCTATAAGACGTTTATACTTTAAAAATGTTCAAAGCTTTCGGGGTTATAGTAATAGGCGACCGAACAGCCCAGGGGACTATTTTTTCGTACTGCCTATGTACGATCGGGTGTGTGGTTTTTAATTTTTTTGACCAAGTTCCGGAAGGTGGCGCCGCATTAAACCTATATATTCGGAAAGCCAGGAAAATTCTCTATAAGACGTTTATACTTTAAAAATGTTCAAAGCTTTCGAGGTTATAGTAATAAGCGACCGAACAGCCCAGGGGACTATTTTTTCGTACTGCCTATGTACGATCGGGTGTGTGGTTTTTAACTTTTTGACCAAGTTCCGGAAGGTGGCGCCGCATTAAACCTATATATTCGGAAAGCCAGGAAAATTCTCTATAAGACGTTTATACTTTAAAAATGTTCAAAGCTTTCGGGGTTATAGTAATAAGCGACCGAACAGCCCAGGGGACTATTTTTTCGTACTGCCGGGTGCAAGTACCTATGCGCCGTTTTTAATTTTTTTGACCAAGTTCCGGAAGGTGGCGCCGCATTAAACCTATATATTCGGAAAGCCAGGAAAATTCTCTATAAGACGTTTATACTTTAAAAATGTTCAAAGCTTTCGGGGTTATAGTAATAAGCGACCGAACAGCCCAGGGGACTATTTTTTCGTACTGCCGGGTGCAAGTACCTATGCGCCGTTTTTAATTTTTTTGACCAAGTTCCGGAAGGTGGCGCCGCATTAAACCTATATATTCGGAAAGCCAGGAAAATTCTCTATAAGACGTTTATACTTTAAAAATGTTCAAAGCTTTCGGGGTTATAGTAATAAGCGACCGAACAGCCCAGGGGACTATTTTTTCGTACTGCCGGGTGCAAGTACCTATGCGCCGTTTTTAATTTTTTTGACCAAGTTCCGGAAGGTGGCGCCGCATTAAACCTATATATTCGGAAAGCCAGGAAAATTATCTATAAGACGTTTATACTTTAAAAATGTTCAAAGCTTTCGGGGTTATAGTAATAGGCGACCGAACAGCCCAGGGGACTATTTTTTCGTACTGCCTATGTACGATCGGGTGTGTGGTTTTTAATTTTTTTGACCAAGTTCCGGAAGGTGGCGCCGCATTAAACCTATATATTCGGAAAGCCAGGAAAATTATCTATAAGACGTTTATACTTTAAAAATGTTCAAAGCTTTCGGGGTTATAGTAATAGGCGACCGAACAGCCCAGGGGACTATTTTTTCGTACTGCCTATGTACGATCGGGTGTGTGGTTTTTAATTTTTTTGACCAAGTTCCGGAAGGTGGCGCCGCATTAAACCTATATATTCGGAAAGCCAGGAAAATTATCTATAAGACGTTTATACTTTAAAAATGTTCAAAGCTTTCGAGGTTATAGTAATAAGCGACCGAACAGCCCAGGGGACTATTTTTTCGTACTGCCGGGTGCAAGTACCTATGCGCCGTTTTTAATTTTTTTGACCAAGTTCCGGAAGGTGGCGCCGCATTAAACCTATATATTCGGAAAGCCAGGAAAATTCTCTATAAGACGTTTATACTTTAAAAATGTTCAAAGCTTTCGAGGTTATAGTAATAAGCGACCGAACAGCCCAGGGGACTATTTTTTCGTACTGCCGGGTGCAAGTACCTATGCGCCGTTTTTAATTTTTTTGACCAAGTTCCGGAAGGTGGCGCCGCATTAAACCTATATATTCGGAAAGCCAGGAAAATTATCTATAAGACGTTTATACTTTAAAAATGTTCAAAGCTTTCGGGGTTATAGTAATAGGCGACCGAACAGCCCAGGGGACTATTTTTTCGTACTGCCTATGTACGATCGGGTGTGTGGTTTTTAATTTTTTTGACCAAGTTCCGGAAGGTGGCGCCGCATTAAACCTATATATTCGGAAAGCCAGGAAAATTATCTATAAGACGTTTATACTTTAAAAATGTTCAAAGCTTTCGGGGTTATAGTAATAGGCGACCGAACAGCCCAGGGGACTATTTTTTCGTACTGCCTATGTACGATCGGGTGTGTGGTTTTTAATTTTTTTGACCAAGTTCCGGAAGGTGGCGCCGCATTAAACCTATATATTCGGAAAGCCAGGAAAATTCTCTATAAGACGTTTATACTTTAAAAATGTTCAAAGCTTTCGAGGTTATAGTAATAAGCGACCGAACAGCCCAGGGGACTATTTTTTCGTACTGCCTATGTACGATCGGGTGTGTGGTTTTTAACTTTTTGACCAAGTTCCGGAAGGTGGCGCCGCATTAAACCTATATATTCGGAAAGCCAGGAAAATTCTCTATAAGACGTTTATACTTTAAAAATGTTCAAAGCTTTCGAGGTTATAGTAATAAGCGACCGAACAGCCCAGGGGACTATTTTTTCGTACTGCCTATGTACGATCGGGTGTGTGGTTTTTAACTTTTTGACCAAGTTCCGGAAGGTGGCGCCGCATTAAACCTATATATTCGGAAAGCCAGGAAAATTCTCTATAAGACGTTTATACTTTAAAAATGTTCAAAGCTTTCGGGGTTATAGTAATAAGCGACCGAACAGCCCAGGGGACTATTTTTTCGTACTGCCGGGTGCAAGTACCTATGCGCCGTTTTTAATTTTTTTGACCAAGTTCCGGAAGGTGGCGCCGCATTAAACCTATATATTCGGAAAGCCAGGAAAATTCTCTATAAGACGTTTATACTTTAAAAATGTTCAAAGCTTTCGGGGTTATAGTAATAAGCGACCGAACAGCCCAGGGGACTATTTTTTCGTACTGCCGGGTGCAAGTACCTATGCGCCGTTTTTAATTTTTTTGACCAAGTTCCGGAAGGTGGCGCCGCATTAAACCTATATATTCGGAAAGCCAGGAAAATTCTCTATAAGACGTTTATACTTTAAAAATGTTCAAAGCTTTCGGGGTTATAGTAATAAGCGACCGAACAGCCCAGGGGACTATTTTTTCGTACTGCCGGGTGCAAGTACCTATGCGCCGTTTTTAATTTTTTTGACCAAGTTCCGGAAGGTGGCGCCGCATTAAACCTATATATTCGGAAAGCCAGGAAAATTATCTATAAGACGTTTATACTTTAAAAATGTTCAAAGCTTTCGGGGTTATAGTAATAGGCGACCGAACAGCCCAGGGGACTATTTTTTCGTACTGCCTATGTACGATCGGGTGTGTGGTTTTTAATTTTTTTGACCAAGTTCCGGAAGGTGGCGCCGCATTAAACCTATATATTCGGAAAGCCAGGAAAATTATCTATAAGACGTTTATACTTTAAAAATGTTCAAAGCTTTCGGGGTTATAGTAATAGGCGACCGAACAGCCCAGGGGACTATTTTTTCGTACTGCCTATGTACGATCGGGTGTGTGGTTTTTAATTTTTTTGACCAAGTTCCGGAAGGTGGCGCCGCATTAAACCTATATATTCGGAAAGCCAGGAAAATTATCTATAAGACGTTTATACTTTAAAAATGTTCAAAGCTTTCGAGGTTATAGTAATAAGCGACCGAACAGCCCAGGGGACTATTTTTTCGTACTGCCGGGTGCAAGTACCTATGCGCCGTTTTTAATTTTTTTGACCAAGTTCCGGAAGGTGGCGCCGCATTAAACCTATATATTCGGAAAGCCAGGAAAATTCTCTATAAGACGTTTATACTTTAAAAATGTTCAAAGCTTTCGAGGTTATAGTAATAAGCGACCGAACAGCCCAGGGGACTATTTTTTCGTACTGCCGGGTGCAAGTACCTATGCGCCGTTTTTAATTTTTTTGACCAAGTTCCGGAAGGTGGCGCCGCATTAAACCTATATATTCGGAAAGCCAGGAAAATTATCTATAAGACGTTTATACTTTAAAAATGTTCAAAGCTTTCGGGGTTATAGTAATAGGCGACCGAACAGCCCAGGGGACTATTTTTTCGTACTGCCTATGTACGATCGGGTGTGTGGTTTTTAATTTTTTTGACCAAGTTCCGGAAGGTGGCGCCGCATTAAACCTATATATTCGGAAAGCCAGGAAAATTATCTATAAGACGTTTATACTTTAAAAATGTTCAAAGCTTTCGGGGTTATAGTAATAGGCGACCGAACAGCCCAGGGGACTATTTTTTCGTACTGCCTATGTACGATCGGGTGTGTGGTTTTTAATTTTTTTGACCAAGTTCCGGAAGGTGGCGCCGCATTAAACCTATATATTCGGAAAGCCAGGAAAATTCTCTATAAGACGTTTATACTTTAAAAATGTTCAAAGCTTTCGAGGTTATAGTAATAAGCGACCGAACAGCCCAGGGGACTATTTTTTCGTACTGCCTATGTACGATCGGGTGTGTGGTTTTTAACTTTTTGACCAAGTTCCGGAAGGTGGCGCCGCATTAAACCTATATATTCGGAAAGCCAGGAAAATTCTCTATAAGACGTTTATACTTTAAAAATGTTCAAAGCTTTCGGGGTTATAGTAATAAGCGACCGAACAGCCCAGGGGACTATTTTTTCGTACTGCCGGGTGCAAGTACCTATGCGCCGTTTTTAATTTTTTTGACCAAGTTCCGGAAGGTGGCGCCGCATTAAACCTATATATTCGGAAAGCCAGGAAAATTCTCTATAAGACGTTTATACTTTAAAAATGTTCAAAGCTTTCGGGGTTATAGTAATAAGCGACCGAACAGCCCAGGGGACTATTTTTTCGTACTGCCGGGTGCAAGTACCTATGCGCCGTTTTTAATTTTTTTGACCAAGTTCCGGAAGGTGGCGCCGCATTAAACCTATATATTCGGAAAGCCAGGAAAATTCTCTATAAGACGTTTATACTTTAAAAATGTTCAAAGCTTTCGGGGTTATAGTAATAAGCGACCGAACAGCCCAGGGGACTATTTTTTCGTACTGCCGGGTGCAAGTACCTATGCGCCGTTTTTAATTTTTTTGACCAAGTTCCGGAAGGTGGCGCCGCATTAAACCTATATATTCGGAAAGCCATTAAAATTCTCTATAAGACGTTTATACTTTAAAAATGTTCAAAGCTTTCGGGGTTATAGTAATAAGCGACCGAACAGCCCAGGGGACTATTTTTTCGTACTGCCGGGTGCAAGTACCTATGCGCCGTTTTTAATTTTTTTGACCAAGTTCCGGAAGGTGGCGCCGCATTAAACCTATATATTCGGAAAGCCAGGAAAATTATCTATAAGACGTTTATACTTTAAAAATGTTCAAAGCTTTCGGGGTTATAGTAATAGGCGACCGAACAGCCCAGGGGACTATTTTTTCGTACTGCCTATGTACGATCGGGTGTGTGGTTTTTAATTTTTTTGACCAAGTTCCGGAAGGTGGCGCCGCATTAAACCTATATATTCGGAAAGCCAGGAAAATTATCTATAAGACGTTTATACTTTAAAAATGTTCAAAGCTTTCGAGGTTATAGTAATAAGCGACCGAACAGCCCAGGGGACTATTTTTTCGTACTGCCTATGTACGATCGGGTGTGTGGTTTTTAATTTTTTTGACCAAGTTCCGGAAGGTGGCGCCGCATTAAACCTATATATTCGGAAAGCCAGGAAAATTATCTATAAGACGTTTATACTTTAAAAATGTTCAAAGCTTTCGGGGTTATAGTAATAGGCGACCGAACAGCCCAGGGGACTATTTTTTCGTACTGCCTATGTACGATCGGGTGTGTGGTTTTTAATTTTTTTGACCAAGTTCCGGAAGGTGGCGCCGCATTAAACCTATATATTCGGAAAGCCAGGAAAATTCTCTATAAGACGTTTATACTTTAAAAATGTTCAAAGCTTTCGAGGTTATAGTAATAAGCGACCGAACAGCCCAGGGGACTATTTTTTCGTACTGCCGGGTGCAAGTACCTATGCGCCGTTTTTAATTTTTTTGACCAAGTTCCGGAAGGTGGCGCCGCATTAAACCTATATATTCGGAAAGCCAGGAAAATTATCTATAAGACGTTTATACTTTAAAAATGTTCAAAGCTTTCGGGGTTATAGTAATAGGCGACCGAACAGCCCAGGGGACTATTTTTTCGTACTGCCTATGTACGATCGGGTGTGTGGTTTTTAATTTTTTTGACCAAGTTCCGGAAGGTGGCGCCGCATTAAACCTATATATTCGGAAAGCCAGGAAAATTATCTATAAGACGTTTATACTTTAAAAATGTTCAAAGCTTTCGGGGTTATAGTAATAGGCGACCGAACAGCCCAGGGGACTATTTTTTCGTACTGCCTATGTACGATCGGGTGTGTGGTTTTTAATTTTTTTGACCAAGTTCCGGAAGGTGGCGCCGCATTAAACCTATATATTCGGAAAGCCAGGAAAATTCTCTATAAGACGTTTATACTTTAAAAATGTTCAAAGCTTTCGAGGTTATAGTAATAAGCGACCGAACAGCCCAGGGGACTATTTTTTCGTACTGCCTATGTACGATCGGGTGTGTGGTTTTTAATTTTTTTGACCAAGTTCCGGAAGGTGGCGCCGCATTAAACCTATATATTCGGAAAGCCAGGAAAATTCTCTATAAGACGTTTATACTTTAAAAATGTTCAAAGCTTTCGGGGTTATAGTAATAAGCGACCGAACAGCCCAGGGGACTATTTTTTCGTACTGCCGGGTGCAAGTACCTATGCGCCGTTTTTAATTTTTTTGACCAAGTTCCGGAAGGTGGCGCCGCATTAAACCTATATATTCGGAAAGCCAGGAAAATTCTCTATAAGACGTTTATACTTTAAAAATGTTCAAAGCTTTCGGGGTTATAGTAATAAGCGACCGAACAGCCCAGGGGACTATTTTTTCGTACTGCCGGGTGCAAGTACCTATGCGCCGTTTTTAATTTTTTTGACCAAGTTCCGGAAGGTGGCGCCGCATTAAACCTATATATTCGGAAAGCCAGGAAAATTCTCTATAAGACGTTTATACTTTAAAAATGTTCAAAGCTTTCGGGGTTATAGTAATAAGCGACCGAACAGCCCAGGGGACTATTTTTTCGTACTGCCGGGTGCAAGTACCTATGCGCCGTTTTTAATTTTTTTGACCAAGTTCCGGAAGGTGGCGCCGCATTAAACCTATATATTCGGAAAGCCAGGAAAATTCTCTATAAGACGTTTATACTTTAAAAATGTTCAAAGCTTTCGGGGTTATAGTAATAAGCGACCGAACAGCCCAGGGGACTATTTTTTCGTACTGCCGGGTGCAAGTACCTATGCGCCGTTTTTAATTTTTTTGACCAAGTTCCGGAAGGTGGCGCCGCATTAAACCTATATATTCGGAAAGCCAGGAAAATTATCTATAAGACGTTTATACTTTAAAAATGTTCAAAGCTTTCGGGGTTATAGTAATAGGCGACCGAACAGCCCAGGGGACTATTTTTTCGTACTGCCTATGTACGATCGGGTGTGTGGTTTTTAATTTTTTTGACCAAGTTCCGGAAGGTGGCGCCGCATTAAACCTATATATTCGGAAAGCCAGGAAAATTATCTATAAGACGTTTATACTTTAAAAATGTTCAAAGCTTTCGGGGTTATAGTAATAGGCGACCGAACAGCCCAGGGGACTATTTTTTCGTACTGCCTATGTACGATCGGGTGTGTGGTTTTTAATTTTTTTGACCAAGTTCCGGAAGGTGGCGCCGCATTAAACCTATATATTCGGAAAGCCAGGAAAATTCTCTATAAGACGTTTATACTTTAAAAATGTTCAAAGCTTTCGAGGTTATAGTAATAAGCGACCGAACAGCCCAGGGGACTATTTTTTCGTACTGCCGGGTGCAAGTACCTATGCGCCGTTTTTAATTTTTTTGACCAAGTTCCGGAAGGTGGCGCCGCATTAAACCTATATATTCGGAAAGCCAGGAAAATTCTCTATAAGACGTTTATACTTTAAAAATGTTCAAAGCTTTCGAGGTTATAGTAATAAGCGACCGAACAGCCCAGGGGACTATTTTTTCGTACTGCCTATGTACGATCGGGTGTGTGGTTTTTAATTTTTTTGACCAAGTTCCGGAAGGTGGCGCCGCATTAAACCTATATATTCGGAAAGCCAGGAAAATTCTCTATAAGACGTTTATACTTTAAAAATGTTCAAAGCTTTCGGGGTTATAGTAATAAGCGACCGAACAGCCCAGGGGACTATTTTTTCGTACTGCCTATGTACGATCGGGTGTGTGGTTTTTAATTTTTTTGACCAAGTTCCGGAAGGTGGCGCCGCATTAAACCTATATATTCGGAAAGCCAGGAAAATTATCTATAAGACGTTTATACTTTAAAAATGTTCAAAGCTTTCGGGGTTATAGTAATAGGCGACCGAACAGCCCAGGGGACTATTTTTTCGTACTGCCTATGTACGATCGGGTGTGTGGTTTTTAATTTTTTTGACCAAGTTCCGGAAGGTGGCGCCGCATTAAACCTATATATTCGGAAAGCCAGGAAAATTATCTATAAGACGTTTATACTTTAAAAATGTTCAAAGCTTTCGAGGTTATAGTAATAAGCGACCGAACAGCCCAGGGGACTATTTTTTCGTACTGCCGGGTGCAAGTACCTATGCGCCGTTTTTAATTTTTTTGACCAAGTTCCGGAAGGTGGCGCCGCATTAAACCTATATATTCGGAAAGCCAGGAAAATTATCTATAAGACGTTTATACTTTAAAAATGTTCAAAGCTTTCGAGGTTATAGTAATAAGCGACCGAACAGCCCAGGGGACTATTTTTTCGTACTGCCTATGTACGATCGGGTGTGTGGTTTTTAATTTTTTTGACCAAGTTCCGGAAGGTGGCGCCGCATTAAACCTATATATTCGGAAAGCCAGGAAAATTCTCTATAAGACGTTTATACTTTAAAAATGTTCAAAGCTTTCGGGGTTATAGTAATAAGCGACCGAACAGCCCAGGGGACTATTTTTTCGTACTGCCGGGTGCAAGTACCTATGCGCCGTTTTTAATTTTTTTGACCAAGTTCCGGAAGGTGGCGCCGCATTAAACCTATATATTCGGAAAGCCAGGAAAATTATCTATAAGACGTTTATACTTTAAAAATGTTCAAAGCTTTCGGGGTTATAGTAATAGGCGACCGAACAGCCCAGGGGACTATTTTTTCGTACTGCCTATGTACGATCGGGTGTGTGGTTTTTAATTTTTTTGACCAAGTTCCGGAAGGTGGCGCCGCATTAAACCTATATATTCGGAAAGCCAGGAAAATTCTCTATAAGACGTTTATACTTTAAAAATGTTCAAAGCTTTCGAGGTTATAGTAATAAGCGACCGAACAGCCCAGGGGACTATTTTTTCGTACTGCCGGGTGCAAGTACCTATGCGCCGTTTTTAATTTTTTTGACCAAGTTCCGGAAGGTGGCGCCGCATTAAACCTATATATTCGGAAAGCCAGGAAAATTCTCTATAAGACGTTTATACTTTAAAAATGTTCAAAGCTTTCGAGGTTATAGTAATAAGCGACCGAACAGCCCAGGGGACTATTTTTTCGTACTGCCTATGTACGATCGGGTGTGTGGTTTTTAATTTTTTTGACCAAGTTCCGGAAGGTGGCGCCGCATTAAACCTATATATTCGGAAAGCCAGGAAAATTCTCTATAAGACGTTTATACTTTAAAAATGTTCAAAGCTTTCGGGGTTATAGTAATAAGCGACCGAACAGCCCAGGGGACTATTTTTTCGTACTGCCTATGTACGATCGGGTGTGTGGTTTTTAATTTTTTTGACCAAGTTCCGGAAGGTGGCGCCGCATTAAACCTATATATTCGGAAAGCCAGGAAAATTATCTATAAGACGTTTATACTTTAAAAATGTTCAAAGCTTTCGGGGTTATAGTAATAGGCGACCGAACAGCCCAGGGGACTATTTTTTCGTACTGCCTATGTACGATCGGGTGTGTGGTTTTTAATTTTTTTGACCAAGTTCCGGAAGGTGGCGCCGCATTAAACCTATATATTCGGAAAGCCAGGAAAATTATCTATAAGACGTTTATACTTTAAAAATGTTCAAAGCTTTCGAGGTTATAGTAATAAGCGACCGAACAGCCCAGGGGACTATTTTTTCGTACTGCCGGGTGCAAGTACCTATGCGCCGTTTTTAATTTTTTTGACCAAGTTCCGGAAGGTGGCGCCGCATTAAACCTATATATTCGGAAAGCCAGGAAAATTCTCTATAAGACGTTTATACTTTAAAAATGTTCAAAGCTTTCGGGGTTATAGTAATAAGCGACCGAACAGCCCAGGGGACTATTTTTTCGTACTGCCGGGTGCAAGTACCTATGCGCCGTTTTTAATTTTTTTGACCAAGTTCCGGAAGGTGGCGCCGCATTAAACCTATATATTCGGAAAGCCAGGAAAATTCTCTATAAGACGTTTATACTTTAAAAATGTTCAAAGCTTTCGGGGTTATAGTAATAAGCGACCGAACAGCCCAGGGGACTATTTTTTCGTACTGCCGGGTGCAAGTACCTATGCGCCGTTTTTAATTTTTTTGACCAAGTTCCGGAAGGTGGCGCCGCATTAAACCTATATATTCGGAAAGCCAGGAAAATTATCTATAAGACGTTTATACTTTAAAAATGTTCAAAGCTTTCGGGGTTATAGTAATAGGCGACCGAACAGCCCAGGGGACTATTTTTTCGTACTGCCTATGTACGATCGGGTGTGTGGTTTTTAATTTTTTTGACCAAGTTCCGGAAGGTGGCGCCGCATTAAACCTATATATTCGGAAAGCCAGGAAAATTATCTATAAGACGTTTATACTTTAAAAATGTTCAAAGCTTTCGGGGTTATAGTAATAGGCGACCGAACAGCCCAGGGGACTATTTTTTCGTACTGCCTATGTACGATCGGGTGTGTGGTTTTTAATTTTTTTGACCAAGTTCCGGAAGGTGGCGCCGCATTAAACCTATATATTCGGAAAGCCAGGAAAATTATCTATAAGACGTTTATACTTTAAAAATGTTCAAAGCTTTCGAGGTTATAGTAATAAGCGACCGAACAGCCCAGGGGACTATTTTTTCGTACTGCCGGGTGCAAGTACCTATGCGCCGTTTTTAATTTTTTTGACCAAGTTCCGGAAGGTGGCGCCGCATTAAACCTATATATTCGGAAAGCCAGGAAAATTCTCTATAAGACGTTTATACTTTAAAAATGTTCAAAGCTTTCGAGGTTATAGTAATAAGCGACCGAACAGCCCAGGGGACTATTTTTTCGTACTGCCGGGTGCAAGTACCTATGCGCCGTTTTTAATTTTTTTGACCAAGTTCCGGAAGGTGGCGCCGCATTAAACCTATATATTCGGAAAGCCAGGAAAATTATCTATAAGACGTTTATACTTTAAAAATGTTCAAAGCTTTCGGGGTTATAGTAATAGGCGACCGAACAGCCCAGGGGACTATTTTTTCGTACTGCCTATGTACGATCGGGTGTGTGGTTTTTAATTTTTTTGACCAAGTTCCGGAAGGTGGCGCCGCATTAAACCTATATATTCGGAAAGCCAGGAAAATTATCTATAAGACGTTTATACTTTAAAAATGTTCAAAGCTTTCGGGGTTATAGTAATAGGCGACCGAACAGCCCAGGGGACTATTTTTTCGTACTGCCTATGTACGATCGGGTGTGTGGTTTTTAATTTTTTTGACCAAGTTCCGGAAGGTGGCGCCGCATTAAACCTATATATTCGGAAAGCCAGGAAAATTCTCTATAAGACGTTTATACTTTAAAAATGTTCAAAGCTTTCGAGGTTATAGTAATAAGCGACCGAACAGCCCAGGGGACTATTTTTTCGTACTGCCTATGTACGATCGGGTGTGTGGTTTTTAACTTTTTGACCAAGTTCCGGAAGGTGGCGCCGCATTAAACCTATATATTCGGAAAGCCAGGAAAATTCTCTATAAGACGTTTATACTTTAAAAATGTTCAAAGCTTTCGGGGTTATAGTAATAAGCGACCGAACAGCCCAGGGGACTATTTTTTCGTACTGCCGGGTGCAAGTACCTATGCGCCGTTTTTAATTTTTTTGACCAAGTTCCGGAAGGTGGCGCCGCATTAAACCTATATATTCGGAAAGCCAGGAAAATTCTCTATAAGACGTTTATACTTTAAAAATGTTCAAAGCTTTCGGGGTTATAGTAATAAGCGACCGAACAGCCCAGGGGACTATTTTTTCGTACTGCCGGGTGCAAGTACCTATGCGCCGTTTTTAATTTTTTTGACCAAGTTCCGGAAGGTGGCGCCGCATTAAACCTATATATTCGGAAAGCCAGGAAAATTCTCTATAAGACGTTTATACTTTAAAAATGTTCAAAGCTTTCGGGGTTATAGTAATAAGCGACCGAACAGCCCAGGGGACTATTTTTTCGTACTGCCGGGTGCAAGTACCTATGCGCCGTTTTTAATTTTTTTGACCAAGTTCCGGAAGGTGGCGCCGCATTAAACCTATATATTCGGAAAGCCAGGAAAATTCTCTATAAGACGTTTATACTTTAAAAATGTTCAAAGCTTTCGGGGTTATAGTAATAAGCGACCGAACAGCCCAGGGGACTATTTTTTCGTACTGCCGGGTGCAAGTACCTATGCGCCGTTTTTAATTTTTTTGACCAAGTTCCGGAAGGTGGCGCCGCATTAAACCTATATATTCGGAAAGCCAGGAAAATTATCTATAAGACGTTTATACTTTAAAAATGTTCAAAGCTTTCGGGGTTATAGTAATAGGCGACCGAACAGCCCAGGGGACTATTTTTTCGTACTGCCTATGTACGATCGGGTGTGTGGTTTTTAATTTTTTTGACCAAGTTCCGGAAGGTGGCGCCGCATTAAACCTATATATTCGGAAAGCCAGGAAAATTCTCTATAAGACGTTTATACTTTAAAAATGTTCAAAGCTTTCGAGGTTATAGTAATAAGCGACCGAACAGCCCAGGGGACTATTTTTTCGTACTGCCGGGTGCAAGTACCTATGCGCCGTTTTTAATTTTTTTGACCAAGTTCCGGAAGGTGGCGCCGCATTAAACCTATATATTCGGAAAGCCAGGAAAATTCTCTATAAGACGTTTATACTTTAAAAATGTTCAAAGCTTTCGAGGTTATAGTAATAAGCGACCGAACAGCCCAGGGGACTATTTTTTCGTACTGCCTATGTACGATCGGGTGTGTGGTTTTTAATTTTTTTGACCAAGTTCCGGAAGGTGGCGCCGCATTAAACCTATATATTCGGAAAGCCAGGAAAATTCTCTATAAGACGTTTATACTTTAAAAATGTTCAAAGCTTTCGGGGTTATAGTAATAAGCGACCGAACAGCCCAGGGGACTATTTTTTCGTACTGCCTATGTACGATCGGGTGTGTGGTTTTTAATTTTTTTGACCAAGTTCCGGAAGGTGGCGCCGCATTAAACCTATATATTCGGAAAGCCAGGAAAATTATCTATAAGACGTTTATACTTTAAAAATGTTCAAAGCTTTCGGGGTTATAGTAATAGGCGACCGAACAGCCCAGGGGACTATTTTTTCGTACTGCCTATGTACGATCGGGTGTGTGGTTTTTAATTTTTTTGACCAAGTTCCGGAAGGTGGCGCCGCATTAAACCTATATATTCGGAAAGCCAGGAAAATTATCTATAAGACGTTTATACTTTAAAAATGTTCAAAGCTTTCGAGGTTATAGTAATAAGCGACCGAACAGCCCAGGGGACTATTTTTTCGTACTGCCGGGTGCAAGTACCTATGCGCCGTTTTTAATTTTTTTGACCAAGTTCCGGAAGGTGGCGCCGCATTAAACCTATATATTCGGAAAGCCAGGAAAATTCTCTATAAGACGTTTATACTTTAAAAATGTTCAAAGCTTTCGAGGTTATAGTAATAAGCGACCGAACAGCCCAGGGGACTATTTTTTCGTACTGCCGGGTGCAAGTACCTATGCGCCGTTTTTAATTTTTTTGACCAAGTTCCGGAAGGTGGCGCCGCATTAAACCTATATATTCGGAAAGCCAGGAAAATTCTCTATAAGACGTTTATACTTTAAAAATGTTCAAAGCTTTCGAGGTTATAGTAATAAGCGACCGAACAGCCCAGGGGACTATTTTTTCGTACTGCCTATGTACGATCGGGTGTGTGGTTTTTAATTTTTTTGACCAAGTTCCGGAAGGTGGCGCCGCATTAAACCTATATATTCGGAAAGCCAGGAAAATTCTCTATAAGACGTTTATACTTTAAAAATGTTCAAAGCTTTCGGGGTTATAGTAATAAGCGACCGAACAGCCCAGGGGACTATTTTTTCGTACTGCCTATGTACGATCGGGTGTGTGGTTTTTAATTTTTTTGACCAAGTTCCGGAAGGTGGCGCCGCATTAAACCTATATATTCGGAAAGCCAGGAAAATTATCTATAAGACGTTTATACTTTAAAAATGTTCAAAGCTTTCGGGGTTATAGTAATAGGCGACCGAACAGCCCAGGGGACTATTTTTTCGTACTGCCTATGTACGATCGGGTGTGTGGTTTTTAATTTTTTTGACCAAGTTCCGGAAGGTGGCGCCGCATTAAACCTATATATTCGGAAAGCCAGGAAAATTATCTATAAGACGTTTATACTTTAAAAATGTTCAAAGCTTTCGAGGTTATAGTAATAAGCGACCGAACAGCCCAGGGGACTATTTTTTCGTACTGCCGGGTGCAAGTACCTATGCGCCGTTTTTAATTTTTTTGACCAAGTTCCGGAAGGTGGCGCCGCATTAAACCTATATATTCGGAAAGCCAGGAAAATTCTCTATAAGACGTTTATACTTTAAAAATGTTCAAAGCTTTCGGGGTTATAGTAATAAGCGACCGAACAGCCCAGGGGACTATTTTTTCGTACTGCCGGGTGCAAGTACCTATGCGCCGTTTTTAATTTTTTTGACCAAGTTCCGGAAGGTGGCGCCGCATTAAACCTATATATTCGGAAAGCCAGGAAAATTCTCTATAAGACGTTTATACTTTAAAAATGTTCAAAGCTTTCGGGGTTATAGTAATAAGCGACCGAACAGCCCAGGGGACTATTTTTTCGTACTGCCGGGTGCAAGTACCTATGCGCCGTTTTTAATTTTTTTGACCAAGTTCCGGAAGGTGGCGCCGCATTAAACCTATATATTCGGAAAGCCAGGAAAATTATCTATAAGACGTTTATACTTTAAAAATGTTCAAAGCTTTCGGGGTTATAGTAATAGGCGACCGAACAGCCCAGGGGACTATTTTTTCGTACTGCCTATGTACGATCGGGTGTGTGGTTTTTAATTTTTTTGACCAAGTTCCGGAAGGTGGCGCCGCATTAAACCTATATATTCGGAAAGCCAGGAAAATTATCTATAAGACGTTTATACTTTAAAAATGTTCAAAGCTTTCGGGGTTATAGTAATAGGCGACCGAACAGCCCAGGGGACTATTTTTTCGTACTGCCTATGTACGATCGGGTGTGTGGTTTTTAATTTTTTTGACCAAGTTCCGGAAGGTGGCGCCGCATTAAACCTATATATTCGGAAAGCCAGGAAAATTATCTATAAGACGTTTATACTTTAAAAATGTTCAAAGCTTTCGAGGTTATAGTAATAAGCGACCGAACAGCCCAGGGGACTATTTTTTCGTACTGCCGGGTGCAAGTACCTATGCGCCGTTTTTAATTTTTTTGACCAAGTTCCGGAAGGTGGCGCCGCATTAAACCTATATATTCGGAAAGCCAGGAAAATTCTCTATAAGACGTTTATACTTTAAAAATGTTCAAAGCTTTCGAGGTTATAGTAATAAGCGACCGAACAGCCCAGGGGACTATTTTTTCGTACTGCCGGGTGCAAGTACCTATGCGCCGTTTTTAATTTTTTTGACCAAGTTCCGGAAGGTGGCGCCGCATTAAACCTATATATTCGGAAAGCCAGGAAAATTATCTATAAGACGTTTATACTTTAAAAATGTTCAAAGCTTTCGGGGTTATAGTAATAGGCGACCGAACAGCCCAGGGGACTATTTTTTCGTACTGCCTATGTACGATCGGGTGTGTGGTTTTTAATTTTTTTGACCAAGTTCCGGAAGGTGGCGCCGCATTAAACCTATATATTCGGAAAGCCAGGAAAATTATCTATAAGACGTTTATACTTTAAAAATGTTCAAAGCTTTCGGGGTTATAGTAATAGGCGACCGAACAGCCCAGGGGACTATTTTTTCGTACTGCCTATGTACGATCGGGTGTGTGGTTTTTAATTTTTTTGACCAAGTTCCGGAAGGTGGCGCCGCATTAAACCTATATATTCGGAAAGCCAGGAAAATTCTCTATAAGACGTTTATACTTTAAAAATGTTCAAAGCTTTCGAGGTTATAGTAATAAGCGACCGAACAGCCCAGGGGACTATTTTTTCGTACTGCCTATGTACGATCGGGTGTGTGGTTTTTAACTTTTTGACCAAGTTCCGGAAGGTGGCGCCGCATTAAACCTATATATTCGGAAAGCCAGGAAAATTCTCTATAAGACGTTTATACTTTAAAAATGTTCAAAGCTTTCGGGGTTATAGTAATAAGCGACCGAACAGCCCAGGGGACTATTTTTTCGTACTGCCGGGTGCAAGTACCTATGCGCCGTTTTTAATTTTTTTGACCAAGTTCCGGAAGGTGGCGCCGCATTAAACCTATATATTCGGAAAGCCAGGAAAATTCTCTATAAGACGTTTATACTTTAAAAATGTTCAAAGCTTTCGGGGTTATAGTAATAAGCGACCGAACAGCCCAGGGGACTATTTTTTCGTACTGCCGGGTGCAAGTACCTATGCGCCGTTTTTAATTTTTTTGACCAAGTTCCGGAAGGTGGCGCCGCATTAAACCTATATATTCGGAAAGCCAGGAAAATTCTCTATAAGACGTTTATACTTTAAAAATGTTCAAAGCTTTCGGGGTTATAGTAATAAGCGACCGAACAGCCCAGGGGACTATTTTTTCGTACTGCCGGGTGCAAGTACCTATGCGCCGTTTTTAATTTTTTTGACCAAGTTCCGGAAGGTGGCGCCGCATTAAACCTATATATTCGGAAAGCCAGGAAAATTCTCTATAAGACGTTTATACTTTAAAAATGTTCAAAGCTTTCGGGGTTATAGTAATAAGCGACCGAACAGCCCAGGGGACTATTTTTTCGTACTGCCGGGTGCAAGTACCTATGCGCCGTTTTTAATTTTTTTGACCAAGTTCCGGAAGGTGGCGCCGCATTAAACCTATATATTCGGAAAGCCAGGAAAATTATCTATAAGACGTTTATACTTTAAAAATGTTCAAAGCTTTCGGGGTTATAGTAATAGGCGACCGAACAGCCCAGGGGACTATTTTTTCGTACTGCCTATGTACGATCGGGTGTGTGGTTTTTAATTTTTTTGACCAAGTTCCGGAAGGTGGCGCCGCATTAAACCTATATATTCGGAAAGCCAGGAAAATTCTCTATAAGACGTTTATACTTTAAAAATGTTCAAAGCTTTCGAGGTTATAGTAATAAGCGACCGAACAGCCCAGGGGACTATTTTTTCGTACTGCCGGGTGCAAGTACCTATGCGCCGTTTTTAATTTTTTTGACCAAGTTCCGGAAGGTGGCGCCGCATTAAACCTATATATTCGGAAAGCCAGGAAAATTCTCTATAAGACGTTTATACTTTAAAAATGTTCAAAGCTTTCGAGGTTATAGTAATAAGCGACCGAACAGCCCAGGGGACTATTTTTTCGTACTGCCTATGTACGATCGGGTGTGTGGTTTTTAATTTTTTTGACCAAGTTCCGGAAGGTGGCGCCGCATTAAACCTATATATTCGGAAAGCCAGGAAAATTCTCTATAAGACGTTTATACTTTAAAAATGTTCAAAGCTTTCGGGGTTATAGTAATAAGCGACCGAACAGCCCAGGGGACTATTTTTTCGTACTGCCTATGTACGATCGGGTGTGTGGTTTTTAATTTTTTTGACCAAGTTCCGGAAGGTGGCGCCGCATTAAACCTATATATTCGGAAAGCCAGGAAAATTATCTATAAGACGTTTATACTTTAAAAATGTTCAAAGCTTTCGGGGTTATAGTAATAGGCGACCGAACAGCCCAGGGGACTATTTTTTCGTACTGCCTATGTACGATCGGGTGTGTGGTTTTTAATTTTTTTGACCAAGTTCCGGAAGGTGGCGCCGCATTAAACCTATATATTCGGAAAGCCAGGAAAATTATCTATAAGACGTTTATACTTTAAAAATGTTCAAAGCTTTCGAGGTTATAGTAATAAGCGACCGAACAGCCCAGGGGACTATTTTTTCGTACTGCCGGGTGCAAGTACCTATGCGCCGTTTTTAATTTTTTTGACCAAGTTCCGGAAGGTGGCGCCGCATTAAACCTATATATTCGGAAAGCCAGGAAAATTCTCTATAAGACGTTTATACTTTAAAAATGTTCAAAGCTTTCGAGGTTATAGTAATAAGCGACCGAACAGCCCAGGGGACTATTTTTTCGTACTGCCTATGTACGATCGGGTGTGTGGTTTTTAATTTTTTTGACCAAGTTCCGGAAGGTGGCGCCGCATTAAACCTATATATTCGGAAAGCCAGGAAAATTCTCTATAAGACGTTTATACTTTAAAAATGTTCAAAGCTTTCGGGGTTATAGTAATAAGCGACCGAACAGCCCAGGGGACTATTTTTTCGTACTGCCGGGTGCAAGTACCTATGCGCCGTTTTTAATTTTTTTGACCAAGTTCCGGAAGGTGGCGCCGCATTAAACCTATATATTCGGAAAGCCAGGAAAATTATCTATAAGACGTTTATACTTTAAAAATGTTCAAAGCTTTCGGGGTTATAGTAATAGGCGACCGAACAGCCCAGGGGACTATTTTTTCGTACTGCCTATGTACGATCGGGTGTGTGGTTTTTAATTTTTTTGACCAAGTTCCGGAAGGTGGCGCCGCATTAAACCTATATATTCGGAAAGCCAGGAAAATTATCTATAAGACGTTTATACTTTAAAAATGTTCAAAGCTTTCGAGGTTATAGTAATAAGCGACCGAACAGCCCAGGGGACTATTTTTTCGTACTGCCTATGTACGATCGGGTGTGTGGTTTTTAATTTTTTTGACCAAGTTCCGGAAGGTGGCGCCGCATTAAACCTATATATTCGGAAAGCCAGGAAAATTATCTATAAGACGTTTATACTTTAAAAATGTTCAAAGCTTTCGGGGTTATAGTAATAGGCGACCGAACAGCCCAGGGGACTATTTTTTCGTACTGCCTATGTACGATCGGGTGTGTGGTTTTTAATTTTTTTGACCAAGTTCCGGAAGGTGGCGCCGCATTAAACCTATATATTCGGAAAGCCAGGAAAATTATCTATAAGACGTTTATACTTTAAAAATGTTCAAAGCTTTCGGGGTTATAGTAATAGGCGACCGAACAGCCCAGGGGACTATTTTTTCGTACTGCCTATGTACGATCGGGTGTGTGGTTTTTAATTTTTTTGACCAAGTTCCGGAAGGTGGCGCCGCATTAAACCTATATATTCGGAAAGCCAGGAAAATTATCTATAAGACGTTTATACTTTAAAAATGTTCAAAGCTTTCGGGGTTATAGTAATAGGCGACCGAACAGCCCAGGGGACTATTTTTTCGTACTGCCTATGTACGATCGGGTGTGTGGTTTTTAATTTTTTTGACCAAGTTCCGGAAGGTGGCGCCGCATTAAACCTATATATTCGGAAAGCCAGGAAAATTCTCTATAAGACGTTTATACTTTAAAAATGTTCAAAGCTTTCGGGGTTATAGTAATAAGCGACCGAACAGCCCAGGGGACTATTTTTTCGTACTGCCTATGTACGGGCGGGTGTGCCGTTTTTAATTTATTACTTTTCTTTATTATTATTATGAGCCACCATAAATTGGTGGCTTCCAAAAATTGAGTAATTACGAATTAAACTAGGAGTAAGTACAATTATTAATAAATTAATACTTACTCTCATATCATCGTGAGTTGTTTAAAACGCGGTACCTTATATCTTTGTATGATTCACTTCTCGTTCGAGAGCAGTTTTTTTTTTTATTATTTACATGACTTTTTGATGTTAATAGTATTGTTTTAATGTTTTTGAAATGTTTTATATGTATCTTGCTATTATATTATTATTATTTTTCACGCCACATTGAAGAAGTTCTTTTTAAGATTATAGTATAATAACTCAGAATTTTCATCTAATGAGAGTTTCTTCATGTGAGCCATCTTGCGTTTTTAATTATCATTATATCTTTTGTTTTCTTCATGTAATGGTCTAGAATAATAATGAAAGAATCGGCAGATGGCGTCCCATGGTTCGTTTTATTAGATTACACTATAATACTATAATATTTTCTACAATACATTGTATTCCTTAAGAAGGTTGGTAAGTGGTTGTCGCTCTGCTGTTATTTTGGCGTACGGCGATTCGAAAAGGAACTATGGTCAATGTGCGTACGACTTCTATTTCGTCTGTAATCAGGGTAGCAAAAAGTTAAAAAAAAGCATTATGTGATTATTGGATTCAGCCATATATTTGCTTATGGTATATGTCCGTTTAACATTATGAGTTATAATTATTTTTGGTTAGGAAACGGGAAAGGTGGAAACGGGAAAGGTATACTTTTGGTGGAAACGAGCAGTTTCAATCGCAACATTGTGTACAGGCTGTATAGAAATATTTCAAGTACGAATTCAAACATATTTCAACAAAGGTGGGTATATCGTATATGACGTAATGGATTGTGTTAAATTTGAATACAATGATATAATATCAAGAAAAACAATTCTGAGCGAAAAATAAATTAAAATTATAAATTTGATAAATTTTGACAACAATTGAACTTTAAACGCTTATAACACAAAATTGTGCCAATGTATTGCAACTCTATGAAACATAATCATGTGCTGGTAGGTATATCGTTTTGATTTCCGTCGATAATAACAAGTCTGGTTGTTACTATAACAATCAAACGGCTCACGGGTCACCGTTTGTGTACAATATCATTATGATTATTTATAGATACTATAATTAATAATACTATATATATACTATTTACTATACATTATATAATATATATATATAATATAATATATATTATGATATAAACTATAATGTATAGGTACTATTTATATTCATGATAATATTATATTATTGTATGCGGACCCGGTGCAACATTTAACAGACTGCGCCGCACGCCAACCCAACCAATTTTCCTATTGTTTGTTGGTTACTAGTTTCGTAGAAAATCGACCGCTCGGGTCCAACATCATTGTTAATGTTTCACAATGCATTTTTGTACAATAATTCGTATATATGTAAATAAACACTGCAATTGTGTTGGTTGACGTAGTGCCGTTTTGTGCCCGATAATACCCGGGGCGGCTCGTCAGAGGAGAGTTCGAGACCGGCAAATACTTGTCAAATATACTTATCTAAAAATAAAAATGTTTAGAAGTTATTGAAAATATATTATATTGTAACATCGTGATATCGTAAATATCGTCGGTGTGTCGATGTAAATATTATTTTCGTAATGTGGTGGACGGTTGCTCCATACAGAAAAAGAGGCGGATCAAATAAGTATCCGAACGTGGTGCAACTAAAAACTGCTATTAAACAAATACCTATTAATAAAAAATGAATTTAAATTAAAAAAAGGTGGGCAAGTGGGTGTCGCTCTGCTGTACAGTAGGTTACAAGTGGGTCACTGTATAATGGATGGTATTAAATTTGAATTCAATGATATAATATCATTGTATAAGAAAAACGATTCTGAGCGGTGACGGTCTATGTATAAGACATATTATATACATATCTATGGTATTAAACAAAAAATTGACCTATAATAGGTACCTATAATAAATTCCCAATTAATCATATCACAATATCCATTAGATACTTATAACGCGTTATACATCAACAAAAACCGTGATACTATCATAGGATATATAATAGTACACTTTAGAAGTTTCAAGTATCCACGAATAATATTACTCAATCACAACAAAATAACTAAAATAGTTATTCTAGGTTTTTTAATATGTAATTTCGTCCAAAATTTGAATTTAAAATGTCTGTAAAAAATAAGTGTGTTCATATATTTTTTAGATTTTTTGGTTATAGTATGAACTATTTATGAGAACCTTTGTGTTGAATTTGTAATCCTTAGCTATAAAAACTGAACATTTTATAATTTATTAATTACAACGATTGATAATTTTCGAGAATTTGATAAATTTTGTCAAAATTTGATATTTAAATGGTTATTAAAAAAAACTGAGCCTCTGTATTTTTAATATTTTTCAACTGCTATTGTAACAATATATCAGGAGCCTTGTATTAAATTTTTACACTTTTTGGCCCAACAGATAAAACTTTATTGATATTTATAGGAAATAAACGGTAAATGTAATAAAGCGGTAAATGTCCGTAAACAGTTCAAAATAAATCAAAATATTTTGAAAATGTTATCGTGTATAGAAAATGCAAATATAAACAACCAGTGAAAATTTCATGTATATACGTTCATTTGTTTAGATTTGATAGTACATGACAATTTATTCACATACGGAATACGTAGCTTGGCAATTACACACACGCTGATGGCTGATCATAATACACAAGTACCTCTATCATACGTATCCAGTTTCATTTTAGTTTCATTGTTTCAAGTTGTACGCGAGTGTTTAACCATGGACCTTCTAAAACCAAATATAGGAAATGATAAAATTGGTTTTACACGGGTATTTAAAAAAGAAATGCCAAAGTATCATTCGATGGAAATGTTCAAAAAAATCATGAATGAATTGTGCAGCAATATTAAGTACCGATTTGAAAATACCTAAAATCATACATTTTGAAGAAGAACAGCAGCTGATATAAAGGTTCAATAGGAGAAATTAAAATCACACATATTATTAAAGAATGTTCACTACAGACAATCCATGACAAATTTTTCTTGAATATCTGAATAAAATAATAAATACATTTCTTATATTTTGGAAACTAGATAGGTTGATAGGTACTTGGAATTACAAATGTTGACCACACTAATGCACTAATGCTATAGCCAGGGCTGGATCTAAGGGGCGGAAGTCGGGGACTTATCCCCGGGCGTACAATTTCCGTAAGCGTATTTTTAAGGTTTTAAATATTTTGTAAATTGAAAATTGAAAATTGACTTTAAAACAAAGTCAAAACTAGGTACAAAATAATATTTCACAGGAAATGTGTAATATTGGGTATGGGAATAAAATATAATAATTTATTTTTAATCGAGATTAGTAATAACTAATGACTAATAACATTGATTTAAAAATTAAAAAGGACAAATATGAAATAGGTAAAAAATAGATAAAATAAATTAAATAGAAAAAATAAATAAAACCCGTCCGCGACTTACTGTCAGCGGGAGTGACATGCCTTAGTCTATCACAGATTAATGTACTATCCGATTACTGACATAATAAAGTATGGTAAATTACATCATTTTCTTGCATATAATATAATATTATGTAGATAATATTATTTAAAACCTTAATCTTAAAAATGGCCCTATTAATAATTGTTATTCATTGTTATGTGATTTTAAATTAACAACTATATATTTTTCCAAATAGGTAGGTACTGCATGAAATTATGTACAACATAAAATGTTACTTAGGTATTTCAGATTATTTATTAAATTACATGTTCGTACCTAGGCTTATAAAAGTCTTTGTATTAACAATTAATGCCTTTTTATAAACTGAACTTTTTTATAAATATCACCATGGCCACTAGATAAATGTAACAGAACACAAAATGGAATATAAATTGTTATTTGTGTTTGCTTTTTAAATAGGTACAAGTATACAACTATTAATTTACTTGATAAACTTGATAGTACAAAAGTACAACATAATTAAATAATTAAAACAAAAATATTATCCTATTGATTGTTTCATTTTTAAGTTAAAATCGTTCAAACTATTTGTAGTAAATAAATGATTGGTCCTGCAGTATATTTGGAAAGGTTTTGTAAATGTTGGTCCTCAGTTCCTCGCAATACTGTGTGAGGGTGCTTGATTTAAAAAAAAAAATACTAATTCTGGTCATCTCCTTGAGATGGGCGTATTTTTTAAATTTTCCCCGGGTATTAAAAAGCTATGATCCGGCCCTGGCTATAGCAGTAATGACAATTGACGTTTTAAAGTTCGTCTTTTTTCCACTGCGGCCACGAAACTGTCCATCGACGTGTTACGAATTCTGATTCTGTTAAATAACATTTTTCTTTTAAAAAAATGTCTGTTATAATATTTTTAAATCTTATTTTAAAACCTTACATTTTTTAACTATTTTTATTTTAGTACGTTATAGCCTATAGGAAACCCACTGAGATGAAAAATAAGCACATTTTCATTATATATAAAATTTCTAAGATTCCTCAAAGAGTGTAAAATTATCAAGAAAGATTGGCCAAGTACACCAGTCGTAGGAACGCGGCTTAATAATAAGAATATAGGCCTAGACTGCAAGTAGGTATTCATTGTAATAACCATAACAGTATAACAAATAATACATTTAGTATTGTATAGGGAACTTAATTTATGGTCGGAAAAATTAAAAACGGCACACCCGCCCGTACCTATTCAGTACGAAAAAATAGTCCCCTGGGCTGTTCGGTCGCATATTACTATGTCCCCGGAAGCTTTGAACAAATTTGAATTATAAACATCATATAGAGAATTTTCCTGGCTTTCCGAATAAATAGGTTTAATGCGTCGCCACCTTCCGGAACTTGGTCGGAAAAATGAAAAACGGCGCATGGGTACCTGCACGCGGTGGTACGAAAAAATAGTCCCCTGGGCTGTTCGGTCGCATATTACTATGTCCCCGGAAGCTTTGAACAAATTTGAATTATAAACATCATATAGAGAATTTTCCTGGCTTTCCGAATAAATAGGTTTAATGCGTCGCCACCTTCCGGAACTTGGTCGGAAAAATGAAAAACGGCGCATGGGTACCTGCACGCGGTGGTACGAAAAAATAGTCCCCTGGGCTGTTCGGTCGCATATTACTATGTCCCCGGAAGCTTTGAACAAATTTGAATTATAAACATCATATAGAGAATTTTCCTGGCTTTCCGAATAAATAGGTTTAATGCGTCGCCACCTTCCGGAACTTGGTCGGAAAAATGAAAAACGGCGCATGGGTACCTATTCAGTACGAAAAAATAGTCCCCTGGGCTGTTCGGTCGCATATTACTATGTCCCCGGAAGCTTTGAACAAATTTGAATTATAAACATCATATAGAGAATTTTCCTGGCTTTCCGAATAAATAGGTTTAATGCGTCGCCACCTTCCGGAACTTGGTCGGAAAAATGAAAAACGGCGCATGGGTACCTGCACGCGGTGGTACGAAAAAATAGTCCCCTGGGCTGTTCGGTAGCATTAATATACGGGCACATAATGATGTAAGTGAATTTCATGGCGCCATCTTGTGGTTGATGGTATTACAAATGTCGGGTGCCTTGAATATAATAAAACGCAACCCGGCATACAAGGCCTGTTATCACTAGTCGTCCGAGAAAATAGTCCCCTAGCTATAGTCCCCCAACTTCACACACGTGTCTAGTAGTATTATACATGGACGGAACATTTAAGTATTCTGCACGGTTTTTCACCCAATTGTTCACGAATCATGGGCTCAAAAATGGACACTATATTCCTTTAATATTTTGTTTACTGCCTTCTAAAACTACAGAAATATATGCATATACATTTCAGTTAATTGTTGACAAATGTTCTACACTAGGTGTGCAATTATTACCGCAGTATATAACTACAGATTTCGAAAAATCCATAATAAATGCCATACATGAAATTTGGCCACAAACCCAAATTATCGGTTGTAGGTTTCACCTCACCCAAGCGTGGTATTGTCAAATTCAAAAATTAGGGCTATCCACTGCCTACCAGGACCAATCTTCAGAAGAAGGAAAATGGTTGCGTCATACTTTTGGCTTACTTTTTTTAGATCCAACTGAAGTTTTTGAATGTTTCATAGACAACTTTATGGCTGACATTCCCAAAAATGACCAAGTTAGTAAATATTCAGACTACTTAGTTGACAATTATCTGACCGAAAATTGCGATTATCCTCCAATACTTTGGGCATCAGCAAGTTCAAGTTTAAGACGAACCACCAACAATTGTGAATCATTCCATTCGAATTTTAATCGACATTTCTATAAGGAATCACCGTGTATCAATACTTTAGTAACCGTTTTGATTAATGAAGTACAAACTGAAGTCTATGTTAAACTAAGAAGTACCCACCTACCAAACGTGACACAAGATCGTCGAGTTCGAGACAGACAAAATTGAAATGAACAATTTATAACTCATTATACGAATGGAGATCTTGACAGGTAGTGTAACTAACTATTTTAATTTAATGTCAATATTTATAATTTTATTTCTTAAATTTCCAGATATGACTTCGTAAAAGAAATATCATACAACTATAGTAAGGTATAATAATATTAATTATAAAATATATGACTGACGCATGTATGTAAAATATAAATAAAAACATAATTTTAATTTGATTTATAAAATACATAATATATTTGGTATAACACTTTTTAATAGTGATAACTGATAAGAAACAAAATAGTTTTAATTTTTAATGTAAATTATAATATGACTGATGCATATATGTGAAATAAAAATAAAATTATAATTTATAATATATTATAATATGACTAACATGTATATTGTATATATATTTAAATATTATTCAAATACTAGACTAACTTTTTTGATTTGGCGGAAAAGTGAATTGGGGGAAAAGAGAAAGGTACGTAAAGGCCGTAAAGGTACGGTTTTGGCGGAAAAGGGAATCGAATAATTTATGATTTGGCGGAAAAGAGAATTGGGGGAAAAGGGAAAGGTACACTTTTGGCGGAAACCGGCCATGCCCTTCTCAACTCCTATAATACATAGCAACCATTAATAAACAACATTTTTCATCGTAAATCTCAAAATCCCTATTTGAGCACCTACCGGGGAGTGATCAATTCCCTTTTTAAATTGGCCTATGACACTCACAAAGAATGTGGCTTTGTTGACCAACTGATCGAGTATTCGAGTGTCTGTATATTACTATTTAGTATATTCTATATTTTTCTATCTTGTTTCACTACAGTCTACAACAAACAAGTGCTAGTGAGTCTGTAAGTCTCCAGCTGTTTAATACTGATAATGGAGATTAATTTCGGTTGACACCACGCAAGGTTTATAGATAATAATAATATAGATAATTCTATTATCTATAAACCTTGGACACCACGGACTCCACTACTCCAGATATTTCTAGATTCGTTGGGAAACCATACCATAATATAAACATTGTTCTATGGTATTGCCACGTATTGCGTACGATCCATAGAATATAGATATTATTCAAATCGCGACGTAATAATATTTTATATCGTGGTCCGTGGTTTATGCATATTAAGTTAAGCGCGAATCGCCACACGAAATATTCAGAAATTCCTTATCGTATTTAACATAGGCTCGAATAGCTTTTACCAATAGAGTTACCTATATATTATTATTTGTGAAACAACTATTATCGGCTAAAATTTAATTATTTGTGTATTTTTTAGTATTTGTACCAGCTGTAGTTTGTAGTAGCTGAGGTTGATATATTATTTACGATTGTATTTTTCTTATTATTTAATGTGTTATACTATTAAAGCCTATAGGTAGCTGGCCAGTCTGTTCATCGACAAAGCCGTGAGTTTTTATTTATTATTATTTTACGACCGTATTAATAGGATGTCACACCCGCACATTGTATTGTCTCCGTCTGACAAATGTACAACATAGCAAAAACTGTTTTTCGCGGGACAACTTTTCTCGCACCATATTTGTTGTAGAACTACCAAATTTTCACAACACTTAAAGAAGAACTTTATCGTGCAATATCGTTCCCATATTTTTGGTAACATAAATACAATAAGAGTTATTTGCTTCTAAACATTTTGTTTTTTCATTTGCTTATAAAAAATTATTGGATTGTGCTATTAAAAAAAAGAGCACGCTGTTGCACAGATAAAGTTCTTCTATGCGTGTTGTGAAAATTTGGTAGTTCTACAACAAATATGGTTCGAGAAAAGTTGTACCGCGCAAAACGGTTTTTGCTATGTTGTACATTTGTAAGACGGAGACTACACATGTGGGTTTGACATCCTCTTAAGCAATCACTACTGAAGAACCCACAAGTGTCCCATCACTTATATAATATTTTTATCGCTTGAGGTAATAATTTTGGTACATCTACTAAAATGTACTGAATTTAAGACTTAATACTACATTTTGTAACACATTACATAAATGTTTATATGTTTTTTAACTTATTATGCATGATACAACAACTTATATTATAATTATTATTAATCAGTTTATTTATTTATTCACTCAAACACTCACAATCAAACATATACAATTATTGCCATACATAGACATTAGACACTTACCCAGTAAAAAATATGTGCACACCAAGCGTTACACGACACATCACTTTTTTCCGTGGACCCCAACTATTTATGGTGGTTGAACTGCAGCTTATCACACTTCTTATAAATCAGTGAAATCACCTAGGTACCTTAGATACGGAACTTTTCCGTTATTCCGAAATACCATGAGCTCGGTCTTATATAATTATAAAAATTTTGATTTTGATATTACTTTTTATTTCACAGAGGATTCTTAACAAGAATGAATTGAATTGTATTTGAAATCGATGTTAAGACCAGATTTTAGTTTTAAGTCTTCCAAGTACCAGACTTCATATACAATTGGCAATGCAAAATACAAAGCAAAATCTAAAACCCCGTAGGTGGAAACCAGCTGAATACAAATATAGAAAATCATCGCATTCAGACATTTATCATGTACTGCAATCCTTGCGCAAGTAAGTAGTAAGTGATCTAAACTGCTGAATAAATATTAGTAATGCATTTTTTATTTTAGAGATGAGGTTTTTTGTGATATTAAACTAGAAACAGATGATAGTAGAGTTATATTCGGCCATAAAGTGGTTTTGGCATCGGCTAGTCCATATTTCCATGCAATGCTCACAAATTTTGCTGAAAAGAATCAAAATCATGTTGTTGTCAGAGAGTTGGATTCTTGTTCCTTACAGCTCTTAATAGATTTTGTTTATTCTGGGGAGATCACGATCACTGAACAAAATGTTCAGGTAATAATGGATAATGTTTAATTTTATTATAGAAGACAAAATTATATAGATTGTTTTTTGTTTATTTCTCAAGGTTTTGTTACCTGCAGCAAATCTTTTGCAGTTACAAGAAGTCAAAAAGGCATGTTGTGATTTTCTACAGGCACAACTATGTCCTACAAAGTTTATTGAAATAATTGAGTTAGCTGATTTACATAGCTGTACGGAATTGTTAACAAGTTCAGAATTATATATTCAACAACACTTTTCGTATGAAATATTTTTTTTAATTATGATTCTATAAGAAATTTGTATTTATTATTGTTTTAATATGATCCTTAGAGATGTGGTAGATTCAGATGAATTCCTATCTTTATCATTTGAACAAATGGTTAAACTGATCGCCAATGATGAACTTACAATTCCATCTGAAGAAAAAGTAGGCAAAGTTAAATTGTTAATTGTTATATTTTAGTACCTATTATGGATGGAAAATTTAAGTAAACTACTTACATAAATATAGAATAATTAATTTATAATACAGTAAAACTCGCTTAAGACGCTCTTTAAGGGGCCAGCTCTCTAGAGCGTCTTATGCGGGAATGAAATAGGGATATAGATGATATAGGGACCGACGGAAAATAGCGTCTTATGCGGGAAAGCGTCTTAAGCGGGAGCGTCTTAACCAAGTTTTACTGTAGTATATTAATTGTTGTAGATATTTGAAAGTGTTATTCGATGGGTAAAACATGATTTAGGTTCCAGAAACCGTGTTTTCCCCGAATTAATGGAACATGTACGATTACCATTAACATCAAAAGATTACATATTGAAAAATGTAGTTGACGAACCTCTTCTTAACAATTGTTTTAAATGTAAGTTGTTTTTATGAGTATGTTTTTTACAAATTAATTTATATTTTATGTATTTATAATTTTTAAGGTAAAGATTACGTAATAGAAGCATTACATTTTCAATTACTTAAGTCAGATGACCTTTTCACCATTCCACATAACATCCGGACTAAACCTAGACAGCCTGGCGGTATACATAATGTATGTTTCCGTTATAATTTAATTATCTTTCCAATATATTTCTTCTTCTTCTTCTTCTTCTTTTAGGCATTTTAAAGACCATTAAGGTCCATTGCCGCAGCAACAACATCCCTCCACTTCTCCCTGTCCCTTGACACTTCTTCTCCATTCTCTATCCCTATTATTCTGAGGTCTTCCTTAATTCTATCTGCCCACCGTTGTCTGGGCCGTTTCGTGCTCGGTCTCCATCTCGTTATGTTCCCCAGTATTCCTTCCGATCTCCAAACATGACCTGCCCATCTTAATCTATAACTCTTCATAATTCCTATAATATTGGCTTCTCCAAATAAACTTCTTAACTCTTCATTTGTCCTGACTTCAAACTCACCTACATCATTCTTTTTTGGTCCATAAATTTGTCGGAGTATTTTCCTTTCAAAAACACCCAATTTATTTATATATTTACAAATTATTATTCCAATATATTTACCGATTTAATTATAACAGGTTATTTTAGTGGTTGGTGGATTAGGGTTCCATGAAGTAGTATTAAATAGTACAGAATGGTATGACCCAAAAGTCGACCGCTGGCAGTCTGGTCCAAAAATGATTGCAGCACGTTGTGCTGCTGGTCTAGCTGCATTAGAAGATAATTTTGTATTTACTGTGGGAGGTATTATTTATGATTTGACTGTTCAATCTGTTGAGGGGCTAGATTTTTCTTCAGAATCTCCTCATTGGAAACCAACTGTCAATATGTTCTTTAAAAGACAACATTTTGGAGTTGGTGTAATAAAAAATTATGTATATGCCGTAAGTTATGTGGAATTATAATTTATTAGTAATTTCTGTTATAAATTAGGTACATATTAATTATATTATAAATTCAAGGTTGGCGGTTTTGATGGTATTAGACATTTAAATAGTGCAGAAGTTTTGGACTGCAGAACTCGAGAATGGCGTATGATATCTAGTATGTCTACTAAAAGAGGTGGTGTTGGTATTGGAGTACTGAATAATCTTGTATATGCGGTAAAAAATATTTTATTTTATGATTTTAAATTTTCATTAGTAACATTGATCATAATTTATTGTAATCAGAATAATAAATATATTCCCCCCAAAAAAATCACGGAATATAATATTTTGATAATTTACAATTTTAATGAACATACATAATAATGTATTAATTCAGATATTAATTTTAAATACTGGCGTAATTCAATGATTTAATAATTACATGAGACCCTGAATTTTTCTTTGACTGACTAAATAAAAGTATTAAAACACTATTTATTTTTTTTTTAACTTTATTATTGTTTTTTTAGTGTATAATCTAATTATTATTAATGTTATAAGTTTATTGTCTTTTGATATTGTTAATGCATGAAATGTTTGAAAATGATAATACAGCATATTTTATATAAGTGAATACAATTTTATTTAGTGTTTATTTTCAACATTTTAGCTTCATTATTTCATTTAAATTTAATACTAATGATTCATACAGATGAATAATCAATATTGATTTTTAATTCCTAATAATTGTTAAACATATACTATATTAAATTTGATATAATAACTATTAATAAAATATATAATATGTTTATAATTAAAAAATATAATATATTTATTCGACGTTTCATAAATATCTATTCAATCACATTTATTGAAAAATTCTATGCAATTATATTGTATTCCGGATATTTTTTTTTTTTTGTACGGAAAGTGACCTAACCTAGTTGTCTGCAAGTTGTATTAATTCAGTACTTATACAATTGTGTAGGTAGGAGGTTATGATGGTAAATCAGAGCAGAGATTAAACTCAGTTGAATGTTATCATCCCAGTCTTGATAAATGGACACCAGTTGCAGATATGCGCGTTGCAGTTATGTGGGTGTTGGCGTCTTAGATGGTGTAGTGTATGCTGTAGGTGGTCATGATGGATTTAATGTGCACAGGAGTGTTGAAGCATACAGTCCAAGTACAGGAATTTGGACTACTATTGCAGATATGCATTTGCGTCGACGCAATGCAGGTGAGCTACTTGTTTTTTAATTAATAATTATTTTATGAAATATATTTAATCTAAGTTTAACTTTTCAATATAGGAGTAGCAGTATTAGATGGATTATTGTATGTCGTCGGTGGTAACGACGGAGCTTCTAACCTGGATTCTGTAGAATGTTACAACCCCAACACCAATACATGGACCATGGTCTCAGCGTCAATGAATTTTGCTAGGTCTATGGCAGGAGTTGTAGTCATTGATAGGCCACGATATTTTAAAACTTATTAGCATTCATGATTTTTTTTGATACAAATATTTTCTTATATTTTACAATATTTTTTTTAATGTTTTTATATATTTTATTTTATAGTTTTTGAATGTTTTAGTAAAGGTGTTGTGTACCTGCACTATAAATTGATAGACAATTATAGGCCGCCATTTACTTAAATATCATAGTATTTGATACATGTTATTTTATATTAATATTGTCCTATATTGTAAATCCTTGTAACTTTTATATTGTTCTATGGTAACATGTAAATTCTTCTGAAGAAAGCACATTTGTGATATCCGTTATATTCGTTGTGGTTTATTATCATGATTTAAGATATACCTTGTTGCTATCTTTACTATATTGCCTATTTACTATATTGTTCAATCGTTTTTATTGTAGTAATGGTTTTTCACTGGGAGGAAATAGAAAGTGATAAGTTGGGGCCCGCTGTGTATCGTTTATATATTATTGTTCTAGTGGCTCTTTACAGATTCCCCCCCACCAGCCTATAAATTGATGAGCTTTCTATCTTATATTAGTAAGTACTTGACACAACTACTGTTATTTATATTATTATTTAATATCAAAAAAACCAAATAATATATATTGTAAATAATGATCCATTTCATTTTTTTATAAAGTGAGATTTTCGTAGCGTACCACCGTACACTTGAGAGCTTTCTGGGTACCACGTGCTGAGAAACGCTGCCATAGAGTAATATTGGACGCATATAATGTTCCAGAAAAAAAACTTCAGAATGTAGATTTGTCGAATGTTTAATTACAGAAAATAATATCACAGAATTGAAAACAACCAGAATATAAAAAGCCCAGAAAATAAATACTACAGAATGTAAACTGATAAGAATATAATTATATCAGTAGAACTTAAACATACAGAAATTAATATTGCAGAAATTCTGCTAAGTTTATAATTCCAGAATGGAATATAATAGAACAACTTTACAGAACGTTATGATGCATAAAAAATGTTTGCATAAAATACGGAGCTCCCCTACTATTTTTATTTTTTTTTTGCTTACCCCTAATATTTTTTTTTACTTGGACGGGGCGACGGTACAAACTAATGTCAGAAATAGTTTTAATTAAAATGTGAATTTCAATTTATGTAAATTATATAACGAATTTTACAATTTATGTAAATTATATAACGAGTTTTACTATTTCATATAAAAACTATTTTTGATATTAGTTTAATAATTAATTATAATATCACCCTGTGTTTTGCCTATATAGTCAGTAGTTCACAGATCATAGATCATATTATATACAAGTATATTATCTAAGAATGGCGGACATTTTCCCCCCGTTTTTTTTGTTTTTTTATTTTGTATTATTCACCTTCGAATATAAAATTATTATTTTTAACATATTTTAGATTCTGAGTGAAACGATGAATGTATTGATTTTACAATGATGTGTGTTTTTTTTTTTATTTTTTTTTAATTTTTTTATTTTTTTATTTTTTTTTTTATTTTTGTGTCTGTCATCACGTTTTAGGACAGTAAAAGTACTTGGATTTTCTTCATCAGTAGCTTTTCTGATAGGAAAGTGAATCTAGTTGGTACTTTGGGGGGTCAAAAGTATAAATTTCCCAGTAGTTTTCACAAGCGCCGGGAAAAACAACTTAAAAATTAAGGAAAAACGGGAATTTTTAAGCAAAATTGGTTTTCCAAAAATCGATTTTGGTTTTTGGTGTAACTCTAAAACAAATGAACGTATATACATGAAATTTTCACTGGTTGTTTATATTTGCATTTTCTATACACGATAACATTTTCAAAATATTTTGATTTATTTTGAACTGTTTAGGGACATTTTCATTTTCAATTTTTTTTTAGTTTTTTTTCTAAAAATAGCAATAAAATTTTATTTGTTGGTTGCGAAAGCTTGAAAATTTAATAGAAGGCTCCTAATATATTGTTTCAAAGGCAGATGAAAAATATTAAAAATCCTTAGTCACAATTTTTTTTTATAAGCATTTAAAGTTCAAAAATTGACAAAATATGGAAAAATCACGAAAATTAGCAAATTATTTTGAGTTAAGAATTCGTAAAAATTTTTCTTTTTAAATCTAAGATTTTAAAATGAAACACAAGATTCCTTATAAGATTATCTACCTTTATCAATAAAAAAATCTCTACCGGACAGTCAAATTAAATTTTTATGAGCGTTTGTAATTCAAATTTTTACATCATTGGATTTTCACTCGATTTCTCATGTAGCGATTTCCTTATTTTGTTGTAATTCAAAAACGAATAACTGTAGATACATGAAAATTTCACTGAATGTTTATATTAGCATTTCCTATACACCATACAATTTTGAAAAGATTTTGACTCTTTTTGAGCTGTTTATGGACATTTACAGCTTTCAATTTTTTTTAGTTTTTTTTTCTATAAATATCAATAAAGTTTTATCTGTTGGGCCAAAAAGTGTAAAAATTTAATACAAGGCTCCTGATATATTGTTACAATATCAGTTGAAAAATATTAAAAATACATAGGCACGATTTTTTTTTATAAGCATTTAAAGTTGGAATTTTGGCAAAATTTATCAAAATCTCAAAAATTATCAATCGTTGGAATTAAAAAATTATAAAATGTTCAGTTTTTATAACTAAGAGTTGAAAATTTAAAACAAATATTCTCTTAAATAATTCATACTGTAACCAAAAAATCTAAAAAATATATAAACACACTTATTTTTTACAGACATTTTAATTTCAAATTTAGACAAAATTTCATATTTAAACCAAGAATTACGATTTTAGTTATTTTGTTGTGATTGAATAATATTATTCGTGGGTACTTGAAACTTCTAAAGTGTACTATTATATATCTATGACAGTATCACGGTTTTTGTTGATGTATAACGCGTTATAACTGTTATAAGTATCTAATGGATATTGTGATATGATTAATTTGGAATTTATTATAGGTCATTTTTTTGTTTAATACCATAGATATGTATATAATATGTCTTATACATAGACTGACATACCGTCACCGCTCAGAATCGTTTTTCTTATACAATGATATTATATCATTGAATTCAAATTTAATACCATCCATTATACAGTGACCCACTTGTAACCTACAGTACAGCAGAGCGACACCCACTTGCCCACCTTTTTTGGCTTTTCTTCATATTAATTTTTTTATTTTTGTTAAAACTGTACGTTAACTAAAGAATCTTTAATCTTAATTTCAATAAACAATATTTAAAACAAGTTAAGTAAAAATATAGTTTAAAATAAAAGTAAAATAGTATAGAATACTAATATTGAATTGCATGGGTAACATTGAAATCTAAAATTGTATCCATAACCCAGTCAATTACTAAGACTATTAACATAACTTTCTTATACGATCTTACATCGTCATGAGCATTGAGTTAATATTTTATATCAAAACTGTTCAAAGCAGTTTAGTACTGGTTTAGTGGTATAGTGTTTATATACGTTTTAAAATAAAAATTCTTGTTTTAAATTTTTTTTTTTGTAGTCATGGATTAAAAATTGTTTTTAAAGACTATTTGTATACATAAATAATTTATCAAATTAATTAATTATATTTTGTTTATACAATTTTTTTATTTTTATGTCGGATTTTTTGGCGCCAGCTGTATTGTACTATATTATATTTTTTAGACAATTTTTCATTTAAAATTATATTTTTACTTAACTTGTTTTAAATAATATTTATTATTTTGTTATTGAATTAAGATTAAAGACTTTTTAGTTAACGTACAGTTTTTACAAAAATAAAAAAATAAATATGAAAAAAACCTAAAAAATATGTGTTAAAAATAAAAAATAATAATTTTATATTCAAAGGTAAATAATTCAAAATAAAAAGACAAAAAAAAATGTCCGCATCAAAAATGTATCGGTGGGAAAATATCCTACTACGCCGAAAACAGCCGGGGGGAAAATGTCCGGATACCATTAGCTAAGGCCATAGAGTAATACGTTCTATGGTAATTCTCTATGTCTAAGGCACAAATAGTGGACGTGTGTGATAGTAATGTATATTATATTACATTATGTTACATTATGTTACATATTATCAAGATTCAAGATATACCTTAAATATATATCTACCTTAGAGATAAATCTTAAATCGGGCATATTATACTAAGGGCCGTTCTTACAATGTCCGGTAAAGTGTCGGTTAACTTTAACCGGACGTCGTATATAAGTATATGATCTAAGATATTATACAAATAAATAACAATTAATATTATAGTTATCTTGTTAAATAATAAATTTAGACGAAATTTGAATTTGTTTGCAGTGCTCTCGTTAGATATAAAACAAAAAAATCAAGTGTCACGTTCCCACCCATGGTTTATGCATTTTTCCTCCACGAACCGTATCAGTGAACTTGGTTGATCGATTTTTACTATCAAGTTATCAACAACTGTCGCCTGTCGGTAAATTTCCTTACTTATTAAAACAGCGTGGAAACAAGTAGGTCTCAATTTTAAATTGAATTCCTTTTGATCAACAACGTTATGGGTAACGTACAAGCTTCATCCAATTTACCACCGATGCCGCCTAATATGACACCAATTCCGCCACCCACGACACCGCAAAAGCTGCCTCCAGAAAATCGCATCGAAAACCCCGGATCGGTTGAAGAACTACACAAGAAATGCAAAGGTTCGTTTTGGGTCATTTATTGTGTAGTATATTCTTTGTAGTTATTTAACTATTGATCTATTTTCGTTGCAGAACTGTTTCCTATGACCTTTGAGGGCATCCGACTTGTCATTAATAAAGGACTGAGCAATCATTTTTTCGTTAGTCACAGTCTACTCATAGGAGCAACCAGTCAAACATCAAACTACAAATTTGGATCTACATTTGTAGGTACCAATCAGGTTGGGCCTGGAGATTTCAGTCCTCTTTTGATAGGTGACATTGATCCCCGTGGAAATATTTCTACAAATGTTAATGTACAACCCTGGGATAACGTCAAAATCAAACTTAACACTCAGGTAATTAATTTTATAATTATAATCTACCTATTGTTCAAAAAAAAAAATATTCATGCAATGTTGTTCACAATAGTTTCAAGAGTTCAAAACAAATGGAGTTCAAACAACTGCTGAATATAGAGCAGACAGATATACAGCTACCCTGTGCTTAGTCAATCCTGATTTATTCAATTATACGGGAATTTATATATCTCAGTATTTATATGCTTTGAATAACAAAACATCGGTAGGTGCTGAAGTCATTCACCAACGTAGTCCACAAATTCCAAATGGGCATATAACAGTATTTAATGTCTTGGGAAGATATATATGTAAATAATAAAAACAATTTGTTTTCATAAACTAAATTAGAATTAGTATAAATCACAAAATTCATCAACTATAATTTATTTTATTTTGTAGATGATGATGCTACCACAATCAGTACTACATTGAGTTTAACGGGGTTGCAATGCTGCTATCATTTCAAAGCTAGTGAGCAACTTCAGTTTGGTGTAGATCTTGAAGGTAGTCTTTTACAACGAGATATCAATGCAACTTTTGCGTATCAAGCACAAATTCCTAAATCAGATATCAACATTAAAGGTATAAAAAAAAATAATAAATTATATCATTTTTTAACATAAATATTATGTTTTTGGGCTGGGTACAGATATTTTTATTTTCTAACCAAATTTGCGTAACACTTTATTTATCACCAAAGAAACGAAAAAAATGTAAAAATTACTGAATTCCAACTTTGTTTATTATATATATTATTAAATTATATACAACTAATGGTTACTTATTAATACATTTTTATAATTCATGCATTTTCTTCGAATTGGATAATATCGAGTAGTTTTTTTTCTACTGTACCTATACAATAAAAAAATCAATGCTAAAACAGAGAAAACAAACTACAGACATTTTTTTTAGTTATTAGTTGGTGTATTGTTTATGTGTATCGAATAAGTTATTCTTGTAAATCTATTTTACTATTGATAACGTTCCCATGATGAAAATATGCTTAGTTTCTTGTTTCTTGTCCATTTTTTCCATCTTTCTTCGATTTTATTGTTGAATTTATGTGAAATTATACATATTATTAAGTACAATCCTATTTATCAGATAACATACCCACATTTGACTTATTGTCTTTCTTTTTTAATAGTGAATATTTGTGCTTGTTTTGGTGTAAAAAAACATTGTTTCAATTATACAAAGACATATTATACACGTACCATAAGTTTCAATTATAATGTTTATACTCAGATTTTCAATTTATTAACTGTATCAACCAACATAAGCTAAATACCAATACAATATTTGAATTGTGATGAGTTCAGTATCACAGTATATCCAAAAGAATAGTCAACAATTGTATGTTAATACATGGTTGGCATTTTAACATCAGCCCAATGTGGAGCAATGGTAACTTCAGTAATAGGTTTGAACTTTGCATAGATGTAAATATTGTTTTAAAATAATTAAAATAAATTCATATTAGTTTTTATTTGTATTATCATGTTTAAAATCATGAAAAATTCATAACCCATTCTACCCCATTGTGTATGTAGAATGGAGGAATTTATTATTTTTGGTTTTTTTGATAATAAAGTAGAAAAGCTGAGTCATTTATTTGAATAAGGGAAAGTAAAGCTACACGGTCCCCCTTCATGTGGCAGTCCAATAAGGAAAAAAAAAGATAATAATTTTATCATTAAAAGGAATTCTTATTTATGTTTTCAAGCATATATTTTTTGTAAATTTAAAGCTCTACATTAAATAGAAACTGTACAATTGGGTTTGAACATTTAGTTCCCCATTCCACACCCTGGGTTCTCCCACGTAATATGTAAATATTTTAAAAGAGATAAAAAAATAAAACATTATTTTATACATTAATTTAAATAATAAATATAAATAAAAAAAGGTATCCTATTAAATATTAATTATTGCAGAGAGATATCTATTGCCCTAATATATCTAATCTATCTGACCTATGGCCTATTTGCTAAGATTATCTATAAATGATTCACCAAACGTCAAATTTAATACTATTTAAATAAAATATTTCAGTGATTTTTATATGTGAAAATTATATTTATTATTTTAATAAAAATAAATTATATATTTAATGAAAATATAGATAGGTGAAGTAATGTATTAAATGTTATATTAATACCTTTTTTTATTTTTACTATTATTGAATTAATTAGACAGTAATTAATATTTGTTATTTTAACCTTAATCAACTTTATTTGGATTATAAACAGTTGGTGTAACGTAAATATAATTATAATTATCCAACTTAATTGAAAATTGTAATAATTGTTTTCCTTTTTGTTTTTTTAGGTAGCATAGATAGAAAGTGGAATGTAAGCACGACACTGGAAAAACGTTTACACCCAATGCCATTTACATTTGCATTGAGTACTATGTTTTCTCCTGCCAAACATCAATTAAGAATGGGAGTTGGATTTTTAGTCGGTTAATTTATACAACATTAAATTTTGATGTAGTCGTAAACATTTTGGACCTTTTTTTCATTCCCACTTGTTATATGATATAATATATTGTATTATTATTGATTAAATTCAATAATAATTTATACATCTAAAATATAGAATTGTTCTAAAATTATATCTAATAGATGTAAACAAAATTACAACTTTTTCATGCCATTCATGCATTTGTGGGAAGTTAAAAAACCACAAATAAACACAAAATATGGCATAGAAATGGCATTCAAATATAATACTTTAAATGCTTGAAAAAAGGAGACAAAAATGTTTTGCAATTTTGAAATTTTTAGAAAAAATTATTATATATTCATATAAAAATAGAAATAGTGACATTACTTGCTCTTTTGACTGAAATAAACACTCCTTTTTGAATTTAATTATCATATTAATAGTAAAATAATAAACAATTCAAATAAATTCCAAATTACCAGCAATAAAGTAAATAATTTATTATAAATAAAATATAAGTTAATTTGTTTTTTAATTATATAAGTGTATCAAAGTCCTTTCCAAATAATGTATTTAATTCATTTTTCTTTTCTGTTTGTAGTCCACACTGTAAAAAATAAAATATTTATTTAAATTTATAACGAGACCACACTCAAAAATACATATAATTTATAATATTATGTACCTTGCAATTAATTTTTTTTTTATATTTGATTTTTTTACTAATCTTAATAAGTTGTTTGTTTAGCTATTTCTTATAACAAATGTTAAATGATTCAAATCTTAATTCAATAAAAGGTAATAGAATGTAAACAAATTAATTTTTGTTTTTCAAGAAAAAATTGTTATATCATTAATTGCATTGTTATGGTAGATATTTTGTTATAACAATTTGTGTAATAGGTTATGAATATTGAACAGAATATACTATTTAATTTAAATATACCACTATACTCTTATTTTGAGTCAGTCATCCTACAAAAATATGAAATTAACATTTTTAATTCAAAAATGGAAGAAAGTGGTAACTTTTCTGATGCACAGTATCTCATCATTGAGTAAGTCACTGTAATGTATGTGTTCAATTTGAATTCAATGATAAATCATTGCATATGAAAAATGATTCTGAGCGAAGACATGATAATATATTTTTTAAATATTACTATTAAAGTAATTTATTTTACTATAGGAAAATAGTACTTTCGTAGGTTAGGTACAAAAATATTGTATTTTTTATTATTAATATTTAGTTATAATAGTTGTATAAACTATATATTAATATAATATTTATTATTGTTAATAAAAAATTTTAGTCAATAATCGACTTATTGTAGAACAGCATACATATGTTTGTGGTATAATAGATAATAGCTTAAAAATGATCTAAATGTTTAAAAAAATTCATTGTGTATATAAAATACAATAATATAGGTAAAAGTTTCAAATCCCAACCAAAACCCTATCAATTTTTCATCAAAACGGCCTTCGCGACTGAAAAAAATTAAAGTACTTCTAGTGGTTCGATTTAAAAAATGTAAAGATGTTTTAGTTGGTCAACAAGTCTACTTTGCATCGGCCGGAGCATATTTTTTATATTTTAGATATTTTTGAATATATTCAATACTAAAAATTTATAAAATGTAAAATATTTATTCTCTTCAAGAATTTGCTAAAATTGAAAAAGTAAACTTGTTTACCAACACAAACATCTTTAAATTTTCTAAATCAAAAAACTAAAAGTACCTTAATTTTTGTCAGTGCGACGGCTATTTCACGTCCATAAATTGGTTTTGAATATTTTGATCTAGACCAGGGATTCTCAAACTGTGGTACGCGTACCCCTTGGGGGTACTCAAAATTTTTTAAGGGATACGAGTCTGGCCAACAAACCTTTAAATTAAAATAGAGAAAAAAAATTCTAAAATCCAAGGTAACATTTGTGAATTTTAAATTAAAATGGCGTATCTAACTGTTTCATTCGTCATTGATTGAGTAAGCGTGGCTATCGTTATACCAAGTGGCAAGTAGAGTAGGAGACAGTAGAATACCTATATAATTATAAAAACGCGACGTTAAGCTAGGTGTCATGCGCGTGGCGCGTCTACGCTCGGATATAAAATCTTGCGTCGTTACCGCGAACGACACGCGTGTGTTTTTATATTTATTTATATATATTTTAGTTTAGTAACTAAGAAGGGGTACTCAAAAAAATTTATTGATAAGAAGGGGTACAGTGTTTATAAAAGTTTGAGAATTCCTGATCTAGACATTAAATGACTTTTGTTGTGCTTTCGTGCGACCATAAACCTGATAAGAAATAACAATGTATTGTAAATTGATGTGGGTCGCGGGTGATGGTAGGGGAGTATACACGCACTAATGATCATTTACTACACACGCAAGACGATCAGTAACCGCAGGAACGAAATAATTGCCTTAAATTGCATCAAAATAACCAAAATAGTTTAACTATTTAATTTCGTCAAATTAAACTTAAAATCTCTATAAAAAAACTAAAAAAGATTGTTTATATATTTTTGGGATTATTCGGTTCCAGTATGGCTTACTTATGGAGAAACTTGTATTCAATTTTCATGATTTTTGTTAAGAGAATTTTTTTTTATTAATATTTATAGAACAAATAACCGAAAATGTCAAATGTTTTTAAATAGGTCAAGAAGATATAATATTTTTTGAAAATTATACAATTGTGTATAGAGGATTGTCTACAAAACATTTGTAGAAAATTAAAATTATTCTATGGTTATTCATTTTTCAATTACTACAAAATATAACAAAACCGATTTTGTAGAGGGTTTTGCTTTAAAATTTCAGTTTCTCCCTAATTTTAGATTCTGAGCAGAGCGATGAATGTACAAGCCCGGATTAAGACATTTTGAGGCCCAGGGGCCAAAGTTGTAAATGAGGCCCCTGTACGAAAAAAATAATAATGTATATTAATATATAGGTACCTGTTATAATAAATATATACCTATAGGTATTAGGTACATAGCAATAAATCAAGAATAAAGTATCAATTTATTTATAAATTATAATTTACAAGCTTTTTTCCTCGCTAAATAATCATCGATTTTTTTAAGTGATTTATGCGGTGTTATAGCCTATAATGGACAAATCTGAGGCCCCTAAATAAATCGAGGCCTGGGGGCCATGCCCCCCCTGGACCCCCCCTTAATTTGGGCTTGTGAATGTATTGGTTTTACTGATAGATATGTGTTTTTTTGTCTATCATCACCTTTTAGGACTGTAAAAACTCAAAACGCTTAGATTTTCTTCAATATTACCTATCTTTTTTGATAGGAAAGTGAATCTAGTTGGTACTTTGGGGGGTCAATATAGTAAATATTATGACTCGTTTTGAGCTGTTTACGGACATTTTATTTTCAATTTATAAAAAAAATGTTTAGTCTTTTTCAATAAATATCAATAAAATTTTATTTTTTGGGTCAAAAAGCCTGAAAATTAATTACAAGGCTCCTAATTATTACAATGGCAGTTGAAAAATATTAAAAATACATAGTCACAATTTTTTTTTATAAGCATTTAAAGTTTAATTTTGAAGCAAAACAAGTTTTTGACAAAACTGATTTTGATTTTTTTGTGTACCCCAAAAAAATAACTAAATACATGATATTTTTTTATAAACTATTAGATATAATTGGACGATTTGGTCGTTTTCTATAAATTTTATATTGATTTTAATGTAATAGCCAATAAGCCATAAGTTCATATTTATCATTATGCGGCCATTATTGATGTCTTTTTCAACAAATATTAATTTTTAATATTTTAACAATTTTATAAGCTGCTACATCTTACAATTTGCTTTGATTATTTCGTTATTCATTGCTACTGAGAGTACATACGATATTCAACATTCTGGGACAATCAATGGGTTTTTATAGTGCATATTACTACCTATTACAATATTACATGTGTTGTACATTTTTTTATGGGAGAGAAAAATGTCCACTAAAAAAACAGACGATGGTGGGGGGAGGGCATTAAAAAAAATGTGTACCCAGGGCAACAAAGTCCTAAATACGCCACTGGTCATTTGAAGTAAAATCATGGTTTAGCAAGCATCTTGAATAATATCTTTTATTCAATAATTGTATGTGATAAGACTGGTAGATCAAGCATCTGGTAGATCGTAGATAAAATAATAAAATTGGTTGGGTGGCAATTGCTACCCTCATACTAACGCCGCGCTACCCCGTTAACCCCGTTATGACACCTATGGTATAGGTTGAATTCATTTTTTCCGAAAAAATCGCATACTAATGTGTGCATAAAATATAATGAGATGCTCTAAAAGTTTCAAGTAATTATACCGACGAATTATAATTTATTGTTTTAAATTACAACAAAATAACTGAACCAAAAAACAAAATTAATTTTGTCAAAAAGTTGTTATGGAAATTTACCTTTTTGTTTTTCCTCCTAAAAATCGGTGTAAATTTATGTAATTTTATTTTAATGGATTGTGATGAGCGTAGACAGTTTGGACCCAAATTATAGACCGTTTGGGCGAATAGATATATAGGTACCGTTTGGAGCTTTGTGCAAATAAGGTTTAAATAGGTTTAAGGTAAGTTAATTAAGTATATTATATTATTGTATAGTAATGTACATAGTTATTCATATATTAGTATAATAGGTAGATATAGTTGTATTATTATAAATTATAATAACTAATAAGGTTTGAATTGGCATATAAAACGTAAATTATTAATTTATATAGGTATTGACCGTATTGTATAGTAATATACGATTTTTAGTTTAATACTTTTCAACAACATAAGCACAAAGTACCACATGAAAGCATATTGCACAAGACACAACTCATCACATAGCACACTGAAGTGTTATTACTGATAGTTATTATTTAGGTATACAACTTGTATAGAATTACTGAATCGTAATCTTGTTTTCAATAATAGTGCGATTAATAATGATTAGCAGGGCCGTCCTTAGGATTTTCGGTGAACCACGATTGCGCCCAGCTTACCTTTTTCCATTCAAAAAACGCAATACGATTGCGCTCGACCAATTAGCGAAAATAAATTTTACCACTTTTTTTCAAACGCGAGGCCTCCAAATTTAAGCAAAAAGTGCGAGGTCCAGAGCCTGGGCCCAGCTCCCCCCTCCCCCCAAGAACGGCCCTATTGATTAGCAACGATATCATCCGTATCTAGGTTTTTACCTTCGGTAAAACGACCACTGCCCATTGTGATTATACCATAATACATAATTTTATTTTATTTAGGTAGGTATATGTTTAGCCGGTTTAGGTATAATGTACCTAATGCAATATGTGCAGTATAATTTGGTAGTTGGTATCACAAATACAATTATTGCTATTATCTTTATAATATATGCATTAATGCAGTTTAATACATTCGATAATTATTAATTATTTCAACTGTAATATTATATACCTACAATGGCGTGGCGAGTATATTTCAAACCCCAAGAAAAGTATTTAAACAATGACCCACCCACTACCACCCAGGGGCTGCTCCAGAGATATGGTTGGGGGTTGGGGGAGCAAGTCATAATTTTCAGAAAATGTCGATATTATAATATGATTTTTTTGTTGTAACTTTTTTTTAACAGTTTACAATTGTTTAGAATTACAGCCCCAGGACCCCTCTATTACATAATATATAATTTAAAGCTGTATGCTGATTTAGAATTTTTGTTATAGAACGTCATCAATAATTTAATATATAAAAATACTATAATAATTAATTATACATTATTCCATACAAATTTCTAGGGCTAAGAAACTGCATTAGGTAAACATCGTTAACTACCACGCCACTGACTGGAATATTGGTATATGTAGTCTGCACACTAATGCATTACACGCATACCTATATTTAGTGTTAACCTATCTAACTTTATTTTTTCATAACTGTGAGTTTTAAAATATGTCAATATAATCATAATAATAATTGTAACAATATACTATTAAAGTCCTGTTGCTTAAACTAACGTTAAAATACACACTCTTATATCAATATCATAATCACCTCAAGTGCTCGCATGTAACACACTTTCGCTTCGTCAGCGTTTCCCATTCTGATATTTACCACCGTCAGGTATGCCCATACTTCCTCGTTCTTTATGTCCATAACGTTTGCTTCGTTCAGTGCGCTCTCGGCGGTTTCCAATTCACCAATCTAAATATTAGGTATAATAATAAATAATAATGAAATATACATAAATATAATAATATGGTTGTATAGTGAAAAAACAATGTAGTATAGGTATATGATATACAGTACCTATCTATAGGAATATTGAGTATAATATATAATACCATATATAATATTATGTATATGTATACTTGAAGTTACGACTGTCGCGGACGCATATATATATCATATTGTTGAATGCGAATAATTATAATAAACAAATTATAAAATTATAAATGTGATCGCCCCCGGCCGTGCGCATATTATATAGGTATACGGGCCACGGCACTGGTATGGGTATTATACTAGGTAGATATACATTATATTATATAGTTACTATAAGTACCTGTATATTAAATGTATTTATACCTACACAGTAAATCAGTTCACCGACGACAATCTAACGTGTTTTTAATCATCATCAAATGATTCGTTTGGTCTTTGGTGGTATATACCTACATATTATTATGGAAAGCACCGCGCAAGTGCACTACCGCCTGTGTATAATATATAATAGAATTATATATTGAAATAATTTGAAGGACGAACTATATTGTCTTATTTTTGTACATTATTATAGGTATTATTACCTATATTATATTATAATATTATCTATGTGACTATATATATTATATTGTAATATATGTGTCATCGGCATGTAGATAAACTGCAGCAAGGCTCAACGAATTGATATTATAACTATAATAAAGGTTAATTATTTTAAACATTCATTATCACCAAAAGCATTAATAATATTTTTTAAAAAATTTTTTTACATAATATTAAAAAAAACATTTAAAAAGTTTTTTTTTGTATACATTTTTAAAAATAATGTATGACCCATACATTTTTATTTTATATTCCGAAGCAAAATATTCTCCTGGTTATATAAATCAAATTTTGAACAATTAGTTGATCAGGTAGTTAAGGGGGCTGGTATATAAATAATTACGTGAAACATGCCAAAAGCTAGACAATACTGTGGGACTTGGGTTTGACGGATTTTAATTTTGGAAACTTATTGAAAATCTTCAACAACTCTACCAAATCATGGCCGTGAAAATATATCATTATTACAAAAATGAATGGAGTACTTAAATAAATAATATATACCAAAGTTCTTATTTTTTAAATTGTCGATATTATATCGAAGAATTTGAATAAATAAAATCCTCTCGGCCATTCCCTAACTAGCACAACTACTAATTAACTACCCCATTTTCAAAATCAAAATCCATCGAATCCAAGTCAATCTAGTCAAACTTTTTGGCATTTTTGTCATTTAAATAGCATGGTATATTTGATAATATATTAATATCTGCATCTTTGACATAATAATATGTGCCTATTTATATGCGGGCGGCGAGCCGTCGGTCCCCGACCTGGATAACGAATTTTATACGATTTATACACACACTAATATTCATTTCCTTCTAACATAGCTCAAATATAAATGCTATGATATGAAATGCCTAAATATATTACTCCTTACAAAATGTCAAGCTCCAGACCACTTAAATCTAAGAATTTATAGCTTAAATTATTGTAGTTGAGTGCTACTATAGTATGTATAGGCCGTAGGGGTCGCCTACATCAGAACAAATATCGATTCCCATTACTCTCATTGCCTGCACTATTTAGACTCCATCAATTTAAAATTTAAAAATTATTATTAGTTATTCCTATGTAACTATAACTTCTAGTTCAAAATTCAAGTATGTATCTATTAGAAAATTCTTCTTCTTTGGAAATAATTGGAATATGAAATTAATAATGTATGATGTATAATATTAATGCCATTCGAAAAAGTATATAAGCAAAAAAATAACAATAAAAATGTAATTTTTTTTTCAAATATAATGTTGTAATGACTGAATAACATTTTTTGCTGGTGGGATAATTATTTGAGGGGGTTACCCTATGCTGATATCTGCAGCCATTAGTCAATGTGACATCACCGCATGATGGCTTATATTGGATGATGATTTGAATTGTGTTCAATTCGACACACTTTGTTCACACAACATAGGCATGTATAGGTGTATTATAATTTATAATATAATATATTATGGCGCGTATAACTGCAATTCAACAATATAAGTAAAATGAACATTTTCTGTAGTATGAGTAAGAAAAAATGAAAATTGTATTTAATGGCGTTTGCGTTCAAATTTATCGGCCGTCGAAAAGTTTTGTTAGACTCCGAGTCCGATGACAGTCAGCATCATAATTTATATATATAGTAAGGCACCCTCTATAAATGGTATATGTGTATATTTTATATTCAGTCTATATCGTCCGTGGTTGAATACATTTTATACGTAAACATATATTATATACGATATACATGTTTATATATAATGCTGTTGTGCGCTGTCAGTATATATAGTGTTTTTGTCCACGGTCGTTGATTTTTATCAATAACGTGGGGATGGAAAACGAATTAGACTCGTATTTTGGAATCGACGGCAGCGTATATATATATAGATAATATATATAAAAATAATAAATAACAATGGGGTGCGTTATGTAGTTGACCTTTTATCGATGGCCGAAGATTGTAGAGAGACACACACGACACACATATAAGGCGGCGCAGCCCGTATATGCGTATAATAATAATATATACTTGAATTACGTCCGTATAGGAAACGCAATCAATGATATCTTCCGTACAACAGCAGCGTATCTATATATACGACTCGACTAAGTGTGTATCCGCAAACAAAAAAACACGCACACTCTCCCATACATCGGATAACTAAATATATATATACATATACGCCTGCATGTCTTCCGACGAGGGGACATTTAGACGCGTTCTGCGGCGGAGGCGGCGTGTAATATCGGGTGAACGTGAAAACTTGTTTCAACAAAACTTATACTGCACTGCTACAGCTTATCGTTTTTCAAGAAAATCCGGAAACTATACATATCATCGTAATGTAACGTGAAATTAATACCTACATACAGCAGGTATAGATGTAATATATTGCATACAGCGACCATGCCGATGGTTTTGTAGGAGTGCATTAGCCGTTATACGATATATGTATATAATAAAGTATGATAATGAAACGTGCCAAAGTGAAAATAAAACACATAATAATAACACTATATTATATATAACTCCCCACGTATATTATGACGAAAAGTTACTGCTCGACGTCGATGCAGTATATATATACGTTATTAAATTATTTACCAAAGGGTTAGATCGCGTTACACGCCTCAATAACAACACGTATACACCAGGAACGCGTATTCCCATTGGGAAACCACTGCTTTCAGAATTCAGATATTTTTCTAGAATTTTATACTTGGATTGCAACGTGAAAATACTCAATGTTCCAAAAACAGTTGTACAACGATAATTGTTAATAATTTCTATACCTATACAGTGGCGTGCAGGTGAGCATTTTTCAAACTCCAAGCAAAGTATTTAAGCAATGAACCTCCCACTACCCCCTACTATATAATAAATAATTTAAAGCTGTATGTTAATTTAGAATTGTTGTTAATTGTAATAGAACGACATCAATAATTTAGCATAAACAAAATACTATAACAATTAATTATACATTCATCCAATCAAATTTTAATTAAAAAAAAAATTAAATTAATTTCTAGGGCAAATCAAATGCATTAGGTAAACGTCGTTCACCACACCACTGTACCTATAGTCTCTAATCTTTGTATAGCAGCTATCTCATGCAGCTTAATAGTAGGTACTGCACTTTAAAAACGTTTAATAATGCTAAGGACGTTCACCTACCTATACTGTATACTGCAGTATAGACTAAGACTATACTACTATAGGTACTATTCCCTTGAAGCTGTAATGCAAATCGCGGTTCTCTCCCCGGTCCTCAAAAATACAAAAACAAAAAGGTACTTAAAAATTATGTTTAATTTTTTTAACAGGGAGTCGGACGTTAGAGTTTCTTTTGACAAAATCGTAGGTCGTGCGAACACACTATTCAGGCAGGTAATCTAACTTACTTATAGTTGTTTTATCCTAAAGCTAAATTAAATTAGCTAAACTAAATTACTTACCTATATGGAAGTTCAAAAAGTAATAATTAGTAAGAACTTATTTCCCAACTTTGCTTTTCAGAAATACCAAGGTCCATTTCCCCAGCCCCGCCATATTGGAATTTCGAAATTTTTTTTTTTTCATTCGATTGTGCTACGTTAGTGCCGTTTGTTCTACTCGGTCCCGCGTTTGTGCTGACTTCCTAGCCCTATGAAAATCAAATTTTAAGTATAGCGGGGCTGAGGAAATGTTAGCCCCGCCATATTGGAATTTCGAAATTTTTTTTTTTTCATTCGATTGTGCTACGTTAGTGCCGTTTGTTCTACTCGGTCCCGCGTTTGTGCTGACTTCCTAGCCCTGTGAAAATCAAATTTTAAGTATAGCGGGGCTGAGGAAATGTTAGCCCCGCCATATTGGAATTTCGAAATTTTTTTTTTTTCATTCGATTGTGCTACGTTAGTGCCGTTTGTTCTACTCGGTCCCGCGTTTGTGCTGACTTCCTAGCCCTGTGAAAATCAAATTTTAAGTATAGCGGGGCTGAGGAAATGTTAACCCCGCCATATTGGAATTTCGAAATTTTTTTTTTTTCATTCGATTGTGCTACGTTAGTGCCGTTTGTTCTACTCGGTCCCGCGTTTGTGCTGACTTCCTAGCCCTATGAAAATCAAATTTTAAGTATAGCGGGGCTGAGAAAATGTTAGCCCCACCATATTGGAATTCATTTTCATAAATAGCTCAAAAAGAGTCGAAAATAGTTTTAAAATCTTACCAAAAAAATATTTGGTGAACATTTCATGAGTCTACGGTTATTTGTTTTTGAAATACAACAAATTAAAAAATCGATTAATAATTTACCACTGATTATCAAATATCGTAAAAGTTATTAGTTCAAACGCTCATAAAAAATTAATGTTAGTTTCCGGTAAACTTTTTTTTGAACAGTTTAGTTGAGTGCGGTACCTATATAGGTTTTGGCTGTGTACTTTTTCTGTTGTATAAAGATTTTGAATTTTTGAATATTTTTAAACTGGATCATTTATCAACTCAATAGTGGGTAAGTAAATAACTATTTTAACTATAATATTATGTAGCTACGTCTTTACAATCATCACTGAATATTAAGTGAAGATTGAATTTAAATCAATGATTAAAACGATTGACTTTTGTAATTGACCGACTTCGACCTTATTTAGTTTTTAAAAAACCCCAGTACCACCAAAGTATAAATAGTCAGGTCAAAAAACATCCTATCAATTGTTATTTCATTTGTACACATTTGTAATCCTAATTAGAACATCTGTACATCTTCCCAAACTCGGGAAAATCCATTTTCCCGTGGCGGTACAGGCGTATTAGTGTAGGTACCTAACTGATAAACAAATACCACGCTTTTAGGTAGGTATACTAGTCGTTTTCTCGACTCCAATATTTTACCAAAAACACTAACAAATCAATTTTATAAAGATTAAGGGTACGATTAAATATTTTTTTATATTATAATTTAAACACAATTTGGTTTGTAAATTGTATGTACCTACTATGATTATTTATTATGTTGGAATAATAATGATAATGATTAATGACTATAATTGTTTAATAACGATACATTAGACACCATGAGCCTATTACGTCTAGTTTAGTACTGTGTACTCAATCATAATAATAAAATATAAATCAATGTATTATTGTGAAATAATATGTCGATGGTAACTCGTCGATGTGCACTGTACAGTACAGGACAAACATTACGACGGCAGTGTTATTAACGGCGTGCAATAGCGTATCTTAAAGAATCTGAATAATTAATTTAGGTAGTAGGTACCTATATAACTTATAACTCACAAGAGTACAAGATACATTTCCGTATACCAGAAACGAGCTTGCTCAGTTGGTATACGTATCAGCTCTTATCACTATTATTGTAGTAATTTAACTTTTGTAATTTGACTATTGTATTATTGTATTGAAATAATGATATTGATTTTGCTGAAATAAATAAATAAATTTAATACATACACAAATAAAAAAATAACTAATAAATAATAATAGTGATTACGTGTGTACGGCCAGCTATTCCTATTATGCTATTATAATATGTATGTGGTGTGTATGCCAGTATGTAGATATTTTTGTTGACGAGTAATTATTTTGATCGTATTTTATGAACTTCATTGGGAAAACATAAGCTATGGTAATAGCGGTCTTCCGGAATTCCCGGATGATGTAGGATAATACCGTTTGTATACAAAACAATAATATATATCAATAGTTATTATTAGCTAACAATCAAATGAATCACTCAATAGTTTATGAGTTTATGCTAAATACTATATTGGACTGAGAAAGTATCGTCATTTTACCGTCACGTCTAGTACTGACTGTTTCTAACGTGTATACACTTTTATTGTTTGACAAAATCAAAAAAGTTTATAGTGCCTGAATATATTCATTGTCATATTATTTTAAACACAACTATAGGACTAAGGTAAGTAAAAATTACATTTGCTTATTAATTTGATATCATTTATTCCTGGGAAATTATATACTCTCGGATAAAAGATATGTAGCAATTGTTCAGAGGCCATCACACTAGAAAAAAAAATCATGCTTTTTTTTCTATAAAGGTACTCTGTATTCATGAATCGAAGAAACAGTTTTGGTAATAACATGATAATATATTGCACTAAAAATCTTTGGAACAGATTGTAATTTTCATTTTTTTTATCGTATAAAATTGGCATATTAAAATATCATAAGACTGTTTTTAGTACCTACTAATTTATCATTCCCAAGTAAGTAATAAGATAAACCCGATGTTCTATCTGAGGCGTGTGCAGTTTATAACTATCCAAGTATTATGCGAAAGAAAATAATACATTTCCCATGAATATTGTTTTATTTTTTTGATTTAACATATTAACGTATTCCTAGTTCTGTTGGTACTGGCTACTGAGGCCAGTATCAGAGTCATGTGTAACTGTGTGAGAATAACAAGTTTTAGGAAAAATATGTTATAAAATATTATATAACTGTTAGAAAAATTATGTTTTATAAAATAAAACATTTTGAATATTGAGTCTTCGACATATTTATTTGGTTAACTGCATGTCTGCATACTCGATATTATATTACTCATGTACAGGGTGTAAAAGAAAGAACAGACTAACAAAATAATACTTATGTTTTAATTAATAATATATTTTTTTTTAAATTAAATTTATAAACCATCTCACTACGGTCTACGTTTATAGTATAGATTATAGAATGATTTATTTTAAATGTTTAATACTATTTAAATAGGTAAAAATAAATACATTTTTAATTCATAATAGCAAATTTGTTAATCTGATTTTTACTATAATTTTTATGGTAAAACATTTATTAAAATCGTGTAATTTTTATTTTTTATTTTTTTAAATACCTATTTATAATTTTTTCAAAATTTGCGAGTCAATCTTTTGTCCACAAAATCCACTTTTTAATCTTGATGTAGGACTACCCATGTTGTCCATTAATTTTGAAATTAGTATCAAACAATAGCGTATTATTTATGAATATTTGCAATTTAGCCATTTTGAGGTACAAAAAAAAATAAGAATGATTGGGCCAAGTTCAAGCAGCCCACAAAATACACTTTAAAATTAAAAAAGGTGGGCAAGTGGGTGTCGCTCTGCTGTACAGTAGGTTGCAAGTGGGTCACTGTATAATGAATGGTATTAAATTTGAATTCAATGATATAATATCATTGTATAAGAAAAACGATTCTGAGTGAAGATGGTCAATCAGCTTATGATATATTTATATTACTAAGTATATTATTGTGAATAAAGTGATTTATATATAACCTATTTACGTGGAACCTTTTTTTAAATTTTTAATCCTTCGCTAAAGAAGTTGCACATTTTATAAATTTTTAACTACTACATAATTTGTAAATACTCAATTTGATAAATTTCGTCTAAATTTGAACTTTAAATGATTATAAAAAATATTGTGCCAATGTATTTTAAATATTCTTCAACTGCTATTGTAACAATGTAACAGGAGCCTTGTATTAAATGTGCAAGCTTTTTGGCCCAACCAATAAAACTTTATAGTTTATTGATATTCATAAAAAAAAAAACTAAAAAAATTGAAATTTTAAATTTTCCGTAAACAGATTAAAAAAAGTCAAAATATTTTCAAAATTGTATGGTATATAGAAAATATAGGTAATAATATAAACAATCAGTCAAAATTTCATGTATCTACGGTTCCCGTTTTTCGTTAATTTTTATTTTGTTTTTCACGGCACTTCTATCAGAAAAGATACTGTTGAAGAAAATCAAAGCATTTTTAATGTCCTAAAAGGTGATGAGTGATGACAGACACAAAAATTAAAATTTAAAATTTAAAAATTAAAAAAATTAAAAACCCACATCATTGTAAAATCAATACATTCATCAGGTCCATTTCCCTGGCAACCCCCACTTTTGAATTTTGGAACTAAACCCGGGGCTTTCGATTGTTCTTCATTTGTTCTTGTTTGTTCCGAAAATTTCGTCGTTTGTTCCATCACCGTTCCCGACTTATAGCCGATTTACCGTGGGTGCCAAGGAAATTCCCCCTAGTTTAATTTAAGCCCCCTCAATTTTTAAATATATTCATTCTTAAATCCATAATCAGTATATAATATAAAACAAATGATCAAGTTAAAAAAGGTTAATTTCGGGATTTTTTAGACAACTCGATATAGATTTTATAATTTTATATAGATTTTTTTTAACATTTTAAATTTTATTTATCGAATAAAATTCATTATATATTTTATATAAAACATAGATTTTTTTTTAATAATTTTAATAAAAAATTGATTTTATAAAAAAAAAATCTCATATAAAATTAATCTTAGTTGAATTATTTATGAAAAAATTAATTTAAATAAAAATATCTGCTTAGTAAAAAGATCTTATTAGAACAAAAAATACCTAGTTGAATATTTTATTTACCTATATTTTAATTTAACATTTTTTTATTCAAATTATTTTTTTATAAAATAAATATCACATTTTTTTTCCAAAATTTTCATTTTAAATTTAGATTTTTTATCAAACCGCTTTTGATGGAATACCTATTGATTTTTTTTTATCACATTGATTTTTTTTATTGAATTTAGATTTTTTATCAAACAGACAATATTACGATTTTTATTTATATTTATATTTGTTTTATTCAAAATAAAGATTTTTTTTTATTAACAATAAAAGATTTTTTATCAAATTTAGACTATTATTGAAAACAGAATTTTTTATTCTACTTAAATTTTATATTAAATAAAGATTTTTTATAACATAATCCATTACAGTAACTCACTTGTAACCTACTGTACAGCAGAGTGACACCCACTTGCCCACCTTTTTTTAAATTAAATTAATGTTTTTTTTATTAAACTAGGCTTTTATCTTATTTAGATTTTATAAATTCAACTATGATTTCTTTATTATAATTAGATTTTTTTAAAATAAATACATTTTTTAGGTTGCGAATCAGTTGCAGATTATGGTACCATATTGGTTATATTTATTTAAAAAAAAATGATTTACAACTTATTGTAATATATTATGTTGTAATATGTAAATATACAGTGTATATATTTCATAAAAGTCTAACTTGAGTAAAAAATACATATAGAATAAAAAAATAATAGTTGAATAAATAAAATCTAAATCACATAAAAAACACTAGTTTAATAAAAAAATAGAAAACAAATAAAACAAATAAAAAAATATAATGCTTAATAAAAAAGTTTAAATTTTTCTCAAGAAAATTGCAATTAGCTACTAATATGTTGCTAAATATTGGTACAAGTATGATGATGGTAGGACAAACTTGGATGGGAAGGGTTGTTTAAAGTTAAGCCTCCAGTCCTATTTTTTTAAACATGGCAGGGAATTTATTTACAAAATCTGAAAACTGATTTTCAAAAATTTGAAAATTTTTTGCAAAATGATAACAAAATTTTCAGACATGGTCATGGTGGGGTGGCCAACTTCACGCACGTCTTTTTTATCCAATTTAGATTTTTTTTTTTTATTCGATTTAGGTTTTTAATATAAATTTTTATGCATTTTTATTTTATTTTGGTTTTATTATTTAACTAGGCCTAACATATCTATTCAAATGGTTTGTTAATACTCAAATTAGATTTATTTATGTGACCTATAATTTTTTTATTCAATATGGCTATTTTTTATCATTTTTAATTTTGTAATAAATTTAGATTTAATTTAAACTTTTTATTCACTAGGGTTTTTACTTTCACACTTATTTTTATTGGTTTATGTTGTTTATAAAAATTAACAATAATTAACATATTTTCTTAGGACTTAACTATGCCTCGACCTCCATCAGTATTACCTACGGATATCATTAAAGCTATTGAAGACAATAAAATGTTTTTTCAAAGTGGTATACCTGTTCCAAGTGATTTAAGTTGGACGAAAATAGCCAACACATTAAATAACCTTTTAACACCGAAGCATTTATATACTATTGTTAAAAATAATAGATATAATGTACAACAAGTATTAGCAAAAGAACATACAGAGCTAACGATTGAGAACATTTCATCTGAAGAGTCTGAAATCGAAAGCAATGAATGTAAAGAAATCATGAAGTTTAATATAGTTTTGACTGTAGACGAATGGAAAGAGATTGGACCTAAAATAACGAAATACAACTGCCAGAATAAAACATTTTCAAAAACAAATCAAAAAAGTTATTTTGTACTTGAACCATATCAATGGACCAATGTTATACATAAACATTTTCATGCACATTGTGGCATTCCGTGTGCAATATCATACAAAAGAGCTAATGTGCATCCTGGAGGAAATATGTATCTAAAAATTGTTGGTAGTTGTTCTTCTTGTAATAGTAGGTTCACTGGAGAAATGGAAAATGAACCTGGTGAAAATGCACTTATTGTAATTTCATGTAAGTATGAAGGAATGTATAAAGAGTGTAAAGGAACAAATAAAAGAAGACTGATAGGGAGAAAACGAGACGAGCTGAAAAATAAGTTGTTAAAAGAAAATATGTCTGCTAGCTACATACAAAGAATAGAAGCAAAAGAAATCATGCATTTTGGAGAAAAAGAGCCTAGTCATATACCAACATTAAATTCTCTTAGAATATTAAAATCTAAAGCATTACAAAAAGAGAATCTTCATAAAGATCCAATAATTTCTATTTCTATTTTAAAGCAAACAAATAATTTAAACTCCACTATACGTGATATAGGATATGACCGTTTTAACATTCATTATTGGTCTGGTAATGAATTAAATGTTTACAGGCAATATATCAAACAAAATGTAAATTCAGTTATTAGTATTGATGCAACCGGAGGAGTTGTACAGCGTCCTGTACTTATTTCTGGTCGAAAAACGGCGAATATTTTTTTATACGAAGTTGTTGTAATGGATCATACTATCAAAAGACAATATGGAGTAGCTCATATGTTATCTGAGCGTCATGATACTAATAGTATATCTCATTGGTTACAAGAATGGGTTAAAGATGGTGCACCCTGTCCAAAAATTGTAGTTATGGATCAATCTTTGGCATTAATGTCAGCGTCAGTGAAATCATTTACTCAATATAGTTCACTTAATATGTATTTAGATGTATGTTCATCTTGGATTATCGGTGATAATAAGTATCCACTTCCGACGACTATGATCAGGAACGATTTTAACCATATAATGAAGTTATTAAGCTCATGGCCAGAATTCAAGACATCTTCATATAGAATTAAAAATTTCTATCTACGATCAATTGCTCTCGTTATTCAGTCAAAGGATTTTGAAACAATAAAGTATTTGCTTAAATCAATTTTTATTGTGGCTTTGTTTGAAACAGAAGGGATAAATGAAATTCCCGGAGAATTGAACTTATGTGAACGGTATAAAACTGAATTAAAAATAAAAATTGCATCAATTGAAGATACACCAAATTACCTAAATAATGAAGACATTTTGGAATTAAACGAGTATGAAACAGATTCAGATTCAGATATAAATATTTTAACCTCTGATCCAGAATACTTCAAGAACATTAAAGTTTTGTATAATAATTGTGTTGATTTGTCCAAAATACATGATCATGGAGATCGAGATAATCATCAACACAATATTAAAATTGCAAAAAGATTATTGCAATTTTGTAAACTTTTGCCATGTTGGACAGCTGTGATGGTTCCTTTTTTTGGTTTTGGTAACATTACAGAAACAAGTGCATCATCTGAAAGTCAATTCAATGACTTAAAGAATAGGGTTTTTAAACATACAACACTTCCATTAAGAATTGATCGATTTTTAACAACTCACATCAACTCCTTTACAGGTACAATGAATTTAGTTGCATCAGATATTAATAATCAATTAAATAATGATGATGAAAACATACAAATGGAACTAGGAGAAAATTCCCAAATGCAAGTTTATAAGGATAAACAAATGGAAGCTGTAGATGAAAATGTACCTACAATAAATGTTGATGAAAATATACAAATTCAAACTGAAGAAAATTTAAGTCAACCACAATATTTACACCATGACAAAAACCAGCCAATACAAACACTGTGTACTGGAAATGATAACATTTGTATGGTTTGTATTAACGGTCATAAACCAACCGGTGCACATAGATGTAACTTATGTAAGAAAGCTGTGCACATAATAGAAGGATGTTCTTATAATATACTTGGGGAAGAAGAAGGATTTGGTGAGAAACGGATTTGTCACCAATGTAAGAGCAAGTCATTCAATCGTGCGAGAAATGAGCTAAACGCAGAAGAAAACTGGAGAGGAGAGACAGAAAAAAATAAAAAGAGGTCAAATTATTTACAAAAAGATCCAACAATATTGTTTTACAATGATTCCAGCAAAACAAAATCTCCCGTAATTGGAATCCTTAAAAATGGAAACCGCTCAAACCTCAAAAGTATCCAGATTGATGGTAAATTTTACATTTCTTCCAATACATGCTCATTTGATTCTATCATTCATATATTATGTACAAGCTACTGTGACAGTAAATTGTATGCTGAGTTCGTTAATTCCAATAATGATTATATAATTTTTAAACTTATAATTAATGCTATTAAAGACGGAATTAATGTACAGACATACCGAAAACGGTCAATGATATTAAAAAAAATATGTAATCTGAAAGAACTTCCAGAGCAGTTGATCTGCATTCAAGCTGACACCACTATAGAAGTCATGGCGAGAAATTTATTAGAAACATGGCCATCTCGCGTGGACACCCAGAATTGTATCAGTTGCCCACGTCAACAAATTAGACAGCAGCCAATTCTAGTAAATGTGAATGATATTCAAAATCTAAACGTGCTGCTCATGGCTGACGGAAATGTAAACAAATGTATCCAATGCAATCGTCGTTTAACTAATCCATACAAGTAAGAATATCTTTTTTCTTATAAAATAAAATAGTAAACTACAGCCATTTAAAAATTATTGGACTTACTAATTTTCTATTCAAGTTGTGTAATTCACATATATTTAAAAATATAATATGATAATTTAGGCATACCTATACTTAATCCTGTAGGCAGACAAAATATCTAATATACATGGGTATTCACTATTTATCTATAGATGATTAATTTAAAAAATATAAAATTTCAAGGAAGTCTTAATATATTCTAGAGAACTAAAATATCCTTGACCTCCTTCTGCTTATAAAGAATACCTATATTTTATAGCCATTATAAACGTTTTTATATAAATATATAATATAACATTATATTTACCTAAGTTTTATTTTTGATATGTTCTGTGTACATTTAACTTCACTTTTATTTATCCATATATATACTATATTTATACATAATATCTCATCTTTGATACTATAAGCTTTCGGGAGTTTATAAATAAGTAAAAACTTAGACATTTCGCACTCATAAAAAATCATAATAATATATATAATAAATAAGTAGGTACCTATTTAAAGATAATTTCTTATAAATCAGAATATTATAAGACATCATTTGACAATTTGATAGGAACAATTTAAATAGAAAAGGTATAAAGAATATGTCCTCATGTTTGTTTTAGAATAACTCTTTTATTATTACTAATTAGTAATTACAAATGTAATTTGATTTACGCGTTACAGGTACGGAGAACACATTTTAATAATGACCACGCCCAACATAGATTTTGCAAAAATTCCTGACATCGACAACCCAGATGTTGAGGTAATTCAAGATCAAAATTCATATGTTTCAGGAATACAAATAAAATTAAAAGATATACCAGCTTTCATCACAATTAAACGTCAAATATACAAACTTCGTGGGGTCATACATTTTTTAAAACCAACAAATATAACTGTGGATAGTATTGGTCATTATACGTCATATTGTTTTCGAGAAGGGTCAAACAAATGGGAATTATATGATGATTATAACAATATCCCACAAAAATGTAAAGACACTATAGTTGTTAATGCAGAAATGATTATTTACACTATTTAAATGTAATGCATAATATGTACATTTACAATATAATACTTAAATAATATATGGAGGACATGGATATCGTTATTTTAATTTTATATTTTACTATTACTTTTTTATGGAAGAACTAGAATTATTATTAAATAACTATTATGTTTTTTTATTATTATAATATATTTCTTACAAAGTTTGTTAAATTCATTTATTATACCTACAATGTTATTGTGATGGATACTATTAGCGTAACTATACATATAATTAAATTGTTTCAACTGTTAATATTTATATAATATAATTCATATTATGAAGGGTATTATCATTATTTTTATTTTATAATTACTATTATGTATTTCTATTATTATTATTATTATTATATATTTCTGACAAACTTTGTTGGATTCGTTTATTATACAATGTTATTGTGATAGATACTTTTATATTTACTATGAATATTATTAAGTTATTTGAATTATAAATTAATTATTAGGTCAGCTGGTTACTGGTTACTGGTAACAGGTTACTGGGGTAACGGCCCTAACTATTTTGATTTTTAAAAACTAAATAAGGTCGAAGTCGGTCAATTACAAAAGTCAATCGTTTTAATCATTGATTTAAATTCAATCTTCACTTAATATTCAGTGATGATTGTAAAGACGTAGCTACATAATATTATAGTTAAAATAGTTATTTATTTACCCACTATTGAGTTGATAAATGATCCAGTTTAAAAATATTCAAAAATTCAAAATCTTTATACAACAGAAAAAGTACACAGCCAAAACCTATATAGGTACCGCACTCAACTAAACTGTTCAAAAAAAAGTTTACCGGAAACTAACATTAATTTTTTATGAGCGTTTGAACTAATAACTTTTACGATATTTGATAATCAGTGGTAAATTATTGATCGATTTTTTAATTTGTTGTATTTCAAAAACAAATAACCGTAGACTCATGAAATGTTCACCAAATATTTTTTTGGTAAGATTTTAAAACTATTTTCGACTCTTTTTGAGCTATTTATGAAAATGAATTCCAATATGGTGGGGCTAACATTTTCTCAGCCCCGCTATACTTAAAATTTGATTTTCATAGGGCTAAGAAGTCAGCACAAACGCGGGACCGAGTAGAACAAACGGCACTAACGTAGCACAATCGAATGAAAAAAAAAAAATTTCGAAATTCCAATATGGCGGGGCTAACATTTCCTCAGCCCCGCTATACTTAAAATTTGATTTTCACAGGGCTAGGAAGTCAGCACAAACGCGGGACCGAGTAGAACAAACGGCACTAACGTAGCACAATCGAATGAAAAAAAAAAAATTTCGAAATTCCAATATGGCGGGGCTAACATTTCCTCAGCCCCGCTATACTTAAAATTTGATTTTCACAGGGCTAGGAAGTCAGCACAAACGCGGGACCGAGTAGAACAAACGGCACTAACGTAGCACAATCGAATGAAAAAAAAAAAATTTCGAAATTCCAATATGGCGGGGCTGGGGAAATGGACCTGAAATACCAGCCGAAAGGCAAAAATAATTGCATTATTGCAAATAAAATTTGCATTGTTTAATTCGTATTTAATATATTAAAATATTGTAATAGGTACCGATTACACATTATTTTTAAATATAATTTAAATTAATATTTTGGCCAAAAATATGTTTCACTTGCATGGCTGCATATTAATTATTATAATAATAATTCATAATATTACAAGATATTATTTGATGATTGATTATTATGATTACAACAATCAATAATCAATTTTTAAAGGTATACGAACTTTAATTTTAGTTTGTTCGTTTTTAATTGTATCATATAACTCTTCACATGAGTATAGGTACCAAGTCGTTTCTAATTAGTTATGACTAATTCTGCCTCAACTGATAGACTCCCCCCCGGCCCCCAAACATTTCTATCATCTTAGCAACAACAGGAAAAAGTATTTTTTATAGATGATGGGTATAAGTGTCAGTTAATTAAAACTCTTAAATCTGGACAAAAAAACGTGACGATTTTCAGTGAGCACAATATGCACTGTAACTTTAAGAACAAATAATAACGAACAATGTAAGTATTAATAGTATTATATTATATTTAAAAGTGAAAATTGATATAAACCTGAAGTACAATATTCCGAACATAAATTACAACGGCAAGAAATTAAAAATTAATAATATTGTTAGTTGATAAGAATAAGAGTTAATACCAAACGACGATGCTCAAATGACGTGTGACAATTTTAGGGTGAAAAAAATACCAGCGCTCAAATGGGCAATGCGTGAACGTTGAAAATGCATTTTCTGATATTATAACAAATAACAATATATGAACGTTTTGTATACAGTATTAAACATTGTTGGATGATAGGTACTTATAAGCTTAACGCATGTATTGTAGATATACTTAAAAAATATTATACAATAATTATAATGAATTATCTGTATATGTATGTATATATAATATATTATATACATTTTATAGGTTCCATGTGCGTTTTACTGTCAATATAAAACTAAATAATTAAGTTTCCACATTAATAATTAAAACTCGCACAGGAAGTAACAAGTAATTAAATATTACAATTCGTTATCGTAATAGTCTATTGTTCTTTCGCATAGATTATAAATTGAAACATTAGATGACCTAATAACTAATAACCTATTGTTATTAGAATTTATTAATATTTAACTTACAAAAATGTATAGATAAAAATATAGTATATTTAGAATAGATTATTAAGAAACGTCTGCTTGCAGACTCAAAATTAATTCATTAGACATTTTTTTACTGTATGATGTATACCTACACTTACATATATTAAATTACACATTTTCGTCAGAAATTATGCTAAGCTGCTAAGTGAGAATAATATGTATTGAATGTTAAATTTAAAATTTAACGTACGACGTCGTATGTAAATGCGTCTAATTAATAATTTAATACGGATTTACAGGTTTTTATTTATATTCATTCTTCGACACTTTTCTATGAGGTTTTTGGTATAATAAAACTAATTTAAGATCATACGTGTCCTTTTGTCAAAATACAAATATTCTTATTTATTAAATTAAACTAAAAAATTACCTGAATCAAACATTTGGCTAACAATATCAGTATCACTGGAGTGCGTAATACAGTGCAAGCGATTTGACAAATTTCCGCTCCTTTGATATAACATTTATTTTTGTAGCAATGCATAGCTGCTTTTAAGTAGACCAAATGTAATTCTTCACAAGGGGATTCGGAATATATTATGTGTAGCAAGTCATTTTCAAAAATATCTAGCCGTTCGTTTAACTCTATATCGTTAAGAAATTTTAATGCGTCAGTTACTTTCTTCTGTAAAAAAAAAAAGATTCCAAGAAGATCAATATTAAAATAATATACTATAACCAAACTACTGCTATAAGCAAGCTTGATTTGATTTATTGAAATTAATTATACACCTATTTGTTATAACGCGTTCATGATTTATAGTGATATCAAATTATAGTATTTAAAATGTTTGATGTTTATATTAATTTTTTTTTTATTTTAAAGGAAAGTTTTGATAACTTTAGAATTATAATAATTACAATTTGCAGCTCCGAAAAGTTGTTCTTTAAAGAAGATAAAAATTAAAACGTAAGTAAATCATTATTCATACTGCCTATAACAAATTCATGTTTTATTTTTTTAAATGTTTATTCAGTAGGTATAGGTACCTAGTTGGTACATTTGTATAGTAGGTTAGTATAGGTACCTAATTATAATTTATATAATATAAAATAGTAACTTGGTACAATAATATGATAATATTATGAAAAATATAGTAAATATTAGAATATACCTACTTACTACTTACATATTTTTCTATTAATTTTTCATTTTTCAAATGTTCTAAACTTGCTAAATGATTTCCCATTTTGTACTCACACAATGCCATGTAATAATGGTACTGTTCATTTTGATTTTTCACTAATTTTAAACAATGTGTCGCCAACTTAAAAATATAATGAAAATGTAAATTCCATTATATTCATTGATATACTGTATTTTAACTGACTTTTACTAATTCGAATTTTAATAGTAAAATTACACATTTAATTAAAGGATCGTTGTCATGACTTATTGGTGTCCAACTCATTAGATTTTTGAGTATAAGATCATTATTTCCAAATTTGTCTACTTCAACACACCTTTCAGCTGAAAAAATTAATTAATCAATACATAAATAATTAGGGTGTTTGAAAAAATGAACATTTTGGAGCAATTTAGTTTTATTATTAGGTACCTACAAGATGTTTAAAGAAAGTAATAATTAATAAACTAGAAATCACCTAAATATTTTTTAGACTCAATTTATGTAAATGTAATAGGAATTGGAAAGATAGAATATTATATATATATTTTATTATATTTATTAGTTGTCATATATACATTATATATAATACTCGTATATGTATTATGCATGATATAAACATGTTTATTAGGATTTCGTACCATTAATTTAAAATACTATATATTTTTTTAATCATTTTTTTTATAGATACACAAATAATTTAAGATGAAGATATATTGAAGATATTCATGATTTTATAACACTATTCTGTAGGGGTAGGGATATGGTTTGTCTACATTTTTTAGATACTTGCACGCAGCAGCTGGCGGCTTTTTATTTGTTTTCTAAGGTTTTTTTTTTCTGAAAATACTTACCATTTATACCTAACTGCCAAGTTAATAATTAATATTTAAATTAATTAATTTAACTATACCTACTATTTACTATTGGCTTATTTCTCTGTTATTTATTAAAATTAATACATAAGAGGCATGTCTATTTATATTGTGCAGTCTATCTTTATATTGTAAGTCTATCTTTATATTGTAAGTCTATTTACAAATAAATTATATGTTTTTTTAAATATATGTTATTATATTATAAGTGATTAACAATTTAGATCATATAGGTATGTTGAGTACAATAGACCGGTAATTTGTAATTTTTATTAATTTTTTATTGTTCTAAAAACATAATATCTAAGTATAAAACACAAATTTACTTATAAGATGATCGTTAATATCAATTTTTTAAATAAATTAATCTATTTAGTGATTTTAAATAGCAATAATATAATAATTTCATTATAATATTTTCTAAATAAATATTATACTTATAATAATTTACACACAACATTTTATTCGTATGAATATAAACAATAAATCTTACTTCTCCTTCCAATTCATCACACAGTAATATAGGTACATAGAATAAATTAACTATACTATAATTACCCCTTTGCAGCATGATGTAGCTAGATTCATACATGTTCAGTATTGAATAGTGAACACTGAGCAAGGCGTACACTTCGCTGAAGTCTCCGTGACTCATTATCAAAGATTTCAACACGATTTCGCCATTGTTGTTGTCCTCGTGAATGGTCAACTGTATTGCAGCATACAAAAATAATCTGAATAATAAAAAAATTATTAACTAATTCAACCCTTATAACTTTTTTTGCATTATGAGTAATTGTAATTAATTTGACTAAACAGAATGAAATCATGAGTTTTGAAATATTTTTAAACGAATTTATATCGAAAATATATATTAAATACCTGTAGTTACGTCAACACGTATGACGGAAGTAATTATAAATTCATTAATTTTATTATCTCAATAAATGTATCAACAGTTGAAATTTGAATGAAAATGACATCAATATAAAATGGCATAATATATTGTAATTATAACGGCACTATAATAATATTGAACATTGTAAAATTGTTGATTTTTATGTACCTACGTAATATTACTGATAGTATCAACCGTTTAATAAGTATTGACATTTTTAGGGCAACCGCATGACTGAATTGCAATGTGATTTGAAAGTTATTGCTGAGTAAATAATAATAAGGAATTAGAATTAACGCAACCAGAGGTTATATTAATTTCAGTGAATTTGCATCTGGGAATTATTGACTTATTTACGGACGTAGGTACCTACAGAGTACGCACTGATCGAATGGAAAAAAAAAATTATATATCTGTACCTTTAGCAAATAAATTTGTTACGAAGAAAGTCGGTTGTTTTATTTCATGTATACGACGAAAAAATTCGAATATTTTTCATTAGTGCGATACGAAATACGGACGGAATAAATATCAACGTATTTTTATTTTTTTTTTGAAAGTGACGATTATAAAAATTATGTGCTAGATTTTTGTCAGTCGATTTCGTTTTTTTTTTTTTAAGTTTTGGTATATTATGAACGAGTGTTTTTTTTTACGGTGACAGTAACTATACTAGTTTATAGCCCTGTTAAACTCGCCCGATTCGGTTGCCACTGTCGACTAGTAACACTTCTTTGACATACTCCAAAGCCGTATCGAAATCTAGTCGCCTTGAGCATAAACTAGCATATAATAACCAGTAGTTCGGGTTACACCTCGCACCAGCTGTAGAGTTTAACTGAAATGGACGGACGTTAAAACGCGTCGTTATCCTAATTTTTTTTCATCAGAGATGCTCTTACGTCAAAGTAAAATATTTTGGCACGTTCCGCCTGTTCCATCTCGTCCGCTTCTCTGGCGTAAACGTTCACACGATCAAATTGTAATAAGTTATCAACATCGCCAGATTGCGGAAACTCGAATGATTCCACTGCTTTCTTCATTTTGTCCACCAGATCCATGAAAATACGATTTACTAAACTCTACAACAAAGATATTTAATAACACATATTGTATACCTACTGCTTGTGTATATTATGATATTGTCTATATATTTTTAGAATTTTATTCACAAACTCCAACATATCATAACGGCTGAAGACAGACGTAAATGGTATATATTGTGTATACTGTATAACCATTATCCTGGTTAAATTACATTTATATAAAAAAAAGTAAAACCAAATATTTTTACAAAAAAAAAACAGAACTGTAGGTAGTGTATTTTGTGCATTTTAGGATTTTAGATTTTCATTTGATGAAAATTCATTAATGACGGTTTACGAGATACGAACTATTATTGAATATTTACCTGAGTCGTTTCACCGATCAATGGACTACCATAGTTGTCTCGAATATACCACTGGATTTCGCCGAACAACGACGAATGCATTGACTCGTAAGTTCCAGACATTTTAAGTTCGTTAACGTATCTTTCTACACTGTTTTGATCATTAATTCTCTCCGACTAATTGTTATTGGCAAATAATAACGTAATAAATAATATTTGTAATTAATAATTATTACTGAAACGCCGTATTACAAAATATGGCATACCGCACAGGTGTAACAACTTATAAATTAAATTATGGAATTGCTAGTTGAAAATGTAAACCTATAATTAAAAATATTCCACCGTAGGTTTCACTGCTGAATCCTATAAATGTAATGTTTATTATTTAATCATAAAAAATTGACTTTAAATATTAACAAAATGTATAGGCCGGTTTAACTGAACTAATTTTACAAAAAAAGTTACTATTATATAACATTAACTTGTGCTCTACGCCATAGTTTTAATATGATATTATTTGTACCTTATTTATCAATGTTTCTATGATGTTTTTTAAAGTTTCTTGATACATATTTAACTTTGACTGGTTACATATTACAACTTGTGGGCTTTCAGAAATAAGATTCATCTGCATCAGAGTGATCTGACTATAAAATACACAATTAAGTAATTACAATGATGAATAATGAATTGAATAAATTTATGTTAATATAACGTTATCGCAACTTTTCACCTTGTTGTTAAATATTTTAAATACTGATCGTAAAGTGAATAAGCCACGGAAATGTCAACAACTACAAAAGGAAATGTCCATTCGGTTGCCATTTGACTGGACACTCCTCCATTGTCAGACGTTTCTAGCACTGGTATTCTAGATTTAGGCTAAACAAATGTAATATTTTAATCATTCAATATTTCAATGTGTATATTTTTGTTTGAGTTGTGACGTGTTAACATAAGAAAATTATTAAATTGAATCGTTTAAAAATATACCCATCCACAATCCATTGTCTTTGCCAGTTAATAGTTATCAAATTTAAAAATTAGTTTTTACACTACGAAATTATAATTCTATTATAATTTATTTACATGTGTCCCACCACGATTACCATAGGCGCAATTAGAGTAAAAAAATTGGGGGGGGGGGCTTCAGTCTCTCCCATATATTTTTCAATCACTGCCTCTTAGAAACTTTTTTTCCACCCTTCTTCGTCTATAAAAAATGCACTTTTTTAAAGTTATCATTTTTATCAAGTGCGGGCACTCGCATAACGACTGAGGTCCGAGAATAGAAGCTATAATATAAAATATAGTCGGGGCTCGGGGAAAATATTTTATCACAAACAACTGCGGCGGGCTCATAGGTCATAATAAAATATATATACCTAGGTATATATTATATACCTAGTATATTATACTAGGTGCGCTTTATAATATTGTGTTACTAAAATAAAATTAAAAAAATGTATTTTATATTTTTTTTTTACTTAGCAATATAATGATATAAAGTTCTGCATGGTTTTTGGGGGGGCTTTGAATGTTTTTGAGCGGGCTTAGCCCCTCCAGCCCCCCTTAATTGCGCCTATGACGATTACCACAATAATAACGGGTTCATGTATGATTTACAACAGATTCCTTTCATTCATAAATAATCTCACTCTGTAAAATTTAATATTTTAATGTAAATTTAATTATTTAGTTAAAATATTGTTCTAATATGTTCTTAATATGATATTTTGATAAGTGATTAAAATTAGTCGTCGCTAGGGCTAGACCGAATCGATTCCCGAGCCCCAACCCCATGTGCCCAATTGGTTCCCGTTTGAAAAAAGTATTCTATTGAGTTGAGCCGAATTGGTTCCCGTTTGACTAAGCACATTTTTCTTCTCAATTGTATAGACTTAGGAATTAAGACTGTCAACTTTAAAGTAGGATTGGTTAAAAATGTGCGTTAATGTAAATATGTTAAAAAAAGATATAATATATACAATTTAAAATCGTTGATTTGGAAGTCAACTAGTCAATACTTAGGTTAGGTACTTAGGCGTACTAAATACAAATAATAAAATATAATAAATACAATTTAAAATCGTTGATTTGAAAACTTGAAGCAAACTTTCTTTTAATATTCAATTCGCGTAAGATTCTCATGAATGTACTCAGTCATACAATTTTCCAAGTGTTTGTTATTTACTTATTTCATTCCTGTTTGCTAGTAAGTTTTATTGAATTATTACTTCGAAATTTTATATAATTTTAATTTTAATGTCTGAATGCTGTTTAAAGTCTCCATAAAATACAATATATTAGAATGGGCATATTCTTTATTCAGCTTTAAATGGAACGATTCGCAACACTTTGTAATCCTATCAGAGACGGATTTACACAATTGCCGCCCCTAGGCAAATTTTTTTTTGCCGCCCCATTAAACTTATCAACGAGAAAACGAATTTTTAAATAGGTACTTATTTAACATAAGTACTAAAAAAATAAATCATAAAAACTGATACTAAACAATAATTAATGGCAGTTATGTTAATAAACTGTTCTAATAAAATGTGTTTATAAAATATAGTGTTTACTTACCAGTAATTTAAGTAGTATACTAATAACCGAATATGAAGTCTATCCGCCTTGAATGTTGTGTTGAAAATAATCGAATGTCTAATCAGAATAAACCTATTTTTTACTCGGCCACCCTCTATTTCATAGTCCCGAAGAAAAATAAACAATTATTACATAATTTTATCTTTTGGATAGAAATAGTTTTATTTTTGTACACATAATGCATAGTACGTACGAGTATATTATATAAAATATTCACAGTGACTGGTTTATAATTAGACTATTCAACTATTGTTCCAATACGAATCGATCATCACCCGTATTCGTATTAAATATATCATATCTGTATGTATTGTGCGTGTAGTGTGTGTACGCCGTGCGATCAAACGAACCACGAGCGATTATTAATAATTATTACGACTTAGCAAAAAACCAAATTAACGAAATATGTTATCCATGTTTGGTATTTAGATAATAGATCTACGTTCCGGCAGTCGTTCTATAATTTACTTGGACGTTTATTGTTATGTATTATAAAATAAAGAAGAAATTATATTAACAAGAATATTATTATACTTAAATATTAAACATTTTTTTTCCATCCTTCAGAGTAATCACCGTACATTAGAAAATCAAAAAGAAACTTAGAGTATTCTCAATAAAATATTGGCCTAAAATTGCCGCCCCTAAAAATTTGCCGCCCTAGGCAACTGCCTACTTTGCCTGACGCTAAATCCGCCACTGAATCCTATCAATTTTTTTGTTACATCTAGCTCAAATTGTCTGTGGAAAGGTAATGTCTATCATTATGTATGTGTCATGCACGTAGTCAAAGAACTGATCCAATTTCGGGCAGCAAGGTTTTATGGCCATCAAATCATTATAAAAACAGTCTCCGATGTCTTCGGGTGATAATAAGGGCAGTCAAAAAAAATGTTTCAGAAGTTGTCCGATCTCTGAAGCATTATAATTAAATTCATTAGAGAGATCAAACTGTTGAATTTTTCTCCACTATGACTGACATAAATGGAACCCCTCTAACTGTAACTTGCTGTAGCTGTGAAGTTTTGGCACTATGAATAGCTGTTTCAAAATCAATGAAAACCACGTCAACTGTTAAATATTTTGCCATTTGATGCAAAAATTTAAGTGTCAGTAGTCTAAAGTCTTGTTTGGGAGTAGGCTGAATACGACAGGAACATAATTATTTTGTACCATGATAAAAATAGAAATAATTGATAAAGTTGATTAAATTGCTTAGGACAACTTTAGAATGTTCCGTCGACAAATAACGAAGTGACTTTCTTGAGTTTTTCCAAGTTTTGAGTGCATGTAAATGTTATAATTATATTGTTGACAGAATCATTGTTATAAATAAAGTTTTCTCCGAGTCCCGAGATTATTGCTATTAGGGAATATTCTCTGACACTTTTGTGGAGTTCTTCAAGATTAGAAGGTAACTTAGGAATTGTTCTTAATTTAGCAGCATTCATATTTTTAATCACTCTGTTAATATCATGTTTAATTAGTGACTCACTATTACTGTTTGAAGCTATCTTCTCCTTGAGTATACTTGTACATGGACGCTCTGTGATAAGTTTGTCACATTTTATTTTTAATGAATTTGTCAATTGTGTCGTAAAAGTGTACCTTCCCTTTCGTGGTTATGTATTAAGATTTCTTCACATAACAATCTCCATTCAATTTCATGAAAGCTCTACATTTTCGTTTTGTAAATATCCACCTCTGTATGTTATCCTCTGCATGGTTCTTTTTTTGGAATCCGAACTTGTAATTGTCAATAATCAACAACTTAATTCCCTTTTCACTAAACATATAGGCTCCATCATAACGAAAAATTAAAATTAAAAAATAGAAATTAAAATACGACCGATGTTAAAGCGAAAACAAATTTATATAGGTTATATTATTATAGGTACGAGTATTGAGTATAAACGATGATGTGTTATTCGAGACTGCACTGCAGTGCTCACTAACAAGTAATATTTTGTCATACGTACATTGTACATTGGATATATTATACGATATACCTACCTACAGCGATTTAAGTACGTATATCTAATTCGTTATCTTAATCTTTCGGAATATCAGTGATAATTTGCTAAACTTCCAATATAACAATATATTACAATTTTATAGTAAATACTATAGACTATAGAGTGTATTTATCTACATATTTTATATTTTATACTATCTAATTTATATTTTTTACCAATTATTAAAAATTAAAATTATAACAATTTTACCTGAACGCAAACGGGAACCAATTAAGCTCAACCTAATAAACCTTTTTAAACGGGAACCAATTCGGCTCAACTTAATAAAATACCTTTTTCAAACGGAAACCAATTTGGTTACTCCCGTCGCTAGGTAACAATATAAGTAATGATGTACCTACTATTATATGCAAGGTATTAAATATCCTTGTTAATAACCAATAAGTAATAATATACCTATAATACCTAATACATATTTAATGTACGTTACCAGATGGTAAATAAAACTGTGCTGAATATACACCTAGTACCACACACATGTGTGTGTATTTCACTGTAAATAAATTAAGATTAATAAAACAGTAAACACAAAACACTATACATTATTAACCAAAGTCTTAAAAGATTTTATCATTAATGTATAATAGCTTAGGGATGTATTATGTATAAAAATATGATTCAAAACCTTTTTCAAATCTTCTTCGATATTTGTCTTTATAAGTTTACCAAGGTCAAAGTTTTTGAATGACAATTCGTTTTGTTTTACAATTTCTACGTCAATGTTATGAACGATGGAAAAACATCTTATTGCAGTGCCTATAAATATAAATTCACGATTTCAGGTTAAGACAAATATTAGATACGAACAATGTATTATACAATTTGGCTGTAGCAACATCGACAAGTCTAAAAAGGCTACAAATACAACTTCATTCTTACTGCTCGCATTTGATGAGGTATTTGATGACCATGTATTACTAGTATTTTTGACCATCATGGGGTTGTTTTCGTTAAATAAAAATGTGACAAGTATATATCTTTGTCTGATAAAAATAACTCATAAATAAAATTAACATCATAATTCAATAATACGCTAAGCACAAGTTACAAGGTTCCCATGTAAAAGTATCCCAGGAAAAAGATTTAAAAAAAAAAACAACTTATAATCGTTGATCTATGATAAACGGTTATTATAAATCAAATTAACAAATACAATGTAGGTATATTTAGTATTTACTCTATCAACAATATTTTACAAATGTAATTTATTATTTTTTCATTAATTTTCAAAAAAAAAATCATAAAATGTACAAATATATTAGGTAATTAATATTTATAAATTAACAGCTACCTCTACAATATTATACTTAGATGGTAATACTAGTAATAGCATTGATTATAAATACTAGTATAGTATTTATAATCAATGGTAATAGTAAAGGATACTGTTGTTAACTATTATATAGTATATTGTTTCCTTTTTAAAAAATGTTGGAACGGTTTTTAGCTCTAGATATTTTTTCCTGGGATACTGTTAACAGAACTCCGTTATAATTAAGAATATATCTCGTCGGTACTTGAAAATGAAGTCTTGTAATGCATATGACGATATTTCGTTCATGAGAAATCGGTTCCATAGATTCCATTCGAATCTGGGCCCTTTGAACAGTACGTCTTTTGGATTGGGAATTTTCGCCGAATTCACCTCTACACCATTGTATTCCTCAAACCTATTATAAAAGAGACAATTTCATTTTCAACATCTCGCTATACACACGCACGCCAACGAAGCTCTTGAGTTTAATTCGGACCACCTGTATCGATCTGGGAACATTTTTAGACACCAAAATATCGTCTATGGGATTTTTACTGTACAACAATCACAAGACGTCGAAATGACGTGGCAGCACTATATACGGAGCATATACATATATACATATATTTATATATTATTGTTTAGTGTATACGTTGTTTTGAATAAACTCCTCTCTATTGTCTTTACGTGTATACATAATATAATATAATATTATACTGTGTGTCTGTCTTAAGTGGAGCCTACCCGTTTTTTTTTTCGTTTTGTTTGGTTGTTGGGTATATATATTTTATTTTACCTACCGCAGATCGGCTTCAAGTGGCCAAACACGTGAATTCGTGGGAATAGTGTGATTACGCACCTCTGACCCGTGGTGGATACGGTTGCCGGCATGTTATCCAAGCTGAACCATCGCAGATCGTTTACGTCCCTTGTTACGTCCGTGTACGTGCCACTCTCAAATACGGAGCTATGGATTTCCTAAATAAATAAATGTATATATAAAATATATATAATATTTTAATATATAGGTTATGTATCTAACATCTTAATAGTCATCAGATAACTCAGTATGATAGTATATAACTTTGAACATAATGATTGTGTTATCGATGTAAGTATTTCTAATATGTATTATATATAATATATTAATATGTATACAAGCATACAAGCTATGTGCCACGGATTAGTATGATGGATAGTTAAGCAAGTAAGCTTCTTCCTGCATCATAATTATTTTTATTATATGACATACAAGCAAACAACTGTGATGAGTATATGCATATTGATATCAGAGATCAATTGCAAAACTTAATAATTGATTGGTATCAACCCGTATTCAATAACAGTTCCCATTTATACTAGGTACTTACTACTTAGTGTAAACCAGGAATTGGAATCATAATCTAAATAACTGGAAGCTCGATAGAACCCTTATTTAAGTATTTTAGAACCCTAATCGAAACTGATATTTTGAGACCAATATGCATTTTTCCATGTCAAAAGCTTTATGGTTTTAAACTTGAAGAACCATAATCGACATTTTTGTTTCCGATAGGTGCTAAGAACCATATCGAAGTCGGAACTAAAGTGTTGGTTCAAAGAATGTAATTTTTAAAACAGTTTAATATCCAAACAAGTTTAGTCTTTGAAATCAATTGTACACTACAAAATATATTCGATTCTTACAACATTTCATCACGTTTTATAATTTTCTATACATAAATTGTTTTATTTCAATTAAAAATTCCATATTTGTGAGAATTTTGAGTGGTAAATCGTTTAATGGGCCCTTCAAAATATATAAATGGCCATATTATATGATGCACATTGCACACGCTCTGTACACCCGGGTCTGGTGGCATTGATTTTAATTTATTACTTTTATTAGTTTATTGTTTTTGACATATGAACTAATTTAAGTAGTATACATTTGTATATACATACCACATACCTATACCTATACGGCTATACCTATACATGGACGCCATATATCATAATTTTACATTTATTATTCTATGACAATGTCATTACTTATTACTAATATTTAATAAGATGATATAGTTTTATACGCTGTTCAGATGTATACTTTACTAGTGCAACACTCATATTCTGTATATTATTAATTATTATACATCAGTGTCCAGTGTTGTAGCCAGTAATTTTTTGTTGGTGACAGAATCTATTTCTCTAGTATTGGTAATGTTAGAAATTAGAATACACCTACTATAATTATATATTTTTTGACTCTGGTTCATAAATACTTTTCAAAGTACGATGAGTAATATTAAGTATAGAACTCTGTTATCATAGAACTTATCAATAGGTAGTAGGTAGGTACTCTTACATAACATAACTAACAGAACAACATATATAAACATAATAATTCATATTTTATTTGGTATTGCCGACAGAATCATAACTTATAAATATATATATTACAAATATAATTTTGAAAATTATTAAAAGTTTAAGTCAGAATTTGTCATTATTTAAATATATTATAATTATAACTATATTTTATTTATATATTTTACAAATTTTATGCAACTTATACTTTCAATAATTTTACAAACATCATATACTATTATATTATTTAATAATATATTATACTAATTACTATTATATTAATTAATGACAACAATTTTATAGGTACTGTTAAAATTATTATTTATTTATTAATAGGTACTTTTTTATACAACTTAGGTATACCTAATATATATTTAATAATTTTCTATAAGTAGAACATAAAGACCTAAAGCACCTATCTAATATTAATTAATATTGAACTTTTTGTTTTGGCCGAAAAGGGAATGGTACTATTTTGGTCGAAAACGGTCTCACCCATACTAATCATAAAAATCTAGCAATAGGAACTCATTGCCGTGTCAGCTAGTATGATATAAAGGCTGTAATCAATAATAATAGCAATAGATAATTGCTATTTAACCGATAGTCTAATCTTTCAAATTTTCATGTAGGTACCTACTACAATTAAGTATTCAATAATTACTAAACATTATGATGGTAAGACTCGAGATTAACAAGTTATTGAGTGAGCTGTACGTATGGAATACGTACCAATTTTATATCATACATCATAATCCAGAATTTATTCAATAAAGAAATTAAACTTTTTCTCAAAATATGATATCTTGTACAAAAAATATACTAGTATATTATCGGATTGGCTTTAGTTTTCAGATGTTATATAAACACTTCGAAGTAGAATTTGTGAATACATTAGGAATCCATATGACATGTACATCATACATGCAATGCCGCCATGGAACAAGCGGCAGCGGCGGCGGCGTGTGGGCCGTTTTTGAAAAAAGTAAAAAAAAAAATCGATAAACGAACTCATGCTGAGCGGTTGTCGGTATATTTTACGACGGGCGTATTTGTTTTTTGGCAAAATTTATAGCACGAGACAGTTTTCTGGAGAAAAAAAAGTAATAATAAAAAAAAATTCCAACCGAATTTATTTATGACTGCTATATTATAATATTATTATTATTATTATTATATCGGCGCTGTCCAATAATGCTCGAATAATAATACCTCGAACGTAATATAGAGGTAGGTACGTAACATTATTCGCGTCGTGCCCAGGCAAAACCGGAGTGGGTCTCTTCTCATCCTAGTCGTAAAAACGATAATAATATATATCTACCTACATAATGTGTTCAAATGTAATATTACGCTACGAATAAAGAAATAAAACGTTTACATTTTTAAGAAGTAACGAATATAATGACGTCATGACGTATACATATTATACCCATTTATATAATAATATATATTATTCGAATGATGATAGGCGCGCGCCAAATGTTGTTAGCTGGTGTTATTGCTAATTTATTATTATTACCGAGTCGATAGCTGAGGGTACGTGCAATATGGCCGAACACGTGGTGTCCGAGCCTCGATTTCGACGCCGATGGTCGTTCAACGATGGATTGTATAGGCCATGCATGGTGATGTTCAGCACGTTGTTTGGCGTACTCGACCCAATCCGACTCAGTCCGGCCGGACACGATATGGTCGCGTTCAGGTGCGCAGCTTCCGACAGCAAATTCTGATTGCGTTCACCGATCGCCTTCAACGGATACTGTCCGCACACCTTGACACGTGTCTCCGCTTCATTACTAGTGCCATCTATATGCGAGTATGGTGTACGATGAGTTCACATAATATTATGTGTGTATTGTAATCGTAGGTAGGTACATTATAATAGTGATGGGATTTATCGTTCACTTAGGTGAACTAGTTCATTCGTTCATCGTTCACTTAATTGAACTAGTTCACCGAACTAGTTCATTGAACGATACGTCTAAACATATACTGTACGGACGTACAGTTGAACGTATAGTTCATCGTTCATCATGCAATTGAACGAATACGTATAGTTCATCGTTCATCATGCAATTGAACGAATACGTATAGTTCATCGTTCATCATGCAATTGAACGAATACGTATAGTTCATCGTTCATCATTCAATTGAACGAATACGTATAGTTCATCGTTCATCATGCAATTGAACGAATACGTATAGTTCATCGTTCATCATACAATTGAACGAATACGTATAGTTCATCGTTCGTCGTTCACTTGCTTAATTGAACTAGTTCATTAAAAGAATACGTACATAACCCATGTCCCATACGAATAGCAATGGTGGGCATGTTAATGAAAATAATTAACTGTTGAAAGTTAAGTTAATTCAATTCAATTGCCTTCAGTTAAGTTAAAAGTTAAGATAGAAAATAAAACTAACTTATCTCAGTTAAAAAAAAGTTAATTTTTTTGAAGGTAGAATATTTTTAAGTCATAAGCCACCATAGTATTTTAGGTAAAAGGACGTTTCGTCCCCTTCAAAAAAGCGAGTCCACGGACGTTTCGTCCCCGTCTATTATTGTGACAGGACATTTGGCCCCCGGGACGACGACGACAACGTCGATAATATGAACTCCCGGCGACCAAATGTCCTACCTTAATAATAGATGGGGACGAAACGTCCGTGAGCTTATTTTTATTAGGGGACGAAATGGCGGGGGGTAAAAAAACACTGTGTAAAAAATTAACTTTTTAACTTAACTTTAACTTTTTAACAAGTTAATGCCCACATTTGACAAATAGTACTCTCTGTACTTTTTATTTATTTATATATATTTTTTTAAGGTCTTTAGTAGTATCAAAATATATTCAAAAATATTTGAATTTAATTGTTATAGTCTCTATACCATGTATACAAGCTTTAACCAAGCTCGGGTTTTTATAATTGTTTGTTTTATACTTACAAGAATCCTATTTATTATTATAGAAAACTACTACTAAGTTACAAATTACAAAATATAAATACCTGTTGTAATAGGTACCTTATATTGAAAATGGTTAAGGTAATGTGTTAAAGTTCTGAAGTAAAATACTGACCTAGAATAATGGATTGTGACCTTTTAAATAGACAGAATTTGATTATAAAATAGATTATTTAATTATATCTCCTACTAATAAATGTAGTACCGGTATTTAATATATAAAATATTATAATATAATATTAATAACTATATGCTTTATAGTTTGGTAAAAGCCAATAGGTAACATTTTAATTTTGAACAACTAACAAGTGACGGTTCGAGATAATATTATATATAATAGGTATTAGATAATGTTATCTAATGTTCATGCTCATGGCCCATGGGGTTTGATGAAATGAACGATTGAACGAGCGAAAATTATATTATATTTACCATTTTGTCGTTTCGGTAAAAAGTTTTTCTCGAATGAACGAATGAACGATTTCGTTCGTCGTTTTGTCGTTTTACGTCGTTCATTAGGTGAACGATTTTCAGTGGTGAACGATGTCGTTCACCTTTTAGTGAACTAGGTCCAATCGTTCACTTGGGTGAATAGTTCAATTGAACTAGTTCGTTCGCGAACGACCCATCTCTACATTATAATATTATGTTATAATCACAGATGGGTATGGATAATAAATTATATTGCTGTACGCTCGTCACCTATTATTAAAATTAACTACCCTGTAATTTGCAACCATATTTGCGGGGAATGAGAATTAGTGTATCTATTATCAATAACAAATGTGTACATACAAATAAATGCATTAAATGTGTGTACCTACAAATATATTTTTTTATGATAGGCAAGAATGGCTTGTATGTTTTGTCAGAACACCCATAATTCTCACAAAAATGGCAGATTATGACTTCACATATTATTGCGAGTCAGCAAACTAGTTAATTATTTTTATATTTCTGGTTATAATAGTATTGTAGCTGAAGAGACTAGGTAATAAGATTATGATCTCTAATTGTAACCTTATATGGGTGACACCAATAATAATAAGCAGGTATAGCTAAACTCTTGGTATCGTCAAGCATTTTTGTTATTTTTCTCGTTTTATTTTTGCCTTTTTTAAATCCATAAACGATCGATTTACGATTACGAATATATTAATATTAAATCACATATTAATGCTTAACATGGTTAAAACATCGTATTTTTAACCAATTATAGCCAATGGAGTGTATAACACCTCATTCTATTTGTTTTTGGTTTTATAATAATATACTATAATTATTGTTTTAAATACGATACCTAGATAACTAAATTCATGAAATTTAAATGTCCTTTATGGATTCAAAGTTAACATCTTCATTGATTATTATTTGTAATTTATATGTAGGTATGCATTAGTTATTAGAGCATTATTCAATAAATGTTAAAGTGGTGCTTTGGAGGTACCTATAGTTACCAAATTAGAATGGAGACATGATGTAAATGTCTTTGTAAAACGCTTCTTTATTAATTAGCTAAGTTCCTCTTTTATAATATAGGTACATAATATACCAATTAGAGCACTGATTACATGCATATTTATCTTCACGCGCACAGTCAGAATACTATTGCATGATATAGGTACCTATATCATATTATCAGTCCTGTAAAGTATTTGAGTAAAAGTATTTGAGTAAAAGTATTCAAATACTTTTTTAAGTATTGAATAACTTTTTAAATACTTTCAGCATGAAGTATTTTGAATGGTATTTTAAATACTTTTTTTTGTATTAAATACTTTTTGGTATTGAATACTTTGGTTTTTATTTCGAACATTTTATTTTTATTCGAAATAATTTTAGAAATTTTAGAATGAATTAAGAACACAAAATAGGTAGTATCACCAATGGGTGGTTTCTTCCCTCAAAAAAAAAAAACCATACGCAAATACCCTATGCACATTTGCTTATTGCTCTAGTTAAGAACCGATTGTAAATTTCATGTAAAAATAAAAAAAAAAAATGTAATAAACATTTATTTAATAAATAATAATAAAAATGATTATAAATTTACTACCTATGTGTCTACATTACAATAATAATTAGAAACCCACTTTAAAAACCAAAAGTATTTGAAAAGTATTCCAAATACTTTTTCAAAGTATTTGAGTAGTATTTGAAATACTATACAATTAAAGTATTTGAGTAGTATCTTAAATACTTAAAAAAAAATGTATTTGAGTACTTACTCAAGTACTTTTCAAAAGTATTCTTTACAGGACTGCATATTATATTGTGCCACTCAAATAAAACACTCATTTAATTAATATTATATACTGCTATATATTATATTATATATTATTATATATTATCTGTCTGTCTAGTCATACTTAACACCCATGAACAATATAATACTTCGTTTATAATATGTATTATGTACTGCAGAGTATAGAGTATAGAGTGTAGGTAGGTACTCTAATATTGTTATTTGTTGAGTTAAAACAGTTATGATTATAGAAGCTCATGAAAAAAGTATAATATTTAATATAAAAAATCTTAATTTTTGGTTAAACCTATCAAGTGGATAAAAATTAAAATATATTGTGTATTTTTCAATTTTAATGATTTATTACCATACACCAAAGGCAACAAGTCCACGATGCAGAGCCAAGTCTGTTTAATATCGCTTTTTTGATTGCTTGTTAATTTTAGAGGGGTTTGTTCAATTTCAGTCAGTGATTCAAAATAAACTAAAAAACCAAATTAAAACAAATTAGTTAATACTTATATAATATTGTAACTACTAACCAATTATTATAAGAGTACCAGACTTGAGTAAAATACTTTTTAAAAGTATTTTAAAAACATATTCCGAATACTTAAAAAAAAAGTATTTAGAATATGTATTCGAATACTTTATGATAATAATATTCCTAAGTATTTGGAATACTTCACAAAAAGTATTCCAAATATTTTTCAAAAACTTTTTTCAGTAGATTTAGATTTCAATAGCAAAAATATTATTTTTTCAATTCTGTGTTTATAAATTAACATTATCATAATCTCGAAAATACACACCTATCTGGCTATCTATTAGTTATAAATTATATTCAAATCAATATCATTAATAAATAATAATTAGTAATATATAAAATTATACTTATATAAGAAAAAAGTATTCCGAATACTGTACTCAGAATACTTGTAAAAAGTATTCAAAATACCGCATTGAACACTTTCAAAAAAAAAGTAATTAAAAAGTATTCGGAGTACTAACAAAGTCTGAAGAGTAACTACTTAAAAATTAAAAATATTGGAAAAATAAAAAATAATTCATTGTTGGCTATGGCCTATAGTCAATAATATAATATAACGATATATTAGTTTTTACAAATATATGATGTACGATGCAATTATTAATTTATAATTATAAATTATTAATTATTAGAAATTATAAATTTCTACACCACTTTTTTTGTAAAAAATTAATTTTTATATACCATAAATATATTTGGTTCTTATGACTTATTATTTATTACAAAATGTCATTATTTATTTCTATATATTTTGTTTAATTTGATTATTCTTTACAACTCATAAAACACTTAAGTGTACTAATCATAACATATTTATTATTGATAACACCTATGCAGAAAGTTGACAGAGAAATATAGCAGCTGATAATTATTTAATTTGCACTTTATAGGAGTGCCCATATCCGAATAACTACAGGTGGCGCCTACAGTAATTTTGATCTCTCCTAACAAGACAAGTAACCATAATAAATTATTATGAATGTACCTATTATAGGTATTAATTTAATTTTCTTTTAAACGATTTTATTGGTACAATGTATATAACAAATACTATGATATATATTATTTTATAATTATCATAATGATAATAATAACAATATTAAGTGTAATACCTATACCTACAAATGTATAACGCCAGACGCCTATTATTTAAATTATCAAATTCGTTTATTGCTAAATCGAAATCAACATTTGGAGCCATTTATTGTTTTGTAAATAGAAGAATTAATGATTCCAAAAGGTTTTGGATCATGGTACTTCTCTTATTATAATATGAACGATGGTTTTTACACACAAATGTAGAATGCTTAATGTTTTATGTTAGGTACCTACATTATTTTATAATAATACGGAACCATTTTGTTATTATTTTTTTTTATCATTATGTTTTTTGTTGAAGATCAACAGATAATTAGGCTTAACTTCTAGGGCCCTAATTTTAAATTGTCAGGAGGTGCCTAGAAATAACCTGCACGGCTGCACATCTAGGCCCATCCCCCCTCCCCAAATCATCTTTTGCAAAGTCATTACTGTTCTGTTGTAATTATAACTTTTATTGGTGATAATGGTAAATTATCGAGATACTCATTCTGAGTATACATCATAATATTGTTAATATTGAAAATTACGGTATCTCATTACTTCATGATAATATAAATCAAAAACTGTAATACTTTAATTTTAAAAATATGAATAAATAAGACTTAGAGAAATAATAAAAAATGTTTTTAAAGATTAAATTTAAAGCATCGTTTAACATTTTAGAAAAAAAAATATTAAGTTATATAAATAGGTACTTAACACATTTATATTCTATTAGTTTAATTTATTTTAGATTGTGAGTAATGCAAATCATATATTGGTACAGCCTAGACCTTGAATAAACTATTTTCTAATTTTTTCAATTGTTTATATAAATGTTGAGCATCATAAAGAAACACCATCGAAAACTGCAGGTATCTGTAGGTGACTTGTCTGACTTTTTAAATTATATTTAAGTTTATATAAATTGTCTAAATGATCCATATTTTTGTACATTTTCTGTTTATTTTTTTAGATACATTTTATGAGCTGCCTGTATTTATTTAGTGTAAAATATAAACTTTATGAACTTTTAAAGTTAAACTCATGATAACGAAGTTAATATAATGAGTTATAAATTGTCATCGTATATATATATATATACCTAATAAAGATATTTTAATTTAGGTATAAGACATAAGTTGTATAACAGTTACTTAGCATGGGATGAGAAGCAAACTTGTTGTATTCCACAATTTCATCCAAAGGGAATTTCAAAGGAACTTCTAAATCAATTTTTCCACCAATATCCATCAGAGTAACGATTACATCTCCTACACTCAACAAGTTGCCATGAAACTCAAGGTATACATTGAAATTTATAGGAAAATTGAGAGAAGCTTCCTTAAAAACATGTAACATTAAACATTTATACCATAGAGATAGATTATGCTGTGTTTAATAACTTACTAAATTGTTGATACAGTCCAAAAATAATATGAATTCAATACTTTTTTTTTCATTATTTGTTAGGTCTTGATCCATGATAATACATATAAATTACTCAAAATTATCAAAAATAATTTAAAAATATATTTGGTTGTAGGCATTCTGTTTATTTAATGCTATGGCCACTCTTTATTATAATTACCTAGCCGGTATAAAATATTAAATAAAAATCACTAATCAGTTAACACGTGTGTTATATGCCTACACTACTAGTTTTAATTTTTTGCGATTTATTTTAAAATAAAATTTTTGTTTTTGATTAAAATAGATTTAAAGTTTAATATAAGATTCCTCATACGTTTCTGGAAATTAAAAAATAAATTAGCGTGAAGCCTCATATATTTCTTATGAATGGTTGAAGCTAAAATGTTTATGACATAATAACGATATATCCTCTATTGATTTTCGTTATTTTGTTATTTTTAAAATATTAAACGTAGAATTCCCATTCTTGTCACACTACCATTCTATATACATAATATTATGTACTTATAATATAAGTTAATAACACGCTAATAGGTAATATTATATGAAATAATTCTATGATTAGGGACTATTGTTATTTAAAATATTTAGATGGATGAGGATTTGTATTTTAAAAAAATATAGTTCAACCTAATATATTAATAGAAATCAATTACTAATCAATTTAAATATTTTTCAGTCTGTATATTAAATGGATTTTTTACATTTTATTGGTACACTACAAATTAAGTGTAACTGACAACTGTATAAGACATAATTACATACATTTAAATCGTGTAAAAAAAATACATTGTTACTATAGTTATTATAATTTTTAATGGGTTTCATTTTAAAACACAATTATGTAATTTCAACAAGAGTGATGAGTGAACCAGTGCAGACTTTATTTAAAAATTGTTTGATCAACTAATGAAGATAGATACTTGATGTATAATCTGATTGAGAGTTGTGAGAATGCCTGTCGCCATTATGCTGTAACTTGGATCATGGATGCTGCTACTTTTTAGGTTATTATGTTGTCCAAATATAAGCTCCACGGTATTTAATTTATGTAGAATTGTAAGAGATGTAGGTATATATTAGTATATTACCATCATTAACCAATAAACAACAACCAAATATAATATGTCACAAGTAGAGTATAATATTACCTATATACAGAGGCCAATGATTGACATAAATCGTGTTGAGCATTCACACGGAACAATATTATGTATATACAACTGCACAAGGTTGCCATGCAAGATTGTTTTTTTTTCGTCAGACCAGCAAAAGAGGTAATATTAACTCAGTATATTATGTACGTGAAGATAATATAATGATCGACCACGGATTATACCTAATCCGTTTGTGGTGCGGCCGGGCGACCGACGATGGGTTGTCCGTGGTGTGCACGCGTTAAACGGCGACTAGCAGTCTCGAGGTTTTATTACGTGAAGACTGCAGAAGAGGTTTTTATTATATTTAATACTTTATACATAATGTATATTATATATATACATACAGCCAGTGGCGTGGTGAACATTTATAAATCTTGATGCCCAGCATATATTTCAGTACCTACCCCTTCTTTATCCCCTTAATATAATATATAATACATATAATTATTATGGAACTGTAAATATTTTAATTTTTTGTTGTATGTTATTGGTTACCATAATGTACCCAACCACCCCACCCCAAAAAAAAAAAATTCACCATGACGCCTAGGCGTCATAAAACCCCATTCACCACGCCACTGCATACAGCTGCTGGTTCTTTCTCTCTGTCTTATTTAGTATTAATAGACATACCTGAGTTTTTACTGTGCACTTATAATTTATAAACCCGTTGTTTTTTCCTTTCCCCCGGTCGTAGTCGTTTCTCGATTCTTTTCTTCTTCTTTTTCTTATCTGTCTGCTTCTCCTTCGTCTTATTTTTCTATACGTGTCCTCCGTCTCCTTCTCTTCTTCCTTTTTCCTAGTCCCATCTCCCGCCTCCCGCACAGCATACTCACGCATTATTATTATTATTATTATAATAGAGGCACTAGTCGCATTAAATTAACTTCGGTGTAAGTGTGTAAGTGTGTGTGTGTGAGTTTATGCTGTAGTGGATGTAAAAAAAAAACTTAGAGAGAAAACGAAATGAAAAAATATAAAAAGAATCTCGTGGTAATAATTTAATATAAATATAGTAGCGGGGGGATATTGAAAAGTCAAATAAAGAAGAATAAATAAATAATAAAACCAGAGCGTTTATAGCGTGTGCCCGATCTCCGAAGCCAGATAGAACTCTCGGCCGTGATTAATGGTCGGCCATAAAGTTCGAAGAAACAAATACCCCGAGACTTGGAGATTGATGAATTTACTGAGTCGGCCTCGTCCGAGCGGACACCTCAATGTCATCAAGAGATAATATAATGTTTTTTTTTCTTTTCGAAATCGCTCTTTATTGGTCGTAAACGTTTTTACCGTGCGTGTAATGTTTGCAGACGGCGGTGAATGGAATGCAATCGTAGAGCCGCCCGGCTTACGCGTGTCCAGCGCCTGATCAAAGAACCTGTGCGGTCCTCGTGGCGACGTAACTCGTAAGGGCTGCTGCTGATGTTGCACCGTGAGTGTAGGTAGGAAGTTGATTCCGACCATTTCGTCTTTCATCTTTTATGTATATGAATATTATAATGCGTTATGCGTCCGCTGCAGTCCTTTCATTCCCATCCGAATACAAATTTACCACGTTTGTTCGGCGCACGAAATATCCTTCTAAACACGCTATCAAATTATTTTGACAGCTATATGGACTACGCACAAATAACGATGATGGAAATATAAACAAATTACCTATAGTATTATAATTATATTATGGTCTTGGAGGAAAATGTGCTCTGCGCGAATATAATGATAATATAATGCTTAAGGCCTAAATATTGATAATTAACAACAAATCAATAATGTGTTACCTTACCTATATAATATAATACATTATGCTACAAAGTTTTGGACAAGTGGTGAAAAAATGTTAAATCTGCAAAACATCATATTACTTGCATTTGAATGTATGTAAATTATTTATGAAATATCCTATTTATATTTATTATAGATTATTTTGAAGGAAACGCTCCATACCTAATAAAAAATGTATTCATAGAAATAAAATAAAATAGAGGTACCTGGTACATATATTATACGAAATACGAATAACTTTGACATATGGAATGTCACTTAATGTTTTGTAAATGGATAATAACTATTAACTAATATTATTTCATTTAAACGCCGGTGGTAATTTTAAAGAAATAAGAATATTATATAACTAGATAACTAAATAGTATAGTTACTTATTTCCAAAGATAGTAATATTCAACTGTACGTTTTGAAGCGTAGTTTATATTATTACTTTGACTTCAAGGATAGTATTATTTACACTGCAAAACCGCTTTTAAATAATTCTAAAGCATTATTTATACATGTTTCGACAACAAATGCGTGTATAATAATGTATACTCTTGCCCACAACCATATCTAAATGAAAAAAAGTGTTTAACCGAAGTTTAAATTTTGTTTCATTTTTGTTATACTATAATACAATCTGGGTGGACTTTAAAGTAGGTACAGGTAGCGTAATACTTGCCATTATAAATATAAATATATATTATAGGTTCAAAACATATTATTATATCTTATATAGGTATATATAGATATTTTAATAGTCTAAATGTTATCTTAATTAGAATATTGTGTTATAATTAGCTATTTTACTAATTATTTTATGCTTATGGTACATAATCATTTTTAAAAAAATGCTTATTATGTAAAAAGTTACCTATTTTAGGTACCTATACCAACGTAATAATATACTAATGTACCTACTTATTAATATGTGAATAGTGTATTATAGATTAATTTACTACGATATCGAATAGTATGTACAGTTTATGCGTAATGACGTAGTGAATATTAGTATTTATTGTATCAAACATGAAATAGAAAAAAATTACTCACCTTCTCATCAAAAAATATTATTTTTATATTTAAACCCTTTAAAACTATTGGTAAAATAAAAATTAATACAAACGAGGAATGTGCCTTTTATAAAATAAAAAAATTGGGTATATAAAATAATAAATATACTATAGTAAATAGTAGATACAATTTGAACGTTGAAAAACGAATGATGTCTTTACAGTTTATAGCATATAAATTAATAAAATATGTAGTATGTACTGGCTATAATGAAATAATGTAGGTATATTAAAAGTATGTGTATGTAATACTCATAACTCATAACTCATAAGTCATGGCATTAACAATATACTTGTTACAAACGATTATATGGTATGATAAGTTACGGCTTATGTGTCATGAATATCATAGGCATCATTGTAATTATGTTTTTATGCGACACATAGAAGTATAAACTATAGTCTATTATAGCTGGCTAAAGTAGCAGGTTTAGCCGGTTCACTGGATTTATTGATTATGATTAATCATTTCATAAAGAATGTGAATTATTTCTGGTTAATTTGTCCAATAATTTATACAATTCAAGCAATTATAACTTTACTCTGAAATTATTAAAGATATGTATATTTTTAAGGTCATATTATTAGCAATGGAATTATGATTTCCAGCGTATTCTATTACATATTACATATATGTACCTATAATGTATATTATATATTGATCTGATTTATATAATATTGTTTGTAACATACAGTAAATACAATATTTTATCTTATTTTAATATTATGTATCTACGTAAAATATTTAATTGAGTTTGATATAAATTCTAAATATTTATTTCAGTATTGAAATTTGGATTGATTCTACAAACGACTAGGACGAAGAATTCATACATCAATTTGTATCCACCATAACAATTATAGGTAGGTAATCAAAGTGAATTTTTTTTTTATATTGAACTAATATTTTAACTATGTTTGATACCTTTATAAAAATGATTCACAATATTTTGGTACATCTAAGTCATATAATCGATATAAATATACACATTTGTGAAGCTAAATTCCCGTTAAAATTATTCCTGTTCTTAAGCTGTCTAACGTCGTCTGAGTTGTCTAGTAGCTATTGAATGGCTGCTGGATGTAGTGTCGCTCTGTTTTATCTCATATTTGAGAACAACTTGATGATTAATTCCATGACTGCAGGACGCAGGTTGAAGTAGGCTGAATCGGCAACACAATATAATGAGTCATGAATGTTTATAGTGTTGTTCCCTTCAAACCGATATGCAATGATAATTATTGTGCGAAGGGCGACATTTTAAAATCATTGTATGATTCTGATATTGAACACCTACCACAAGTCAAATTCAATTTCATAATGGCTATAAGTACAGGTGATGTTTATTACCTACTTCGGAATGAGGTCTGACTAGCGCCAGTAATTGCTGACCTGAGGGGCACAAACTTATTTCTAGTAAGACTCGAGTAATCATGATGGTGTAAATCTTTTAAAAATTATTTACATAAACGAGAGGAAAAACGAAAAATTAATAATTGCCAGTTATTTGTTAAACATTCGTAATCTCCGCTGAGTATAGGTACCTATTATATGTTATAACTTTATTTTTTACTATTAAACTCTAAAAAAATTGGATTTTAAATGATTTTTTTGAGAGGGTGAGTATTTTTAAAATCTAAAAGAGACGATTCGTGAAATAAAAAAGATTAGGAAATTCTAGCCAATAAAGTGGATACACATTTTATATTTGATCTACAATCTTCTGACATATCAACTTACATTAAAAATACATAACAACGTGGAAAACAAAATATTTATATATTTTTTTATGTTTTTTAATTTTGCTATTCGATAAATTAATTAAAATAACGGCAAAATTAATTTTTGACTTAAAAAACATTTTATTAAAAATTATAATGTTCTCCATAAAAAAAATATTTATTTATGACAATATAAGTAAAATGTACCTGGTACATAATAATATAATCGTTCCATAAGTATGTAACTGTCATATTTAATAAATTTGAAAGTAATGATAAATCATCGGATTCAAAAAATAATTTTAAATTAAACTCATGACATATTATATAAATATATAATTAAAACTACACTTACAAGATCTATTCAACGTTTGTCACATAGGTAATACATTAGACACTTATCACTTAGCTGTAGCCAATTTTTCATTACAAATAGGGAATTTTCCGAGATTATATAGCCAAATTATAAAGAACATATATTTCACTATATTTTTATTAAATAGGTATAATATTATACCATAATATTAAACCAATGATATAATTGCTACAAAAGCTATAGCTGGTAGCTCAAATAAATATTTTTTGAAAAAACAAGGATACGATCAACATTTTGGGCTTTTTTACTAAACAGAAAGAAGTTCTAAATTCAAAAAAAAAATTAATTTACTAAAAAAAATAAAAGTTATTGTGAACAACATTATATTTAATTTGAACTAGTTTGAATAATAGGTTTAGAACTTAAAACATATTATCATATTTTTTATATTATATTCATAATAATGGGGGTACCTAATAGAATTAATAGATATAACTCGAAATTATAATATAGTAACAGGTAATCGTTCAAAAAAAAATCATTTAATTTTACTGCCTCTACCTTTTCAGTTAAATCGAGAAATACATTACATTACCCTGAATTACACACATACTTCCACGAGCCGAACAAACAAGATCAAGAGATCACGTTCATAAATAAAATGGACGATAATCACTTCATGTCAGTGCAACCGTCACGTACCGACGTTTATGCCTTTATCTTTACAAAATATGTTGGCCACACTAACTATTGTTTAATGATGACAACTCCACCTACATTTTCAAATATATTTTCTGTTAACAATCCGAGATGTACTTACACAAGGTTTTTAACATTTCTTATGAACATAAACATTATAATATAATAAACTATTTTAAAAATGATTATCTTTAATCTCAAAATGTTCATAAAAAATAATTAATTATGTATAGGTAGGTATCTTTAAAAAAATTATTTTAATAATATCTAATTATTATTTATAATAGCATAATACTACTATTATGTACGAGTTGAGCCTGTTGATGCACCTATTTAATATCTAATATACCTATAATATGTGTATAGTATGTTATATATTATTTAGTGACTCATTAATTGTATTTTGTTATGCATAAACATGAATAAAAATTGAAATGTACCATCGGCTAGCTAGATGGAATATTACATATATTTGGTTGATGAATATAGTTTGATTTCGTTATTAAAAAAAAACAAAAAAATGTTTTCAAAATCTAAAATATTAATATTTACAGTAGGTATATTATGTGTATACTAATTATTAATATTGTAAATATCGTTGTATATATTTTATACACAATATAACAATCAAATCTAAATCACATAAAAACAATACATTTGTTCAAACAGGCAGCACTCTTTAAATCAAAACGTATAATTATTAAACGTTTTGATTTAAAGAGAATTATATATTATATATATAAATATATTATTTATATTACATTGTATATATATTATATGAATTATTTATCTAGTTTTTAGAAAATATGTATAATAAGTAAGTACTTATAACTTATAAGCTCCTAAGTAAATTATTATAATTCGACAAAAACAGACAACTGATAATTGTTTTCTGTTAATTACAATTAAATGCTCGATATCTTATTAAATTATTATAGATTTCCAAGAAATGTTTAAAATCTGCAATATTTTAGATTTTGAGTAAGACAAAAAATAATAATTTAAAAAAAACTTACATAAAATATGTATAGTTAATTAACAATGATAGTACATTAATTATTTTACAGGTATATAATTGATTTGGCCAATCAATTAATTAGAGGTTCCTATATTAGCTATCTATGTTATTGTACATAGTTAATCATTATATTGCTGAATTAAGTTTTTTAAATCAGAAGAATAATAATATACGTTGTATCTTCATATATATAACAATATTATACTACATAAATATTCAACAATATTTTTCCTATAATTTATCATAGTAGCTATTACTTAAGTTTGTATTACTTAAATTATTTTGTATTTTGATGAATCTTTGTTATTGTACTTTAATAATAATTTTTATGTAACTTACATTATTATATTTAATATTTGGATATTTGCTTAAGATGGCAGCATTAGCTACCTACTATTTTTGTGTATTATATTTTTCATGTCACTTGTTATTACCCATAATATTTTAAATATTCAGCTTTATATTTGAATTATTTATTATTGTCTTTGCTTATTATTTACTTTACATGTGAAATAATAATATTATGGCAAGAAATGCAGATTTATTTTACTATGAATAATGTAAAGAGGCTGATTTATTATTGCTATTTTCTAATAGGTATAATGCTAAATAAGTAAGTTATGTGATAGTTGCACCAGTATCTTATCTCAAGTTATACCATATCATAGCCCAGAATATTATAAAGTGTATAATAGGTACTATATATTTTATAAAAGTTTAAACAATGGCAATAACTATAGATTTATTTGAATGTGTAAATAATTTTAAAAATGTTGATGGGTCTCCATTATAAATATTTTTTTTTATTTTTTACATTAAAATAACTTAACATCGTTTTATTGTATAGATAAATACCTAAACGATAAACGAATTTGTTTGATTCCTTATCCACTATAGTTACCGCAATAAGTAATTACCATATTATAATCGCGTAGTTTCAATTAAAGCGAAAAATGTGTTCAAATATGTAAATAACCCTGTTGCATCACAATCGACCGACCTTATCGCGTGACCGCTTATACATATAGGATACACACACACACACAATACATATGTATATATATATATATATATATAATATATATACATTATTAATATAGTATATGTAGGTATATATACTGCACAGTTATGCCTACCATCACTATTATACCAAGTATTATTTTGGTATCAAGTTCAAGGTAGGTATACCTGAGAATGAATGCCATTTATCCGTCGTTTAGCAGAACTTTCCGTCAAAATGAGTAACTAGAATACTAGAATACCTAGTACAGAATCTGTCATCGAAAATGCATGCCATTTTTTGTTTTTGTTTTCTAGTATCCATTTAAATTTTAAATACCGATCACGTAAAATAAAATGTTTTTAAAAACATGGTTGGAATTGAAATAAAATGTAGGTACACAATATTTATCGATCTGTCGGGATACATTGATTGCTCGAAATTCTGGGCGATAAAACCAGTCACATATCGCCAAAACGCATTGTGTGCACCCTAAAAGGATTCGGTCGTGTATAATTTATTTACTATAGGGGTATTCCATTGTCTATGATAATATTATATTATAGTGCACTAACTAACTACAGAGATTCGTCACGAACCGATCTGTTTCGACGACGGTCACAGAAATGATTATAATATACAGGTGTATACATTGTGCTCGGCGGCAATGAGTTCCCGGGGGCGATAATTTGTGGTATTCATTTTTCTTGTCCGAATTTTACGCACCAACAAAAATAATAATATTATATTATAATAGTATGATCTTGGGCTTTGTCGCACGCGGTCTTAGCCTCAGCTCCTCGTTCTGGTGTTGCCGACAAACGTCGTTTGCGATTAAGACCGCGATGGAAAGCGTTATGCGTGGAACCCAGTGCAGGGTCATACTTATTATATAGGTATCGACTATCGCCACCCACGCGTCAATTCGTGGTCGTGGAGCCTCTGGTGTACAAGTGTACAACATCAACAGTGGAATTTAAATTTTTCTCATTCTGATTGTCTGCACCACCACCGCCGTACTGGCGTTTACCGTAACTAATCCGATCACACAAGACACATATCATTATAGCAGGTATACGTATACACATTCACACACAGACGAGTAACGTATATAGGTAAAAACAAGTGATGTATATTATTCCATTTGTCGGCTCGTCGAACAACATCATCGTCGTTGTCGTCTTCGTCGTCGTCGTCATCATCATCATCATCTACATTGCGCACAAGCCTCGCGGTCATGCTGAAATAATAATAATAATATTATTATTATTATTATTATTATTATATATTGCTGGACACTTTATTATACATATAAGTATACATGTATACCTACTTTATATTGTATATACCTACAAGATACCTACAATGATTATCTGTTATATTATATATACGTTTCCTATAACGATTTTTTATTATTATGATTATTTACGTTCTAATAATTAAAACGCGATTCACAATGACCGCAGCTTCCACATAATACAGATCATCTCTTCAACAGTATCCATGTGTACTCGAGCGCTCGCGCGCGCGTTATTTATTATTGTTGTTGTTGTAGTGTTATCTCTCTTTCTCTCTCTTTTTCTACGCGCGTATGTATCTATGTGTGTGTGATTGTGCGAGTGTATGTATACGTATGAATTTGTTCGATATTAATGATTCCATTGTGTCAGCGATGAACAAAGAGCACAGGTGCCGTGGGAACGCGGCGGTATGTCCTTTTTAAAAGTAAATTAGAAAAAGAAAAAAGGAGAAGGGAGTATGAAAAAAAGACAAAAATAGAAAAGTCGGACGATTGTCTCGGGCAATAGTGTCTAATAGGAAAGCGACCCGTAGCGGGGAGGTGGAGGTAATCATTGCAATCGTCGTATGCTATATCCACGTGCATAACGTATACCTACCTACATAATATTATAATATGTTGTATATACAAACTTTTAAACCACCAGCAACAGGTAGCTTACCCTTACCATTAAACCAACCCCCTTCTCATTCAACACGGAATTTTAACCTTCGTATTTAGGGGTTCATCATCTCGAATGGTATGTGTAAATAAATAAAGTGCATCTACCTATACCTATGTGAGGGTGGATAATCACTGGCGGAAATCGGGGTGGGGGCTTGAAGGGCCTCCTTTTTTATTTTTGAAGGTTCGAAGCCCCCCCGCTCACATTGATATTAATAATGTTAGTCCCGCACTGAAATTTTAATGGATTTCACCCATGTGTTTAATATATAGTGATAGCTTGCACTCACAAATCTTGAGATATGAATGAAAATATTAGAATAAAAAAATGGGTGTCCAACCATTATAATTACTAAATTACCTGAAAAATGATTCTTCGCTCATTTCAATATATATATATGTATATATTTTTTTTCATACCCCTAAATATGACTTGGGTATTGTGTTTAATGATGTGGCTAAGTACGTTTATAAACAAAATCAATATAATAAGCACAAGTGGAAAAAGATGGGCAAGTGGGTGTCGCTCTGCTGTACTGTAGGTTACAAGTGAGTCACTGTAATGGATTGTGTTAAATTTGAATTTAATGATATAATATCATTGTATACGAAAAACGATTCTGAGCGGTGACGGTTTGTCAGTGTGGATATTTTATATTTGTATTACTTATTATTGTAAAAAAACTTCCAACAAAACGCAGATAATGTTCTTACCTTCAAGTTTTATAATAAGTCGATTCAATCTAGCTAACAGCATAAACTTGAATTTCTGAGCGTACATTTGGTATGTTACGTGTTTTTAAAACGGAGACAACACATGCGAGTGTGGCGTCTTATTAACACGGCAGGCCATTTTTTAAGGATATTTTTTGTGTCCAAATGGACACACACTTAAGTACAATGGACACCCAGTAAAGTAAGATTTTATTAACTTTGTGTCCACTAGAATAAATATTAAATTGTAGTAACTAATAATATTAGATATAATAAATATTAATATTAATATATTACACCTACAATATATTAATTAAACTGTTATTTCTTAGATTTTTCTTCTTTTTTATAAAAAAAATATATACTTGTTTATCATTCTGATCAGTAATAAAAGTATAATATATTTATTAGGTTAGTATAGTAGGTATATAAATAGTATTCGGAGGCGTGAGGCCGTTTTAATTCCGTGTAGAAATATTTATTTCTAATATGGGGAGTGTCTGCCTGGATAATTTTCAATGTGCTCCTTTACAAAAAAAACCAAGTCGGTCACTGTAATGGATGGTGTTAAATTTAAATTCAATGATAAATTATCATTGTATAAGAACTAGATTCACTTTCCCATCGAACAAGATTCTGTTGAAGAAAATCGTAACAGTTTTACTGCCCCAAACCGTAATGACAGACACAGAAATAAAAATAAAAAACACACATCATTGTAAAATCAATACATTCATCAATCCGCTCAGAATATAATACCATTAGATATTTTTAATAGCTAAGCCCCTTCCGGGTTTCCCTATTTGCGTCTATGATATAAGTATTAATTAAATAGTATCCTAAAAACAGTATCGGTACCATTGTACCAATATTACCATATTATCAAAATGTAATTACATGAAGGTATTTCGTTTCATGCAATAAAGTCTGCTTTACATTAAATTTTCAATTATGATTAACAATAAAGTAAGATATTGTCAACTCGATGCACATGATTGTATATGACTACATAAAGAGGCTTGATCTTTGATAGTTGGTATGGACTATCATGGACGTAAGGATGTAAATTATATCACATTTTAAATATAACAAAAATAAAAACTAAAAATGTTTATAATGCTCAATGAACCCATCAAAATTAAAAAAATCTGCGATGAACCCTTTCAATTATTAAACAATAATACTTAATAATTTCAAAGATATGGGGGAGGTTGGCAATATTACTAGGTATATAGAATTTTTTGTTGTTAGATTTAAAAAATATATCTTGAATACTTTATTAATGACTTGAAAAATAGTTGTACCTATACATTTTAGATAGGTACCTAAGTATAATGAAAAAATAAATGGTATCTATGGATACTAATATCTGATATATTATTAACTATGATAACCGTTTATTCTTAACTGTATACAACTTTTTGTTCTTGATTTTAGAGTGAAGCTTTCATAAAAATAAAATATATATCCCATGTTAAAGTTATAATACATTTCTGTCTGTAGCTTCATATATAATTTTTAAACTATGAAGTTATTAAAAAGATTATTAAAATTACATATTCGTGTATTATTATTTTTCTTATAACATAAGACTTTTGGTATTTTGAGTGTACGTGGTACACCATAAACGATATGCTGTGGATATTTCTGTATATAGTACCTATTTTATTAAATCGTTATTAATACGATTTTAAGGGCATCCACTGGAAGATTTCTTAAATCCATCTATATTTTCACATTTTCGTCCATAAAAAGTCAGTAAAAAAGATTAATGATATTATTATCGTTCATATTTTTACTTATTTTTCTATAGTCTATAATATTGTAACAGATTATAGATTATATAATGACAAAATAAAATAAAAATTAATACTATTTTATACATATTTGTAGTATTGTGTTACTGTGTTAGTGTTGAAAATGTTTTTTTTTTATTAGTTTAAAGCAGAGGTGTCCAACATTTTGTGAAAACTGGGCCACATCATATGGGTAGAAGTTATTGTGGGTCCAAATACATTTTAATAATACATTCAAATTGAATGATTGTATTATATTCTATAATACGACAATTCATTTTCTTTATAATTTTACTATAGCGAATAATAAGCAGAAATATTTTTGTTGATAAATGATACGGAATATTGCTGTAAAGAGCCAATAAAGATAAAACACTAATAAAATTTATCTTTATTTGATGTTTAATATTTTGTAGTTTTATATTTTTGAAATAATTTTTTTTCGTAATATTAATTTATTATATACAATTAATTAATGGTTTTTAAATTGAAGTGAGGGCCTCATCAAAATCTACCAGGGCCGCGGGATGGACACCCCTGGTCTAAAGCATCGGCAACTATGGCCATTATAATTGTGTGGTGGATGAGGGGGGAGCGGTCATGTTTTATGGTACAGATTTTGTGGGGGGAGGTGCTAGGATTCGTTGCTAAACACCCAGGTGGTGGTCACCCATCCAGGAGTTAACGATCCTGGACGATGATTGACCGCACCACAGTAGCACACTTTACCAACGGCGGCCAACAGCCACGCCACACCTGCAGGCTCCTAAAAATGGTTTAAATGAGCTTTGGCACTAACAATTCACATTAATAATATATTGTCGATCAAATTACATAAAGTATTTAATAAATTATATCATGGATTATGAAATGTTTTTAAAATACAATATTTAGGTGCCTATAATTTATAACAGTGTAATATTATTCAATGATAGGTATATATTGTATACATCTATATCTATATACTATATACTATTACTATATAAAATTGTAAAGGGTTTTCTACGACCTCGCTAATCGAGAAAACTACTGAACCGATTTGGCTGATTCTTTTTTTCTGTTATACCCGACAGTCTGCTGAAGGTTTTAGTACTACTTTCGTTAATAAAAAATAAGTATAAAGTTCTTGAAAAATTAAAAAATAAAGCTAATCTAATCCTTATATATATATAAAAGAACAGGTATTTTTATGTTCCAATTTTGTGACTACACTATTTAATATTTTTCCAATTTTTTTTCACAGAGTTGTTCCAAATACCTTTCTGAGTGTCACCACATCGCACATCGATCAAGGGATCTTAGGGGTCGTCCTATTCTCCCATCTTGCTATGTTCGGAATGAGACGACGGGTCCATGACGCCTTGGTGATTTCTGTCCATTTCCTTTGCCATTCGGCGATGGTGACCACCCTGTCCTCTTTCTTGATCTTCCATCTCAAAGGTCGTCCGGTGCAGGATCTTCCTGGCTTTTATCCTAGTCCTTTCCTCTGATAGGAGATCAACTGGTAGAATGCTGTCTAGCACAAAGGCAGCCTCGTCTGAGACCTTCCTATAGACCCTTATGGCCCTGAGGGTGGCTACTCTCTGTGGTCTCCTTAGGATTCTTCTTGATTTGGCTGTGGTGCTGGCAGCCGCGGACCATATCGATGCTGCGTATAGTAGTTGGCTCTCGACGAGGTACTGACCCCAGAAGTCTCCTTTTCCGCTGACAGGGGCCGCTAATGTTTGTCATTAGCCTTGAGAGGGCTAGTGCCTAGTTGGCCGCCTTCTTCGCTACAGTCTCGGCGTGCTTCACCAAGGAGAACCGCGAGTCCAAATTTTAACCAAAATATCTATGGTAAAAAACTGTGTTTATATATATTTTTTGTTTCAGTTAAAGTATGAACTACTTATGAGAAACTTCGTTTTAAATTTTCAATTCTTCTTTATACAAATTAAACATTTTATAATTATTTAGCTAAAAAATATTTTTTTTAAATTTTTGTGGGTTGATGAATTTTGTCAAAATTTAACTTTAAATTCTTATAGAAAAATCATGTGTTTATTTATTGTCATGTATAGATTCGTCATGTCTGTCTGTCTGTCCGCCATGGTTCACAGCCACTTTTCTCCGAAACTATGAGAGCTTTACTGTTGAAACTTGGTAAGTAGATGTATTCTATGAACCAAGTTAAGATTTTCACACAAAAAAAGAAAAAAGAAATAAATGTTGGGGGTGCCCATACTTAGAACTGAAACTCAAAATCTTTTTTTCATTCAACCCATACGTGGGGTATCTATGGATAGGTCTTCAAAAATGATATTGAGGTTTCTATTATCATATTTTTTTAAACTGAATAGTTTGCGAGAGAGACACTTCCTAAGTGGTAAAATTTGTGTCTCCCACTCTCCCCCCCCTATAACTTCTAAAGTAAGAGAATGATGAAACTAAAAAAAATATATGATGTACATTACCATGCAAACTTCCACCGAAAATTGGTTTGAACGAGATCTAGTTAGTAGTTTTTTTTTAATAAGTAAATAAGTAAATAATATTAATAACAATAATAATAGTATATATTATATATATAATATATATCTATTTTGTCATGTATATATTTAAAAATGTAATCTCAATCACGGGCTAAGATAGACTAAAATTGGCTATAATGTCATAATGGACTGAGACTTGGTATAAGACTTCTGCTGGACCTGGTAGTGGGGCCAAAGTTCGTGCCGGCGAACGAAACGACTTATTATTTATGTTACTTGCTACTACGGAATCCTTCATGTTCGAGTCCGACTCGCACCTGGCCGCTTTTTTTATAGTAGTATGCATTATATTTGTTATAATACCTACAGCTCTCAATACTGTTAAATGTATTGGAAATAATTTCCAAATATTCAATTATTTAGTTACTATATTATTGGTAGTATAGAAAACATAAAATATGAGAAATTTTAACCAGTATATAATATTGAATTGTAAGTCGTGAGTACATCAAAATACACTTTATCTAAGTGTTTTAAATTTATTTTCACAATTGAAAAAGGCGGAATAAAGGGGTCCGTTGTAACTTCCAACCCTTCAAATATAAATCCGTAAAAATATAGACTATATAGAGTGAATAGAAATAAATGGTTATATAAATATTAGTTTTATTATTTATATTTTATAATAAGATTCAAGTATGTTGACTAAGTATTCAAAATAAGAAGGTACATTGACAAAAAACTTGTGAACAGATTTTCAATTGTAGGTGTTATCTTTTAAAAATGACTCGAGTGTAGTTAGGTTAGATTATCAGTTAACTTGAAGTTGCTATATTAAATGAGTATTTTATTTTTTTTAATATGGTGATTATAAAATATATAAAAGGATACGAAAATTGGCTCAAATCCGACTTTCATGTATTGATTTTTATTACTAAATTATAATCCCGAGTATCGATATTTTGGATACGATCCAACGATTCGTTTTTACATTTACGCATATGTAGTGTTTGATTAAATTTGTTTTACATTCGAATAAGTATAAATTATAACAGACAATTTAGTATTTACATAGAAAAGTTGTATATTAGACAGTATATTGGTTTAAAAAATGAAAAGGATTTAAGGATTGATTTATATACTTAAATAGTCAAAACACAACAACAATTTATAAAAATTACACGCGTTTATCCAATACCAATACATCAATATTTATTTAAAAATGTAATCTCAATCACGGGCTTAAGATAGACTAAATTGGCTATAATGTCATAATGGACTGAGACTTGGTATAAGACTTCTGCTGGACCTGGTAGTGGGGCCAAAGTTCGTGCCGGCGAACGAAACGACTTATTATTTATGTTACTTGCTACTACGGAATCCTTCATGTTCGAGTCCGACTCGCACCTGGCCGCTTTTTTTATAGTAGTGCATTATTTGTTATAATACCTACAGCTCTCAATACTGTTAAATGTATTGGAAATAATTTCCAAATATTCAATTATTTAGTTACTATATTATTGGTAGTATAGAAAACATAAAATATGAGAAATTTTAACAGTATATAATATGAATTGTAAGTCGTGAGTACATCAAAATACACTTTATCTAAGTGTTTTAAATTTATTTTCACAATTGAAAAAGGCGGAATAAAGGGGTCCGTTGTAACTTCCAACCCTTCAAATATAAATCCGTAAAAATATAGACTATATAGAGTGAATAGAATAAATGGTATATAAATATTAGTTTTATTATTTATATTTTATAATAAGATTCAAGTATGTTGACTAAGTATTCAAAATAAGAAGGTACATTGACAAAAAACTTGTGAACAGATTTTCAATTGTAGGTGTTATCTTTTAAAAATGACTCGAGTGTAGTTAGGTTAGATTATCAGTTAACTTGAAGTTGCTATATTAAATGAGTATTTTATTTTTTTTAATATGGTGATTATAAAATATATAAAAGGATACGAAAATTGGCTCAAATCCGACTTTCATGTATTGATTTTTATTACTAAATTATAATCCCGAGTATCGATATTTTGTCCAATACCAATACATCAATATTTATCTAATAATTATTCCCTACTATAGGTAACTTGTTAAATATAATATAGTATATTAATAAAGGAATAAATAAATATTAACTAACTAAATTATGGAATTGTTATGACTTATGTTGTATCTAATTATGATTAGTCAGTACTAGAATATTCGAGAAGAGTTCTATTTATAACACTTTCATCGTGTTCAAAAGTATACATTTATACAATACATTTAATTTGATATTATATATACTACTATACTAGCATTGATTATATAATATGTGTATTATATAATCAATGATACTAGGTAAGTACCTAAAAAACTTACAATATGTATTACAGTATTATGGTATTATATTAAATGTAAAATGACCATCTAAATAGTCAAGAGGAGTTAACACGTGCCACTTTCATGAAATTGTATACATTAATCAACCGCACTCCGAACAACATAATGTGATAACGCGAGTAGCATCACTTTAATCTAGTTACATTGTGTGCTCGCAAAGCGACGACCGTATAGGGCGCGAAGGCCGCCGCGGTGGCAGTGGCTTAGGGGTTGTTTGGCAATAACACTGAAACCGTCATTAGAAGGTTCCTTTTATTTGTTATTTTTTTTCTTTTGAACCCCTTTTTCCGCGCGACCCTCTTACGCGCGGAGCCGAGTTCCAAACGAATAGTTTCCACCCTCGCTCTCGGCCAATATAATATATATAACGACAGCGGCACACGATGATTTTCGGGCAATGTCTTGTAACGTTACAAAATTATAGTCCATATCCTCTATTTCTCGTTCACCGGTGGTATATATACATGATAATAATATGTACGTACTCGCGTATAATATGTAACTATTCCTTGTATTTACCCTCAGGTTCCTTATTGAGGTTCATTTGGATTTTATTTTTTTATTTGTTTCATTCTATTATTACACACACACACACACACACACACACATGTGCCCGCGCACTTCTTTCACGAGAATCACATCCCACCATGATGTGTAACAATGCAACCTTATAGGTGTATACAGGTGCGACGGCAGCGGCACTTCACCCTGCGTGCCGGGTTCATCTTAATGACAGGGCACACCGCTGAAGCGCGGGCAAATCACACCGTCAAAATCCCGCACTTAATATCAATATACGACGTGTGTGCATTATTATAATAAACACAAATGGGGGGTGTTCTTTAATATATTATATATATATATATATAAATACGCCTACCATACATAGTTTTGGTTCGATTTTGAACTATTATTATTAGTTCTTTTTTTTATCTTCATAATATAACAATAGGTATGAAATGAAAAGACGATCGAATTATTATTATTATTAATCCCACCGAATAGGTACCTATATGTAACATAATATATATATGTATGTGTAATGAATTACATATAATGCGTCCGTGTCTCGAGGATACAGTTTGTTATTTGGAATGCTTGTTATGTACTTACATACCTGTATGGCTGTATATATATATATCATACTTAGTCGACTTTATGTATAACATCGAAGTCTCGCGTTGTATATAATTTCGACCGTTAATGCCGTTTTATCCAGTTCGACTATCTTGTCCGTCCCCATACCCTCCCACCGACCACTATAGTATGTTGTTCGGCCTAATTTTTACAGTTTCATTTACACCATTGGGGTGTGCACTGGCACGTCCACCCCATTTCTACTTACGTACGAAGAGTATGTGGGTGTGCTGCAGTGTAAAAGCGTTTTCGGCGTTATATATATATACGACTTGCCGATTTATCATCGTAATAATATTTATGCCGGCTAAATCTAATAAAGAAAATTTTTGAATTTTAAACGGCCAACGCTGCCGTTTCCAAGAGGGCACTAATGTGATTGCTTCCCTACAATAAACACGGCGCAAACGGCCGCGGAAAGAATAGCGATGCGCTTGCTCGCCAACGATAGGGGATGAACGAGCGGAATAAAATAATATATAATACGACCCAACCGGCGCGGTGGCTGGGTGGTGGAGGGAGGCGATGACGTTGACAATTTATTACGTGCAATTAATTCCATGTATAGTTTATGTCTTCATCGGGTTTATATTTATACACACATATATATTATATGAATGTATGGTTGCTGTTGAGATGCCAAACGGAGATGGTATATAAATATATTATATTCGTAACCGAACGTTTTCGAGTACAGCCCTCGGGGAACGATCCATTGGGATATAACATTATTATTTTAATAGTCGTTTTTATTTTTATACTCTTAACTCGGACAAAATGATGACCGCTCGTTCGGCACTATATACAATATACTTTAACTCGCTGCAATAACAATAATACCGTGCGGCGTTGCACAACTGCACGAGCAGGCCGACCTCGGCTGTAATTTTTTCTTCAATATTTAACCCACGAATATAATATTAAGTTTAATTAGTTTTAAATATTCGAACACGTTGGATACAATTCTGAATGTTTTTCTTAAAAAGTCCTTAGGTTACGTTTACCTACCTATTTAAAACATATTATGTATATTTATTGATGTCGTTGTATATATTATATGTGATTATAACTTATAATTGATGAGTGTTTGTATAATATCGGGTTAAATATGATAGAATGTTATAGGTACATGTTCTTAGAACAATACGATACTAGACACTTGTCATTTAATTTCAAGCAGATTTCATATTTTTAATATTCTAATAATTTGTGATCACTGATCATCAAATACTAATTTTCATGCGTAGGTTAATTAAAGAGCTTTTTTTTTTATTTTAAAAAGTTTATTTACAATCTATACAACATGTCAACATGTAAGGTATAATGAGTAAGTGTGATGACATCACAACATGAGATATAAAATAACAATAATAGAAAGGCTCCTAGCAGTGCCACCTGACCAGAAATTACAAGAGCCTTTTTTAAACTAAATTTGATGTTTATTTTATATTAAATTTAAATTTAAATGTATTCTTTAGGTAGACTCAAACTATAATTCCATTATTTGCGTACCTATTATAATTAACAGTTAAAACCAAAATTATGATACTAATAAAATTGCTATAATAGACATAGGTACTTACCTACGGTAAATTATTAACCACTTGGCAGTTAGCATATACCTAGTTATTGTCATTAATAAATAAAATAATTAGCAGTAATCGAATAAGCCCCTTAAGAGTTATTATAAATGTTTAAAATATGTCATTTTTTAAATTCATTTTCTACGTTTTAAATTTCATAAAGAATTATAATATTGATAATATGATTATCCTTATTAAGGCCTCGCCTGTCACCTGGTAACGTAGTCTTATGATTTTTCCCCTCAGAAGTCTACCTAAATACAAGATTCAGAACCTTCGATAGGGTTTGGATATACTGTTTCATGAAATAGGCATTGAAATGGTTTCACGTAGGTTATAGTTTTATAAGAAAAATATCACTAACCCATAAAAATATGATACTATATAGCTTAGACCTAAGGAACTGAATATGAAATCTCGATTTACATTGTTAACTTAGTGCTAATAAAAATATGACTGGAACGTGCCACATCAAAAACGATATATAAGGATTCCCCCTAGTGAAAAATCACAAACACTTTCCGCACTGTTGTTCAACCCCAGATAATTTAATGAACCGTAGAACCCAAAACAACTCGTATTAACATTTCGTACACTCACTACAAAAAGTTATTCAGATGTATTTATTTAACCGACTGGGCTGTAATTTTTTTTTTTATATATAAAACATAAAATATAATTCATCGTTTATAATTTTCTGTAGACTTTTGTATTTTTTTAAAATATACATATAATTAATTGTTTATTATTTACTGTTAATTTATATAAGTATACTTATTTTGTTAAAAAAAATATAGAATTAATTTTTATCCGTATCATTTTTTTGTATCTAACTTAAATTTAAATTAAATCTGGATTCCTAAAATATATTCTAATAATTATGTGTCATAAATGATTTTATTTACTGAATTAGTTTATGATTATACGGCGGGGAGAGAACTATTGGAATTATAATTGTTTCTTTTTTTCACACGGCTGTTGGTTAAAAAATGTCCAAAAATAATATTACGGTCCATTTCAACTAAATCTTGATACTTTTTTTAGTAAAGCGATTTCTACTCAGTACGTTAATCGTATACAACAATTTATTATTAGTTTTAAATATTAAAACATCCTGTCAAGTATTCAAAATATTGTTCTCTTCTTATAAGAATATTATCAATATAATAATTACAATTGTTATGGTTATAAAGTTATAAAGTTTTGAGTTGAAACATACAATTCTAAAATATTCTTAATACCCGCTAATGGATTAGCATATGGAGAACGGAATTTTTATTTATCAACATATTACAGTCGTAATTAATAAAAAGAATAAAAGGAGAATTGTAACAACATTTTGTAACTTTGTACTGGATTACAAAATTATCTGATGGTAAAACTGGACATTTAAATAATGTTTATAATTACGTCATTATCTACCGCATCTAGTGTAGTATAGTCATTAAGGACCTACTCATTTAACTCGATACCGGATTTACCTATTACCTATAATAATATAATAGTTAATAATATACGACTAATCTGTTAATACATTTATATTTAATGGCCATAATAACAAATAATAATAAATCGCTAATACTTAAAATTATAAATTTAATTTAATTAGTCATAATATACAGAGTAAAAAAAAAAACTAAGAAGATTTTTTGTAAAAATTATGAAAAGTGCACCTGATCACCTGAACCACGGTTATTCACCTAACCACGGTCCAAACATTTATCATTCGAAAATTACATTTATAATAGCGACAATATATTAATGTTACATAAATATAAATATTCTTAAATAATACATACATACAATTGCGATCGTTTAACGACGTAGTAGTGACTATAGTGATGTCCATCGTCAACTGCGTATAGGTTGTACCAACCTCTCTATTGGTATTTTCTTCTCCGTTTTTATAATACTATTTTATTAGTATGATAATTAGTATTGAAACGTCAGGTCGAAAGATGTTAATGTCTGTGGAATGCAGCTGAAACTGTCGACCCTCGGACGATATTATCGGTCGTATCCTCGGAACGTAGACGCTAATTGGACAGGCCTCTTTGTAATCGTCCTCCTCGTAACAATAATTATTATTATTAGAGTTATATACGCTTCTTCCGTCAGCCGGATGTCGAAAATTATTGCATTTGTACAAGACTCGAAAAATCGTTCTCACCGCCGCAGATGGGTTTTGTATATAATAAATATATATATATGTTCTTACCTATATTTTATTTTATTTTTTTCTTGTCGACCGCTAATGATATTTTTTTCATATAGAATACAACAAAAATGAACGTCTCTTGATGTCATCCCGTACGTACCTAATTATAACCTTCGTTTGGAAGAGAAAAAAAAGTATTATTCGATTATTTTTCGGAGCATTAAAAGACACGTTAGGTATGTCCTCGGGGCGGTTTCATGATATATAGTTTTTGGCAAAAATACTCCCACTACCTACTTTAATTACTTTTTCGTCGTATATAATACTCATGTGTATAATACCCCTATATAACTCTACTGCTTTGGTGGTCCATTCAATAACGCCAATTTGTTGTTTTTATTTATATTTCCACTTAAGACTCAAGTTGGGCTGCTAAACATGAACGAGTAGGTAAAACGATGATTTTCAGTATAAAGATTTTTGAAGAACGAGTGTATAAAAGCTATTTGTAAAAATAAAATATAAAACCTATATTTAAGACATACTTCATTTGATTCCGTCGATTTATGAGATACAGCAGAAAATAACGCAGTATAATTTTACTCGACACATTTTTATTTTAAAAACAAATATATATTTTACATGTTATTACTTATTATAAAGTAATTTTTGATGAAGTATAGTTTTAATTTGAGAACATTATTGCTCAAGAAAGTAATACATTATTTGTTTCAAAATAAAATAATATTAGGTATGCGTATTATGCATAATATTATATGTTTACAAAATAATAACTAAACAACATTATATTTCTTATGAATGTATATACTTAAATATAATATCTGTTTAATTGAATTTGATAATTTGAGCATTCGACTATTGTTGGATAATTAAGAATTAACGAAGAATGAAAGAAACAAAATAATTAAGGATCCTCGCTACGCAACTTTTTTACATTATTTCAGAAAATATTCTGCATCATTTATAATGGTAATATAATATAATTAAGTATATTAATTATAATAATACATGGAATACGTGATATAGACTTTATTTACGTGATTACTTTAACTACAAGATTTAAAAGCAATGTATAAATATTTACAAATTACCCACATGACATTTTTTTCTTTTTTAAATAGCAGTTAATTGTTATAACATTTTATCTACAAGATTTTAATTTTCATTATCTTTAATCTTTTTAGTAGAGTGATAATAAACTATATTACTTAATTGCCAATTTATAGTACACCTGACTATGTCTTATATAATAAAAATAAAAAAAATTATGCCAAATATTGTATTTGAACTATAAACAACATATTATATAGCTATTCAGTTTTAAATAATATGATGAAAATGCTGAATTAACATTTTTATAGCATTACAAATGAAATTCTTGCATCGTTTTGAAATTTTTCTGGAACCATTAAAGAATGACTTGAAATTTAATACATTTATTCTAGAAAAATACTAATAACTTTAAATATTTTCGTTTAAAAAACGGCTATCATTTTTTACTTTGACGAAATTATATATTGTAATTAATATAAGTTGATGAAATATAATAAATTAAAAGTTTATATTATAAGTTAGTAAGAGATAATGATTAGTGATCATCAGAATACCGTTTATAAAATTATAAATATGGCTATGCAAAATGGGGACAGGATATATTTTATATACATTTAATAAACTGCAGGGTTTTATTATAATATAAATTAAAAAGACAGATATAAATTTAAAAAAAAATAAAAACTACAAAAGTAATTATATCTATCTACCAATATTGTAATATATTATATTTACAACTGTAATGATTTTTCAACTTTTCCAGTTTCCTAAAGATATCATTTATCGAATTTATTTTTAATAATCCTTAAAATTTGTCTGAATATCTATATAGTATATACTAGATCCAATATTACAGATATTAGATCTTAAAACTACTAGTTAAAATTTTGATTTAAAAAAAAATCCTCTCCCCAATAATTTACAGTAAAAAAGGTTGGTACTCATAAGAGAAAAGAAGTTTTTATCGCCACAGGACACTTCTTAAAATATGGTAATTAATAAAATAATATATATTAAATATTTCAACAATAAAATATACCAACACTGTACTTAATTTAAGATATTTATTTTTAATTTAACTAGTATTTGGTTAGTGAAAGTATAGATTTTATAAAGTTGTTTTTATAGAACACTTGACATTCAGTATGAATAAAATTGAATGGACATTTTACAACAATGACACTATATAATTAAATTATTAAAATTATCATAGAAACTCATTCAACCTATAAGGGTAATAAATATCCTTTCTCCATTAAATAAAAACCTTAATTAAAACCCTTTAGAATATTATAGAAGAACAGATGCAATTCATTTTTGTTGATATTTCGTACGCAATAATGTACCTACATATTGACGGACAAAAAACAAAATGAACAATTCAAGTATAATATAATATGGTTTTAGTTATAATTTATAGACAAAAAATATCATTATTATTTTAATTAATAGCTACTTCTATAACTATTGTAGCTTACGTCTTATGAATTATAATACAATAGTAATGAGTTAAAAGTGCTATCTAATACTTAGGTGGTTATTACAATATTATACGTTCTAGCTTCTATGTCATACCTGTTATACCTGTGTCATATTAATTTTAAATCTTACAAATAGTAATTTTAGCATGAATGCATAATACATTACCAACATATTATAATAAATAAACTTAAAAAATGTATATAATTTGATAAAAATGATAAATTATTTAACAATGCAGAATATTTACTTCGCTATTTCTAATGAAAAAAATCTAGAAACATTTTACATTTTATAGACGGTCACTAAAATATTCATACCTATATAATAGGTTTAAGTAAATTTCTATTTGTGCAGTTCTATTCTATTTTTGTAATAAATAATAAATAAACGTACCTATATAATATTATAACATTATAATATAATATATTTAAATATTCAATATTAAATAATATCCAAACCTAATTGTTTCAACAATATTAAGTACTGTAGTTTGAAATCGTCTGGATTCCTACTATTTAATATACGTCATATATTGTACCTACCTATAATAAATTGTTGAAATATATATTATTATAATATGTGAATCAGTTGTAGAGAATGTAGGTACCTACCTACCTACTATAGCATACCTATAGTAGGTATGGATGAAATCAAAGCGCATTCGGGGCGTGATCGCGTGAATGCCCCAGCTCCGTTATAGGATCCGTAAGTAGGTACCTATACGCCTCGTGACTCTGAAACAAACACTATAACCATAATATAGGCGTATTAGGTATGTATAATATTTTATGTAAATAAGATATTATGATGGTCTAAAATCAAGACCCGATATTATAAACTATGATATTTTGATATTGTCTATCTATATAAGTCTTAGGGCCGTATGCATAGTCATTTTAAGTAACACCTAACGGATTTTAGGTGACACCTAAGAGAATTCCCGTAACTTTGCAATGCATAGTCATAGTTATGGGTCTGCTGCTACATAAAGTAATCCGTAAAGTTAAGTGGTCAATATCCATCACCTAGCCATCCCGTAAATGTTTAATTTGATGTTATCATTAAACAAACCTATAATCTATATTATAACTTGTCGTTATATAATTGTATTATTCCTTTTTTTAATTAGACTTTACTGTTGATTAAGTAATTTATTTATTCACATATTATGTTCTATACATACAATGACATTTTCTAAAGAAATTTTCTCTGTATAAATGAACTTAATCTACTGCAGTACTAATGCCTAATAGTAAAGTAAATTACAAAATATTAAAATTGAAGATTTTTGGTTTTCGAAAATTCATAAACCAAAAACTATGTTTCAAAAACGTTGAATTTCGTCTTTTTGAAAAATTTTAAATATACGATGGATGAAACTTATTATTATAAACAATTAATCTCCTATGTATATGACGTACCCTACGCTTCACTGTTTTCGCGTAAAACAACTCGTAATTGTTTTTGAAATTTTTGATTTTCAATTACGCTTTATCGAGAACACGTTGGCCGAACAAATATTTTTTAGAGGTCAACATGATAACCACAATATTTTACAATAGAAACAGTTTTTAATTTTTGCGAAATAGGTATTAAAATTGAAAATTTTTGGTTTTTGAAAATTCTTAAACCAAAAACTATGTTTCAAAAACGTTGAATTTCATCTGTTTGAAAAATTAAAAATATGAGATGGATGCAACTTATTATTATTATCACAATAATATCAAAGAATATACTTAGTAATATTTTAGGCTGACAAACCACCTCCGCTCAGAATCCTTATTCGTATAAAATGTTATTAGGTACCTATATCATTGAATTCATATTAAACACCTATTTTTAAATTTAAATTAGAATTTTTCAACATTATAGAAACTGCGTACTATATACTATTTAATTCATCAATTTTTGGTTTTATTTAATTTAGGCTATTTGTGGACCATCAATAGAATTCCTAGATTTGGTAGTTAGATGGCCAGGAAGTTATCACGATAGTTTTATATTTAATGGCAGTTATGCAAACAAATATTTTTCTGAAAATACTCATGGAGTAAAATTGCTGGGAGGCGGTGGTTAAATAATAGTTTTGTTTTCTGTTACCTACCTAACTAAAATATTGTTAATATTTAATTTTTAATTTTATCATTTTTTTAACTTATATATATATATTATGCATGTACACAGAAGTCAGAAAATGCATAAGTTCAATTAGAAAATTAAAAATGTGCACACAGATTAAATATTTAAATAATATTAGTAATTTTTTATTAGTTATTATTAGTACCTTTTTAACATTGGAATGAGCATTGAAATTATTCATTAGACTTAACCATGCAATGTTTTTTTTTTGCTGTTTGTATTGAAGTCTTTTTTACAATCTTCTAATACGTTAGCCACCTTTTGGAAACAATGAAAAAATATTACTTTTTCTTCATGTTCCCAATTTAGCCCTCTTTCACGTTTTAAAATTTTGCTCTTTAAATCCATTATGTCGATTGTCGATACTCCCAAGTTTCAGATTAAAAATATCAGTCAGTAAAAACAATATTCAATAATTTAAAACTCGAAAGTATAATATTAATTAATAATAATTATTTATTAATATTCTGATATAAAATGATATTAAACAACTGATAAGTCAATATAAAATTTTAATAATTTATTTTACCATGTGATAAGTGATAACACCGACAATTATCATAAATATTACTGATAAGCATGGAAGAATACATTCATTTTAAGGAAAATAATATTTAAGTAATACCTAACTACGGGCCACTTAAATTTTATCTATGCAGCCAAAAATTAAGTAGCAGCTAGGTGTCACCTAGCTGCTCCATAGTTAGGTATTACCTAAGTGATTTTAGGTGCACCTTAAGTGTCGGACTATGCATACGGCCAATAGTCACTACATTGTGTGGAACCGTAACATACGTGGGTACCCGTGCATACAATATGTAGGCAATTGTTAGACGAATACGCTTTAATGAATAAATATCAAATAACAATATTGATAAATGTTTAATTTGTATTTCAAAGTTATAACTACCGGTTTGCTGTCTACGAGACTTCTTGGAGCCCAGCCGAGTATATTAAAACAACATTACTGAACAAACCAGCTAGCCATTTGGGCGCTACTCAACAAGACATATACGCGCCCGCATGTGTGCGTGTGGTGTGTGGGTGTGTGTATGTGTGTGTGTGTGTGTGTAATATATATTGTTCATTCGCTTGTCATGGCTAAACGGAAAGGGTTATGGCTAATGTGACTTAATATGATTTTAATTTATTGCTTGCTGACATTAGTGTTTTCAACATAAGTTGAGAAAAACGATGCCAAGAGGATAAATCGAAATGCTGTTGTTTCATATATTTTTTTTTTAGTTATGGCAAAGAAAAAATGTATGCGATTTCCTCGTTATATTTACGTCGTATTATATATTATGAGAAATAATTGGTTGTCTGATTCTATATTATTCCCAAGAAAACAATAATTCTCTCATGAAAAAAAACCGTTACCGAATTCCAACTAAAACTATGAATCAGACCATTATTTATTATTATATTTTACTTCAATCCACAATCCAGGTAGGTGTTATAATTTAACTTATAAATCATTTTTAATTGAATTTAGTAAAAAATAAAATGTAGTTAATACAAAATTAATATGAGGTAATATACTTATACAAGTAGGTATACAACAATACTATCATGTTATTACCTCTTTTTAATAATGAAATTAAACATAAATATTTACCTACACAATATTATTGTATTTTTAATTGTGTTTATTAGTTACTTACCTAATTAGCATAATAAATATATAATATATTTCTTAGTAAAACATTTATATTTGTTATAAAGTAAAGAAAACTTACTCCAAGCTATAGAGATTAGAGACATTTATATATTACTTGATATTTACTTTTGGATCAAAGGAATACATATTACCTATATAAGTAGCTTATAAAAAGTTGTATACCTACCTTTGATTATTATGATGTATTAAATATGTATAATATTAGTATAATATAATTATTAGTTATGTTAAATAAACGGTTTTAACGCTTGTTCAGAAAAATAGAACATTATTTAGATATTACATTATAATATTGACATCCTACTATCCTAGTGATTTACTTTACTAGACTGTAAAGTCTATTATAAATAGTGAATACGAATGATTTTATGACAAGTCATAAAAAATATTAGTTGGTTTCAATATGTTTATTAAGAAAATGTACTGGAATGACCAAAAGGTCAAAGTAAAAATATTTAACTATTTTTAAAGGCAATTAAAATCATCCTCGTAAACTAGTCGAAAAGTAATAATTATTCGATATTGTCCAATTCGTAACTCGTTTTACGTTCAGGAATACGAATTCATACTATCAAGGGAAGATAAATAAAAATTATAGCGTGTCGTCGGTTTTCGTCGTAGAAAAAGAATTAACTGCAAACCGTGATCGCATAGTATAATATGCAATGCGTATAATAACTTATTTATTATTTATTATAGTCGTGTATTATTATGGGTTTTAAGAGCATATATATTATAATGGGCGATTAATAAAGCATTAAACTCCCTGCACTGTGTTTAGTAATATAAAGTATACTGCAGGGTAAGACGCCAAAAACCCTCTATTAATTGCTTGGTTTTCTATGTATACTCAGTCTCACATACACCATATAACATACAAAGACTACACATGCTTATTTATCTATATTATGTATATATTAATACTGTAATCAAGTGTGGGTAATTTAATGAAAAAAATTCACTTCAGTTAGTTAAGTTTATGTTAAGACGTTATATGAGTTATAAGTTTATAGTCAATAAACGATAAATTAAACTCTGAGAGTTTAAAGTTAATACGAAGAAAAATATTGACTAACTCGGTTAAAAAAAAGTTAATTAATTTTATGTATTACCTACTACAACTACTTGGTCACATACAAAGTGTTTGCGCAACATTCAATTGTCTTAAATACAATATATATTAACTAAATGCTGGTTAAAAACACATAATATTATTATCCTAGTATATACTATATTTTGCTCTTATTGAAACGTAATGGTTTATGCAATATTACACGTTTGTGTCAACTAAGTTATTATAAATGAAGGAATACAATATTATACCTATTTGTTTATTTCTATTTTGGTATAACAGAAAGACTTGACAATAATGAAATAACTTTTGATCTAATCAATACTTAAACATTTTATTTTTACATAATTTATAGACGCTTGCTCTACAATAGTAAGTAAAATATACTTAACGTTTTTAATTTTATTTTTTGATACTGAAACTTTAAAATTAAAAAATTATCACTTATTTTTTTTTTAAGAAAAAATCAAAATAACCAATTTGTATCAATCTCATTTTTAGACAAATTTTGATAGTAATACATCAGGAAGTTATTTTTACTAATTTTTTTAAATATCAATATTTTTTATGAGTTTTTGAGAATTTCCTGTCAGTTTTTGTTTCTTATATTATTTATTATCCATACATTTTCTATAATTTTTGTCATACGTTTAACTACTTTAAATTTTTTTTTTTATTGGCCTGATCTTTCTGTTACACTCTGCAGTATACATATACATCGTGATTAAATTTAAAATTACTTAATTATTTCGTTTTAACTAGTTATAAGTATTGCTATTATAGATAAATCAGATAATATATATTATTAATATCATACAATTTCAAATTAACTGAAAAAGCTAAGTTGTTACTATGGTTTCTTCAACCAGTCAAGTGTTTATTCTAATTAAAAAAAACAGCTAGTTAAGTTAAAAAGATCAAAAATTTAACTTTTTAGCTTTAATTTAACTTTATAAACAGTTAATGCCCACTAGCCACTGTTGACTGTAATTATAATACTATTACTATATATTGAATAAGTAAACGATGGACGAAGTAGACAACGATCTGCGTGTATCTAAACATAATAAGTGCATATTATATATTCATATATTATATGGTATGCGTATAATGTATTACGCGGGTAACGAAATTGGTCGAGGGTGGTAACGAGCGCGCGCGAGCAGACGACGGCAACGACGACATGTTGTCTGTGTAGTTTTGTTTGTTTTACTCAATGACCGCGACGAAGACGACGGTCTGAAAAGAGCGAGGGGTCGAGAACGGGTTAAGTGGATCTATGGCACGCGGTCCGGGCCGAGGGGAAACCGACCAGCAGAGGATAATCGCCGTATTTTTTATTTTATTTTTTTGTTCTCCGTACCTACCTATATATAATAATGATAATATAACCGTTGACCTCTCCCCGTCTCCACACATACAATATATACCTATATATTATTTACCGAGACGACTTGTATAGTCGTATATACCTGTATATAACATTACATATTATTAGGTATATTATATATTCACTGGCGCAGTATAATATAACAGCGGTTATACACACATAATAATAACGATAATCAATTATACCAGGCCGTATATAGAGAGATGAATAATAATAATTATAATAATATAATATATATTCGTGACGCGGCGGCGGCAGAATGAGACAGGCGGGCGCAGGTGGCTTACTCGTATTATTAGCGGTTACCGCACACACACACACACACGCAGTCGCAGACACATCAAAGGGCGGTCCGCGCGTGAGTCTGCGCGGCGGCGGATCCGTTACGACGTTTTTCCGACGAGTCTCTCCGCCGCCGCCCTTGGTCGGCTTGCGTGTGCTTGGGCACACATACAATAATATTATGTATGTATAATGATAATATGACGTATATCTAAATAATAGAAGATATTATACCATCTATCTGCTGACGTCTATCGACAACGCACTTCGGTCGGATAACGAGTCACCGTCGTTTGTGCAGCAGAAACGACGACGTGAAGAACGGAGAACACCGACGATGACGACGGCGACGAGGAGGAGGAGGAGGAAGAGACGGAAAAGAACGAGAAGAAGAAAAAGTAAATGAAGACGGAGAAGAAGTAGAAGAACACGTAAGACAAGAGAAAAACACACACACGAGCGAGCGCCTGCGCTGGACCACCCACTGGACCACTCTATGAGCTGTGTTATATACGATTTTTTAAAACAAACATATACACGTCAATAAAAAACATATATATAATATACTCGACCACACACACACGCGCGCGCGCCGACGACTATACACACCATTATTATTATCGTCGTCGTCGTTATTATTGTTTTACGCATCGGTCGCGCGCTTGTAAAATATATAATATTGTAATAATATCATCGTGCTGCCGCCCTGTTATAACTTATAAGTCATCGTTTCTCTCAAATTATCTCCTTCTCTCTGTCCCTCACACACACTCACTCCGTTTTCCGAATTATAATAATAATGATATTTCGGTGTACGCAATCATAAATATCCCGAGCTCGTTTGGACGAAAGAGCCTCCTCGTCGATCTTCCGTCTCTGTTGTCCCGTCACCGCGGTTACCGCCGGCCGGCCGCGGGTCTCTGTCTCTGTCTATCTCTGTAACTGCAGGTCGTATCATCGCTGCATTAATAATAATAATAATAATATAGACGTGTATATTATTATTATAGTAAACTTACTATTATAATATATTACATAGGTATATCGGCCCTGGACGACAAGCCACGTCGTCGACCGTCTCGTGGAATGCTTTCGGGCCGGTACCGGCGGGGCGGCCCGGCTATTGGCGGTCGTTGGCGGTAGGAATGTACCAGACAGACTGGTGCTTCTAATAATTTCACCGCGCGCTCCCCCGCCCACTAAACCACCGTGCCGCGCGGCTTAATATAACATGTTAACTATAATATATTATTATTATTATTATTATTACTATACGACGGCGTGGCAGCGGCGGGCAGCCAGTGGTTGATAATAAGTCGCAGCACGAACTCTGCAGCATCACCACCACATTATACCACTTATAACATGGCCATTTTTACGTATCATCGTTGTACTAATATAATCCATAGCCAAGTATATTATATATTTACCTGATGTTACATAATGTTTCCACGAAAATAAGTCAACACGCCGTGCATCGTGGTGCATCGTGTCAGCTTACATCATAATCAGAAATGTATTAGTCATTACAAACATAAGCGAACTGTTACTACTTCCATACTTTGCATGCTTGCATGACTTGGACAAAACTATGGGAGACATGACGACGCACCATTATTGTAAATCAATATTGTTATTACTTATTAACTCAAAGCTCTTCTTTCGTTTATCTTAGGTTTCGCTTGTATACCTATTTCATTTTGTATAGTGATTAGTCACCATAAATATGGTGAAATATCAAAAAGAAAATATACCGTATGAAACAAATAAATAAATCATGATTATTGATTCGTGTTAATCAATTATCTATATAATGGTTGATGATTAATGATAACTGATAAGTCATCAATTGTCAATACGACAACTTACAAGACACAATATATATTTTTATATATGCATACAATTATTGAATGGCATTTTAAAATGTAAAATAAATATGTGATACACGTCCATACAGTAATAAATATAATAAGTAGGTATAATGAAATTACTAAAAATTAAAAAGATAAAGTTCATGGAAAAATAGAACATTTGAAAAATTAAAAATAATAATAGGTATTATACACCTACAAATTATACAATATAATGATATGATGAAGTTACCTTCACTCAATAAATTACTCTCTGCAGTAAGGACTGTTATTAAAGTGAACAAAATTAATTCAGGAAAATCTATTAAACTTTTAGTAATGTCGCTCTAGAAATATTTATTTTCTATATCTATTTGGCAGTTGGCGTAAACAGATATGATAGACAAACAAAATGTATTCAACCCTTAGAAATTTTGATTGTTATAGTTATTATTTTCATTCCGTATATTTAGCATCAATTATCAATATGATTGCAAGTTTAATATATGACTAAAATCTACAGATTAGGAGGTACCTACATCGCACATATCTATGTATCTATAATAGTATAATCTATCTATTTTAAGAGTTCATGTTCATCGATTACATTGTATATTTGTATCAAAATATTTGGAACCAGATCGCGTTCCAAATTCGTATTGATATTGTTGAACTTGTTTGATATTTTTAAACCAGATTCAAACTGGATTGATATTTTTAAACCGGGATTTGATATGTAAGCCCTCGGCTATAAACCATTTTAAACCACTTATATCCTACACTGTCATTTCCTGTAATTCTAGGTGTAAGCTGATGCGTTGATTTGAAATTTTTAATTATACCAACACCAACGAATAAGCGATTTAATATTTTTTATGATATTATGCAATTCAAGAGTTTGTTAACAAATAAGTATGTTACATTGTTTTCAATAAGTACTGCAATAGCTGCGAAATAAGAATACTGTATTATTCCTTTGTGTAATATGATTTGAAATTAACAAATACAATTATACATAATACCTAATTCAGTGGCACATCCAGGAGGGGGCGGGTGGTACATGATTTTCCCAACACAAAGCTGTAGGTTACACATTTAACATCGTTATGGGCCTAAGGGGAGGGTCCAAACCCCTTGGACCCCCCCCTGTAAATATTCCACTGACCTAAATGTAATCCAATATAATCACGAATCATGATTACAACTATGATGTATACCCTTAAGACCTTAATAGCTTGAAGGTATTATAAAAGCATTATCCGCGACCATCAGTTTCGTAGTTGCCGTTAATTTATATTCGTAATGAAATATAGTAGATAGGTACTTCTTAAACTATGCATTAATCTGTGTAATATATTGTGTTTAACATTATATTATTATCTAACTTTTATGTAAGAACAAATTTATAAATTTCCACCTATAGGTATTATATATAATAGCCGATGGTGCCAAGGATTTCACTAAACTATAATAATAATAAAAAAAATAACACATTATTGTATATTAAAAATTGTAGGCAAGTGACTATTAGCTTATACAATGCGAATTACAGGACCAACTACACCAATAAGGATCCACTTATTTTATTTAGTTACTTAATTGATTATTTATCATAGTTAATATTAAATTAACCTATCTTTGTTCTAGGAAACTTTTAGACTTTTAGAGTTTAAAATCTTAGTTTCGTGAAATTAAAGTTGTAAATAGTAAGATGTTGGCTCCCAGATATTATATTATGATTTATTAAGAACGAATTTAATCGAAAAATATATAGCTCTATTTGACAATTTTTCTGCTTTTATATAAAATACAATATTATACGGGATGAATAAAATTGAAAAATAATACAAAAAGATAATATTTGACTATAAAAATGAATGATGTTATGTTTATTAAAACTGGAGGAATATAATAAAATAATGGAACATTCCATTCAATGTAAACGACCTTAAATGGTTAAAATCATGGAAAAATTAAATTTTAAATTAAAATAACCTTGAATTCGAAAAATATATGACGTTTTGGTTCAAAATAAGTTTAATGAAAGTTTGAGAAAAATATGTAGGTAGGTATTTAAAAACAACAATTATGTAATAAACGAAACTTATATGAATATAATTTATATAGCATAATCCTACATAATTTATATTAATATACCTGGATTTTGGAACCCACATTTTAATTGAACGGCTTGAACATAGTAATATTATATTATGCTTCTTATTTTATAATGGTTTTTGAATTATATATAAGAATTTTTTAGAAACAACATATAAATGTAGGTACTTTAAATAAATTAACCTATTTAATAATAAATTAATATGTAGTAGGTATGTAGAATGTAGATTGTACGTATACCTACAATAAATTTGACATTTGCGTATTTCAAACTTCAGTAGGTACACACCGGCTTCAAATGAACAGGTACTAAATAAATCATGGTTCATGAATAATCTTGATATATCTTATCAGTTGGAATATTATTATTGATTTTTATATGGTTACAGCATAAATATTCTTAAAAAATGTGTCTACCTACAACGTTTTCGACTAATATTATTTATTTTATTTTTTATTATTAACCTTAGATAATGTATAATAATATGAGTAGTTTTATGACATATTTTACACTTTAATTATTTATAATTGTTATTCAAAACGTAATTTAATTGTTAAACTTACTTAAGTTAATTTTAATGTATTAGGAAATGTGGATATAATGATATACCTATATTCTATAGTAACTTAATAATGTATTCTGATCTATAACTTAAAAAAAATGATTTAGATTTTAGAAATTAATTACCTATGTAGGTACCTATATATTTTAATTTTGACTTAGGTACTTTTTATGATTTTATCATAATACTGAGCAATACTTTATGTCTTATTTTTGTTGATATCAAATTATTAAAATATAAATTATAATTGCATAATATTTTGTGTTACTTGATATCAGAAACGGCCTGGGAGAAAAATTCAGGTCGCTTAAATGTATTACCCAATACGCCCAGGCTACATTGGTATGTCTACGTCATAGGAGTAAATAAGTGAGTTTTTTTGGGGGGGGGGCTTATCATATATAATACCCCCCCCACTGACATAATTTTTATAATTAGATATTTATCTAACTTTTTAGTTGATATTATATGTTATGAGGACCACAAAAACAATCCATAAATCAGTGTCAACAAAATTTAGTGTGACTACCCATAAATATTTCAAATGCCTGGATACGCTTATCTATATTGTGTATTCTGTAAAAATTTTTTAAATAAGTTCAATTAATAATTTATTATATGTAATTATACAAGTAGGTAATACCTAGCTTGAAGCTTTTATAACAATTTATAATTTATACCCTTAATGGCGTCAGAGCCGGGGAGTTTCTAATACAAAACATGTCTTACAGGAAACTCTCACTCCCTGTAGAATAGTTTGTTTTTGTCCATTTTTTTTTTATTTAAAAGACACCATTTTTTAGGTAGGATACGTCTGATTTTCAAAATTATAATTATAGAAGTGAAAGTATGCATTTGAATAACGCTCAATATTTGTTATTTTTCAAACATATCTTTCTAATACTATTTAAAGTAAAATGAAAATTCAGGCTTTGATCCGACTGAAAAGTCTTTTAGATTAAAAAAAAATAGAGTATGAAAAAATATAGAGAGGGACCCACGCTCGTGTACACAAAGTAGTCAAATTCTCACGGACGAATTAGATGAAGCATATAGATACTAATAATGCGTTTATGCGTCCCAAAATATACCAATCTTAAATACCTAAGCAATTATATTTATTAATAATAATTAGTTAGTAGTAATACCTTATTGTATTAATCGCGTTTGGTTATACTTATACCTACTACCTATATAATATAGCTTATCAAATTAGAATTTTTCTCTTGTAGTATTGCTTACAATTAATACTAGTAAGTTAATTTTTTTAGTATAAAGAAAAACTAATTATTTAAAAAAAAAATAATGTCATGCATCCGTCAGGCCAATAGCAAGTTCCAATAGGTCAGACCACCAGGAACTTCCCGGTACCCCGTGGGCCATATGTGCTGTCCCTGCTTGATATCACACAAATGTGTTTAAATTATTAAATTTAAATCTATCTATCTAATTTATTCATACAAATATTGGTATTTGGTAGTTGAATTCATAACAATAAATTAAGGTCATACTATGCATGTACTAATAGAATTATATCAATTAAAACTACATTTGAAAAAATCGGGCCTGACCTTTATTATTAATATATTAATTTAGTTATTTACTTAATTAAAGTTACAACATAATACTATAGCATCAGTGGTGCAATCAAAATTTTTGGCCGAGGCATCCAAGAACTATGATAAACATAGTAAATAATAATCTAACCGCAGGTGGATTGTCTACTACTCCTGTATAGTCTACGTAGTTGGATGCTTACCAGGGTGGCTGAGTTGCACTTACTGCAGTAAGTTACACACAAAAGGAGTTGAACAATAAAAATGTTTTTAAGAGTTGTCATTTTTTATGGGCAAAGAAATGCTGGGGGATCAGTTAGTTGAATATATAAATTACAAACTATATAAGTAGGTACAATATTCTATTATCAAGTAAATTAAAATAGGTATATGTTAAGTTTTTCATTGATTAATTCTAAAATAATCGATAGTCTAACTCAAAACTTATATCAAACAATCTCAGACGATCAATGAAGCTATAAATCTAATAATATTATCAATTTTATACATTATAAATAGAGATTACGATGTCCCCACTTTGCCCCATCACTATATAATTAGCAACCTTTTTGACACTACGGCCCACTTAACAAGTGTTCAATATAGGTCATGAACAACCTCAATTTTAGGGAGATCTTTTTATTTCGCTGATTATCAATAGGGATAATTTTTTTCACAGATTATTAAAATATATATTTTAGGATAAATAAGAACAATAATGTTTCTAATAACAATATTATTTTTTTCTAGAAAAATTGTTGAGAAAAAAAAAAATGTCTAAAACATGCAGGCTATTGGATGGGATACACTGGTATTCATACCTACAGACAAATGTGAAATCTTCAAGCATTTGAAAAATATTTTAAAATATGGGTGACTTTTTTTTAATGGTATTGTACAATATTGGACTTTGAACACTATTACTCCACATTTTAAAACATGGTGATCCATTGATACGTCATAATAACATTAATTACAATTATATAATATATTATAGAAATAATACATATTCGCGATACTCAGCCCAAAATAAAATTTCAATGTCCAGTAGGTATACTATAAGAGATTTAATTAATAAAAATATTTTAATTTTTAAAAAGAAATAGACATATTAGTTGCATAAGATTTTCATAAAAAAATATGAATTTTTAAATAATAGGTAAGCGTAAAAAAATATAATAGAAAATTATTAGATTAATTAATGCATTGTAGAGATTGAGTTTAGCTGAGTGATTATTGTAGATACTAAGATACCCATATAATATATATATTTAGATATTAAAAACTAATTCAATATCATATTGTATAATAAGATATGACATATTTTACCTTTATGTAAATAATTTGTTGGGTACTTATATATAATGAATAATTAAAAACATATATTGATTGAACATGTAGTTATAAAAACTTTGTATAGTTAATAGTTATAATGTTATAATGTTTTAAAGTTGTTTGAATGCAACTTCCAAAGTAGATTTGCCCACAGAATATTTTTATTTATATTGGTATTGTAATTCACGATTTTTCCTACCTCTTTTCAGTATATATATATATATATATATGTAAATACAACTACAACTATACACTGACTCACTTCATTAATCCAATCCATTGTGTTTTAACGTTTTTTTTGTTGTATGACTTTTCTATATGGTTCACTGTTATTCTTTGTATGATGTACCTACTTATATTATTAAAAGAATGTGCATGAACTATAGGGCCTCGAACGCTTCGGTTTTGCGTATTCTCGTGGGAAAATCAACATAAAAGACTCTAATAGAGAGTTAGAAATTGGTTTTGAGATTTAACAAGTATATAATAGAGAGATTATATAATTTATGGCATTTCTTCAGCCTCCCTACAGGTATTTGTAATTTGTTATAGGTATAATATTAACTTACTTACAGAAATTATTCATTACTTATTAGAATTTTTTTTAAAGGTTCTAAAATGGTAATCATATATTTTGTACTACCAAAAAATGTCAATTTCTAACAGTTTTTTTCGAATCAAAACAAACAAGTTCCAATTTATCATTGTCAAGCTAATGGTTATGTTATCTATGGATTATGTTTTTAGAACAATCTCAACATTTTCAATAAAATAAAACGCTTTTAGTAGTTTAGCACACTTTTTAAGTGTAAATTCTTCTTCTTATGTACCACAAGTTTAACTAACTTTGGACTTGGATTTATATAAAATTATAGCCAACATCTATAAAACATCTCTTTGTATTTTATACTTTTCACTCTTTTATTTAATAAAAGTTTTGATTTTAAATTTAATAAGCAACAACAATTTCGATCAGCGTGAATTCAAGGGGACTTACACGGTATATAACAAGATAATTATATAATATCATATCATATTATGTCGTCAGACCATCTCTTGTTAAAATTCTAAAGACTAGTTAAATTGTTTGCAAGTTTATAATTTGCACAAAGGAAATAATAATTTTAGAGTAATTATAATACGTCTTAATACAAATATTAAAGCGTGGAAAAAGATTACAGTTCGTTATCTATGCTGTATAGATAATCTAAATTGATTTTTTTAACTTGATACAAATTAAATATTCTTTGCTTATATTATACCTATAGGAACGTTATCAATATTTACCTTATCTTGGGTATTTTCTGTGCAGATTAGATAGGGACCTACGCGCCCGCACATCTAAAAATATTTTGCATACTTGTGATTTGTGTATTATATTCTAGATTTTTAAAATAATAGTTTACAGAATTTTAGTGAATTTGAATTCAATGTTCAATGTTTTTTTTATACACATATTATTTTCGTATGTATAAATAATATATATATTTATAGTGATATCATATATGCAATTATTATACATATATAAGTACCATTTTCAATTTCTTACTTTAATTAATATTATCTCAAACTTCGTGTTGGTAGTTAAAAGTTATAAACTTATATCATAACCATACCTACCTATGTAAATTAAATAAATTGGCAACGACCGATAAACCAGTTCCGGACGGGCCGGACATCCGATAAATCACTACCTATCGAATGTATCGTCTGCAGCTGTCACAATCGCGAAGCATACATTATAATATATTATAATATATAGATATTGGTTCATAGTTGTTTAAACTATATAAGTAGGAATACGTGTTTGTCCAATACGTTATTATTATGTGCTTCATATAATTCATACATTATATACAATTCGAGCCTCGAATAGTATATAGGTATAATGTATATAAGTATAAAACATTATACCTATGCCTAAAAAACAGCTGCTAAAATCGACTGGGATAATTATTTTCATACAATTATCGTTTATCATGTTTTGTATTTCTAATCAATATAGTTATTTATTTACTCAAATAAAATATAATCATAAATCATTGAATATATTTTACAATATCTACACTATTCAATGCAAGTATACATATTTTGTCACCATTTTAACATACAAATTTAAAAAAAAAATATTGTGCTTATGCATTTTAAAGATTTTTAAGGTTTTTGTAAGAACAACTTTTGATAATATAGAACCGTATATGAGATTATCAAGCATTAGCTATAAAAATTGAAAATTTTAGACGTTTTTACAATAAACTAATTTGCAATTTTCAGTGATGATTTTTTAAAATTATGTTTAATTTAAATTTTAAACACTTATAAAACAAATTTTAAATAACTATGTATTTCGTTAAGAACAACTTATGAGAGACCTTGAATTAAAATTTAAAGCTTTTACTCACAAACAAAAATAGTACCCTACAAAAAATCAAAAAAAAGGTTGAGTTTTAAATAACTAAAATATTTTTAAAATTATATTATGTCTATAAGGTTCTAATATAAATATTTGGTGAAAATGTTAAGTCTCTACAGCTATAATAGTTTTTGAAAAACAACAAATAATAATATCAATTTTAATTTTTGTCATTAACTAAATATAATATTAATATTCAAGTTTTTTCTGATAACTTTTTCAGTTTTTCTCAATTATTTTGAAAAGTACCTACTGGCAAATCTCAAAAACTAATTATATCCAATTTTCTCCTGTAAACTACCCTTAAAGTTTAAAATCAAAGCCTTTTCACTACCTACTCATGAATGTGATGACAAACAAAAAACACAATACATATCATAGTACAACCAATAAATTCATCACTCTTTTCGGAATCTAAAATATCACAAGAATGTTCCACCCAGCGTGACTTTCAAGTTTTTGAAACTGGCCATTAGGTAAGTTGAATGGCCCACCCTGTAATAAACTTAACTATAAGATTAAAAATACTTTTATTTACATGTACATTGTACATAAAAATTAATTTGAACTATTTTCAATAGAAATTAAAAAATTCTTCTGTTGGTATAATATTATAGGTATTGTATTAATATTATGCATAATGCATATAAATATATGCATAACACAAAATGTTCATCGAGACACACAAAATATAATTGTGACAGGACGATACAGGTATATGGAACATTTAAATTTACAAAATAACTAACTGCAAATGATTCATTTAACACAAAAATTTATTATTTACAAAAATATATGTACAATATAATATATTTAAATAAAAATAGGATACTCTTTTTGAAGTATGAAGTAGACATTTTGGAATTTCTCTTTTCTTCAATAATTGTATTCTATTTTACTCATAACTCATTAAATAAAAAAACGGGTCTAAATCTACATGGACAATAATATTATGGTAACATATTGAGGCAAGTCAAAATTTAATAAAATAAATAAACAAACAAAAATGCAGGTATAATATATAATATATAATATAACAACTGTGTAAAGTAATATTTTGGTCGGTTTTGATTTTGGGGGTGAAAAATACGTAATTTATAAATAAAAAGACTAGTATATGAGCATGATGTTTAAAACAATATATAATATATTATATAACATACTATATTCACTGGTTGGCGTACAAAAGCTATAAAATAATAAATAAGTAAAAAAAATAATGGGACACAATACTATAATATCATATAAATTTGAGTTCGATAAGTGGGGTGTTGATTTACGGTGAACGAATATAGTGGTTGCGATGGGGTCAATTGAGAAGGGACGGGGAAAATATATGGCAATCTCAGACAACATTAAAAACGAAAAAAATCGATTGCTAAACTCGATGAACAAGATATACCTATATCATAATAAGAGACATCATCATAAATTTAACGAATTTCGATAGTGTTTTAATTTATTTTTCTGGCAATACGCGTTTAGAACTAAATAACAGAAAAGATACATTTGTTTGCCATTTCGACTGAACGTAATAATATTATATTACGGAAAAGTTAACGGTACCTATATGTTAAATAAAAAATTCTCGTCACGTCCATAACGTTGGCATAATAATATAATACTACATAATTATTATTACTACGTTTACAACATATTGTATCCAATAAAATAAATCTTAAGCCGTTTTAACGTTGAAATTACGTAAATGTAGGTAGATATAGGTAGTAGGTAAGTAATGTTTATCGGTTTTGTTGGGGATCTCGTTCTATGTTTGTCTGTGGTCGAAGACTATACTTAATATTACCTAATGTAACTGTGATATTACGTAATAACATATTATACCCGTCTAAAGAGGATATACCGTCGATGTGTTTCTTTACGTATAACACATAATATTATAAAGATCGTTACCAGTCTTTATATGAACCCGTCATCTGCAGTATTGGTGGTTATTCGATTTGTCTATATAATATTTCGTCGACGAAAACGTATAATTTAAAAGTACCTACCTACCACGTACGACAATAAATTGCGCGATAGACATCATTTTTATTAAAAACAAAATTCGTTAAACGGTCAAACAACCTCGTTGGAGAAATGCACAATAGTAAAATAGTAATAATAATAATAATAATAATAATATATACGTAAATATATACCTATATATATTAATAATAATAACTAGTAATAATAATAATAATAATAATAATATCTTTGGGCGACGCTATGTGTTTGTGTATGTGTATGTGTGTGGGTGTGTGTGTGTGTGTGTGATGGGTCTAGGCCGAGGCCTACCTGCACCCGCACCCGAGAACTTGCATGTCCTGGTAGTTTTTGAGCACCACTTTGTTGTCCTCGTCCAGGTACAGCATAGATATGGACGCCAACTGAGTGGGTACACAACACGCTTTGGGCACGGCGGTGGGGTTCATGGAGTTGACCAACGTCTGGACGATGGCGTGATTGGTGGAGTTGAGGTGTTCGGCGACCGGAAACGGACAGTCACCGTGGCAGTAGTATGCGTCGTAACCGGGAGGCGCGACGATCCAATCGTCCCAACCGACGTCGGTGAAATCCACGTAGAGCGGATGCCTCTGGCAGATGTCCCGGCCACCGCCGTCCTTCCGCCGCTTGCCACCACCCCTGCCCTGTTGCTGTTGGCCGGCTCCCGGCGAGCGTTTCCGCCGCGGCGGGCCGACGGGACGGCTGTTCTTGCCGTCGTCTGAGTACACGAGCAGCGCAGGCCTGTCGGCGGCCCGCAACTCGAACGTGTCAGGTATCGGTGCTCGGGCGTCAGCGCCGTCAGTGAGCGTCTCGATGAGCAGCCCGTGATTGCCGGCCGACCACCGGCCGCCGTGCTGTGACCACCGCTCCAGCGCAGGGGTCACGTCCAGCGTGACCGACACCTCATCGTCATGTCCCGCCATCGTCAGCGCGTCTGGCAGGTCCACGTACTGTGAGTCGAGTAACCGGAGCACTGGCTTCGACACACCCCGGACGCCCGGTTGCACGATGTCGTGTACGAGCACTTGCACGCGGCCTGGATGTCCGGCAGGCCGGTGCCGCGACGGCGTCAGCCTCAGTTCGGCCGCGGTCAGCCATTCACCCTCCGGCAACGGATCGACTGCAAACTGCAACCTGTACTTGCGGCACTTTGGCTTTTTTGGCTCGGACTCTGAAAAACGAAACACGGTATAATAATTTGCATTTAAGTATAATGACGTCAAGTGGTAATTATATTAATTACAAAATTAGGTACCTACAGTTTTAATTTCAGTTAAAGATATTTACAAACATGATTTTAGCTTGACGTATTGTTTTTTAAATTTAATTTGTAATAGGTAAGTCGGTACAATTCATTATTTAAGTCAATGAGTTAATGTTACCATTGATTTTATAATATAAAATCATTGGTATTATATACTGTGTACCAATACATTAACTAGTCAAGTTCAAAAGTTGAGAAAAAACATTTTACCTACCTAGTTAAAGCCCATATATATAATATTATTGTTTTGTAGTTATGGGATGAGAAGATCGACTTAATATTTATAATCGTTTAGGGGGGACCAGAGGAGTATATAATATTGTATAAAGTATCTATATTAGAGAGTGAAAATTCACTGGTCATCAATTGCTACACTGACACTGCTATACGTTTCGAAAACCCATGTTATATAATATAATAAATCATATAAATAAAAAAAAATATTTAAAATTTACAAAAATGTACTGTAAATTAATGTAGGTATACATTTAAAAACGCTCTGTATGTAATATAATAATCGCAGTGTCATAGCTCATAAGTTGGTAATTCATTTACGATTATTCAATCACGTCGAAACGGAATGTGTTTTTATGACGGGACAACGGGTTAATATTAATTAATAATGTGTATTTTTAATTTATTCCAATTTAATTATCTCTCAATTGGTTTTGCTATGAAAGCTAACAACGCAATAAGGAAATCAATTTTCTGCTCATACCTCCTATGTAGGTATACAGTGCATCTATGTACATTATACGTTTAGTTAATACCTATAGTACTTATACACATTATGGATACTAATTAAGTCACTATAGTTTTATGTAATCATTATAACACATATACATTTAATATTTTAATCAAATTTTAGGTTACAGTAAAAAAACATGTATATTATTCTGAATATAATTGTATTTATTACTCGCTATAAAATACAAAAAAAATCCCTCTCCATAAAGTTTAATTAGTTATAACTTATTATAGTCTTTGAACATTACCATATGAACTTGCTATAATAATGACGATATACGTCTTAACGACTAGACTATTACAAGGCGATAAATAATACCAAGATCCAGATCATATTTTAAAATGGTAAAGTAAAAATAATTTTATAATTTTTCATTTAATTTACATATAGTATGTACATTTGTAATCACTAATCATTTTTGATAAAATAACTTTAATAAGCTTATAAATAAATGTGAAATACATATTAAAGTCATGTGTATTTTGGAAGTCAAGGAAAACAATATTATTCGAAAAATCTTTAAAGCTGTTAAATTGTAAAATTGTGGTAGGTTATATTTAATTATTATTATTGCACATAATGCAGTAAATATGCATTTATATTTAGTGATTCTTAATTTCATCAGAACAATAGAAACATAATAATATATACCTATTACCTACTATACACATGCTTTTATAATTCACATTAACGAATGTAATAGCTATACTACCTAGAAGTTTTCCAAAAAACCATTTCTAAATTAATGATCTTCATTGTTTGATATACTGAGCGAGTGAAATGATAGGGAAATCCCTTGAAAAATATCCATGATTAGGATTTACTTATTTTATCGTTCAAGTTACTATATAAGCTTGGTTTTGTATTGTAATCGTCCTGTAACTATTATATACATATACCCACAATACCTATCTAGTTTGTGATTTCGTTATCGTTTCGTTAATTATAAGTAATATTTGTTATAATGTATTATAATATTCAAATTTATAATCATATTAGCTTGTATTTGCTACTATACTATTACGTTCGATTAATTTGCAGAGCTATTATGATAGCGTCGCTTGATACATATTATACGTGTTTTTATCAAATTGTTTTTTATTTTCAAATTATTCGACCTTATTGTACCGAACATATCACACAACTGATCTATAGACGGAAAATCTTTTCAACGTAATGAAATATAAACAACTATAGTTATTTTATACATATAGGTACATAAAAAGAGTAATAGAGTACAATATGTTTTTTTTAAGTTACCTAAGTCACTCAATTATAATAACATTTCATGTTAAAACTTTACGTTTAATTAATGCATTTGCTTGCATATTATGTACATTGTACCGTACATAAAAAGTTTGGATTTCAAAATGTTTCAAACTAATCTAGCGAGATAATGACAATACTAATGTAAGCGCCTCGGTGACTTACGTGATGCTTCGAAACAGTCAGATGATGCTAAGCCAAAAATCACTATATCATCAAATATTTATAACAAAGAATAACATAGGTATAGTGTGGTTGCTAAAGAATGGTTCACACGCATGAATGTCGTTGTAAATCACAAAAATCGAATATTTGTTGTGTATATTATAATTTCGATTGGTTCCAGAAATAAAAGATACTTCTATATATTATATATAATATAAAAAAATGGTATGTTTTTGCTTATATACTCAAAAATTAATTGACCTATTTTTACAAAAATATCAGGGATTGTTTTTAAAGATATCAAAAATATTTAGAGAGTATAGTATGAACCACGTTCAAAGATACAAAGTGCTATATCCAACCCCAACAGGCAGTTTTGCATCTCGGTCGAATTAGTTCACAATGTGGGGTACACCGATGCCGATTATATTTCTGTGAATAATTGAGCCAAGCTAAAACCAAGATACACATATATATCACAGTAATTTTATATTTGTTAATTTTTTTCCCGGGCGAAGTCGAGTTATACAGCTTAAATATACATTGGGAAATGGTGAAGAGTGAGCGAATATTAACCTAGTTATATAGGTATATATTATATTATGTGTTCTAAATACAACAATTCATAGTCACTTGCCCACGCCCACACAAATGTGTAGATTTTTTGAAGTAATCCGAATTTTTGTCCAATTTATAGAGATGACAATCCAAACCGACGACGAGTTCAGTCATACAACAAGTGTTATTACAAAATTCAATAAAACATGAATAGTTTCGTTATCGTGACTCGTATACTCAAGTACATTACCCACCTATATACTATTATAGACTCTAGAAATATTCGACGTATATTTTATTTTCAGTTTTAAAATTTTAAACTGAATCAACAGATTAGAAATATTATTTGAAACTCAAAATGCTTTTCGATCATAACCCTCCAAATTCCATGAAACTATTATTGTCTATTGTCCCTTGAAATACATTTTTAACGTGATCGTGTGTACTCTTCTTCAAACAACCATTTTTACCGAATTACGCCATCCTATAAACTGGGGCACTGTGATTAGATAGTGTTTTATGTCTAGTGTATGGGATTTATGGGATATAAAAGATACGGTTCATACAATTAACGATGTAAGAAGTATAGAATATTTTCTTCAAAAATAAGCATGTCATATGATATTTTTAAGTTAATTTATAAATGCATAAAATCAATACCTATATTATTTAAAATAACAAATAGGCACAACCAATAAGTAGTCACAAATGTAATGTTAATTATGTTTATTATTACCTTGGCTTGATTATAATTTAATCTAAATGGGTGGTAATTTTATCGAGTTAATTATGTAAATAATTTAGTTTTTAATTATTTTATATATTATATTATAGGTAGTTATAATAAAATTGTATTAAGCCAATTACTTAACTTTATAAAAGTCAGATAATTGATATTTTTAATAACACATACAATATTTAAAATCACCAAATAAATTAATATTTATTTTTTGAGATATACATTTATAAACTTAATATAATTTAAATAAATAATACAGAAATGCTACTTTAATATGCATAATTTTAACATTTGTTGTTTATCAAATTAAATAATTTAATACATTTAAAAAATGGTTATATAATTTAATACAAAATAGTGAATATTAAAAATAGTTAATTAAATTTTGAACGATAAAATTACAATCTAAAGAAAAAAATGCATATTATGATATAAAAACCTCAGTATCCAAGAAATTTTACACAACGTATTTTCAGCAGCTATTCATAACCAATATTCAGAAAAAAACATAATATAAAAAAAAATGTTAAAATGAACAGAATTTAAACAAGAAAATATTAACTACAAAACCTAATTCATATATAATTAGGTCTGTACTACTATTTAGGCAAATAACACTTTATGATAATTTGTGAAGTCAATTAAAGTATAAAATGTTTGCTAACAACACGGTTCTAATAATTTTTAATCAAGCATTCAATAGTTCTAAAAAATAAAAATAAATTAACCAATAATACCTATAACGCTTCTTAATTTATACTCTTCAAATTATAGTAAAATTACTATTGTACATCAGTAAATATAAGTATACAGTAGCTACGTACCTAATGATTTTTAATATTTTACTATCATTATTCGTTAGTAAACAATATGAAAAAAACAATCATAAATAAATAAAAACAATACAGTTTGGATCTGTGTATATAAACATTGAGCAAATAAGTATAACTCACAAGTAGATACCTATATTATGGATACCGAAGATGATATTTCTTCGATCTATACTTTCCGGACACTGTGATGCCGGATCGAGTAGACCACTAACGTAATTTGCCTTATAACAGTTATAACTGTTTCGTACGTTGAAAAAGTACTCACGTTGGACTTAAGAATTTGTATCCCACTTAATAAGATAATTTACTTTGGCCGATAATTTGTGAGTACAACGGAGAACCCTCGTTCAGTATAAGTTATTTGCGAAACAAGACGACAAAAAAAATCAATACTAACGTAATATAATATATATACCATGGTGGTACATAAATAAAATATGTCCATGTAAAAATTTACAAAAAGTCCACAGCCGATCTGTGATCGGAAATCTCATCGGACGAACAATACTAATTTGAAAAACAATAATACTTCTTCGTGAAATGTTGAACCTTTACATTTCAAATTGGCCGAATAATATTGACAAGGCGTACCGAAGGCATGTCTTATTCAATATTCTGTCAATTTGTATATCACTGTAGGTATTTTATATTATACATTTTAAACTGCTGATTTGTTAATAGATTTTCGGATGTTTAATTGTCAAAAGCCTTTTTTTGCAAAACTAATTATAAGGTATGTAATTCGATATTGTACGACAAAACCACAAGTAATATTATAATATTGTATGTATAGAATATAGATATAATATATGTTATAAAATATTATAAAAGTCACGCGACTCGGACTACAAGGACAATAATTCATTTTAGGTGAAATTTAAACACGTCGGCTCTACACTCGATTAAGTTATTTCGAAAGTTTATTTTATTTTTTTCATTAATTTATCTAAAATCGATTGTACAGTTCTGTGGTCCTTATTAAAAAATAAAAATAAAATAAGCATATTTTGATAATTTAACAAAACCGGTTAAGACACTTTTCTGATCTGACTGCTAATAGAATACATCACAATTCACAATTATGCCAAAACAAAATGATACCACAGTAATTTTAAATAACATTCACGTCATGTGGTTTTGAGAGCAATTTAAGTGTATAAACAATTAAACAAAATATAGAAGTGCATACATTTTTTTAATTCCTGAAGATATACCTATTATAGATGTTTAAATTAATTTAGAAGTATTTTAGGTATATCTAAAATCCCTACTAATCACATCAAACTATGTCGATTGAATTTTTATGATGTCGTAGTAAAAACATAATAATATAGCCAAGAGTACCTATCAATATAATATACCGACAATATAAAAATAATAGAAAACCAAGATGGTTTATCTAAATACATTTTATTTTTTTTTAATTGAACAACATTTTATATTTAAAATCTGAATTTACATGTTATACAATGATTAAATTGGATGGGGGGCTTATTGACGTGAAGGGGAAGTCGCCCATTGACAGCATCCCGTGATATTATACATTTAAAATATAATTCGATTTTAGATGCTAATTAGATTATTATGTTAAAATGTATTCATAACTTATCATTAAATTTAGATGACAACATGTGATGGTGAAACTTTATAAAAAAAAGTAGATTAATTAATTAGGCCGATAGTATTATTATTATAGTATATGTAATATTAGTACACAATGATAATTTAAGCAAAACTTGTAAAAATACATATTTGAAATTAATAATAATAATTGAAGTAGGTACAATAATAATATGAATGTAAAAAATATTTTTAATAGGTTTGTTTGATAAATGAAATAAATAAAACGTGATCACATGAGCTATTTCACACATTAACAACTAAAATTAAATAAAAACATTATACTACAAATTACAATATTTAATTTATAATACCAATGGTCCAAATTTTAAAATTAATTCCAATTGTTTTATTTGTTATTTAATAAAATACCGATAGTAAAGTTATTCAATATATTAATGTTAACAAATAAATATTCTAATATATATCTTAAATATGGCTATGGAATAAAAATTTCAATTTCAATGTTAATTAGTTATACCTAGACAGAATTCATTTATTAATAGTAACAAATCATAATTTAGCATTTTTAGGTAGGTATATGACTCATAATTCAAATATGTGTGGAATTTAATAAGTATTAGATATTGCTGTTGAACGATTTCGTCATCATTCATCAACTGACCTAAGCCAGTATTATATTTTACCAAATGTATAATGTATAAATTGTTACTAATTTATTACTCTGAAATAACAACTAAAATATTGTGCACGTAGTTTCCAAATAGTTTCTAAATAAAAAAGCCAACTATATTCTTCTAGCATGAAAACAACTAGAAATTGTATAACCTTGGTGTATCGTATTATGAATTCATTCCGTATCAAAAATTAAATTTTTAAAGGTAGGTACAATGAATGATTCATTATACATTTTACAATTCCATAAATGTTACTGGTGAAAAATATTTAAGTCCATGAGTAGCCATGAATAGGATTTTTTTTTAATGTTAAATTTTTTTGAATAATTACAATGCACATATAACTATAGATTAATTTTGTTATCTACATAAAATTATCGAACTATATATCTGTTAAATAAATTACATTTTTGAAATTTGGAAAATTACTATCGACATATTGAAGTAGTTCCAATACTTCGACCCAATTATTTTTGTCCTGTTTTTCGGAGGGATTTCGCGTGTTTGCACACATTTTCCCACCATATACGTGCGTGTCAATAGCCTTCTATTTCTAGCCGCTTGCATGTTAATGTCTAATCAATGATTTGGACTCCTGCTCGTTATAAATACAGTTATATTACAATCGCAATAGTTATTTAGCTTAAATATTGTCGTCTACATGTGTTATATTATGCAGCGGACATATAGCTGCACTATTTACTTTCGTTATAACCTATAACAGTACATAAGTACATAACCTATGTAATCTATGTTTAATAAATTACATAATACGCATCTTTTCATATTAAATTCAAGATCTGCTCACGCTAATAACAACCAATGTACCTATTATATAGGCTATCAGTATAATTTTGCCAAAATACTATTCTATAACTATAGTGTTGTTAAACTACATATTTTGACAATATTAATTACATAAATTTATAAAACAATGTTTTATTCATCAATGTTGGACAAACATTATGACCTTGAGCTTAGGTGAAAGCGCTGATAAGTAAATATACTATTTATTGCCATCATTTTTTATTTTAAATCAAATTCAAATCGTATTATATCAACTTATAATTTGGCAGATAATGAAATATTGCGAAGTACTTACAATAAATTATGTTATACAATAATTTGTATCTTATTTATAAACATGAAGTGTATTAAAAGTGCACTTTTAGGTTAAGTGTATTACAAAATAATATAACGTTTATTTGAATTTATTTTTACATAATTTTAAATACTGACAAAGCAACATTTTTAAGATATTTTATTTTTTCAATATTTTTGTCATTATGATTGCGTAGGTACTTGCTTACTTATTGAATGACAGCGTATGTCTACCAATCCACTAATCTAAATTTTAGAACTAATAACTAATAAATTACATAGGTACTCGTTTTATATTTTGTTTATATATTGTAAATATTCAGCCTAGGAATATGTAATTTAAAATGTATGCTGTCTTTAAAAAAGTTAAAAGTTAAGAAACTACAACGATAAAAAGAAGTAATAAATATTATTTTTTTCCCAAAAATATCCATTCTTTAAATTCGTAAAAAAATATTTCCAAATTCCTAAATATTTTTCGACAAAATAAGTATTTACCTTTAAATAAACTAACTTGTATTTATCGATTATAAAGAGGTATGCAACCCAATCATTTTAACGCAAATTTACAAGAGAGAACATCTAATTAATGCGAAAGTTTTTAACTACTCAAACAATGCAAGTATTCATAAGAACACTTTTTTTTTTTTGTAGACTTTTTATACGAGACATAAAGCTACCTGAAATATAGTTTACTAAAAGGTTCATTATATTATTACAATTTATGAGTATTCAATATGGAAAATACATGTTTTTTATTTTTCATAAAATAACTTAGCGATTTATGAATTTAGGATGGTTTATTTTTTAAGTGTAATTGTTGTGTTTAATAGTTTTTTTTTTTTATTATTAAAAAAGACAATTTACAATCTGTACTTAACAATTACAATAAGAAAATTAGATAAAAAACAGAATAAAGTAACATGAATATCGTGTTTAGGAAGAAACAAAATGGTAACACCTCCTTACTATTTAATGCTTAATGCATTTTGTCATTATTTAAACTTTATACTGTATTATTTATTTATAATTAAATAATAAATACCTATAACGGCTAACCTATTATATTAACTATAATAAATTTAAAATTGAAAGTAAAATAACTAGCAAGTGTTACCTTTTTATTTGTAATAAATAATAATTTACGCATTGGTAAACTTGAATTTCTATGTACACAGCACATTAAAATTTTTATATTTATTTTAAATATCAACTAATAATATGAAGTTTAATTTTCTTCCTAATCATATATAGATATAAATGTCATAATTAATTTATCACGGATCCAAATTACAAACATACAAATAAAAGCAATAGCGTTTTAGTTAGGTATATTTAATTTGTATCATTGTAGGTCACATAATATTAGGTATCATATTATATTATAATATTGAGTATTTTTTAGGTCAAAAATAGCATGTCACATATCAGACTGATATCATATAAAATTGAAAATCGTACACATGTCATATACATTTATCAAAAAGTGTTTTCAGATATTAAATAAAATCAATATTGCGCATTAAGTTTAGTTAAATAAACCAGGCCATTCGGATAGATTTCCAAACATACGTTGCAAAATGATATATTATTGAGGGAAGCACACCTCTAAAGATTCTAAACATAAATCTATAGGTTCTTGTAGCTAAGATTGTAATGTTTAAAATTTAAATATGATTTAGTTTTTACTCACCAACGTGGCAACGTGAACTGTTATAAATTTAAAACCGAAAATAAAGGACCTATGTTCTATAACATACAGATTTCTTAATCAATATAAAATATTTTTATTTTTTGTTGTTAAATTTTATCACAACTTTATAAAGTGTTTGTATAATTTATACTCTTCTATAGATATTTACTACTATAAATTCGAAAATATTTGTAATCTGGATGTGCTGCATCATAATTTAACAGAAATGATAGGCACGCTGCTCACGCATTTAAACCAGATTGCAGGTAAAAAAATTGTTATCAGTACTTAGTAAATTCAACTGTAGATATAAATCGCAAAATGTATGTATTTTTTTGTTGAATGGTTACTGACAAACTGTATTTTAGTTAAATATTTTAAATGGATTGCCTCCAACTCGCAATTCATTGTATGGATCAAAAAACTATACGGCCGCCGAAAAGTATTTTAATCCACAGAACTGATGAAATACAACGTTACATGTAATTTAATAAACAGTCACACTACTCATACTGGTCAGTATTATGATTTATGAGCATTAGTTTGTAATTTAAATGTAATCTTCCAAAATAAGCCAAGAAAATAATACATTTTTTATTTAACTTACTACAGAGTACTATTGTTTTAATAATATTAAGCTTTATTAACAGTAGGTAAAGGGTGTTCGAGAACGAGATGATATTTCATGAAAAATTAATAATTTTCTGACAATTTAATTTTTTTTATATTATTTACTAGAATGATTTGGAGTTAATTTTTTTAGTATCTTATTTCATATTTCAAACATGATAAATTGTCGATATTATTTACATTAATAATTGTTAAATTGTTTAATAGTTGTTAAATATTATAATATATACGTTTGACTATTTTAAGCATTTCCAATAATTAAATTAAGTCTACATAATACAATAGGTAATCATTAGGGTTCGGATTTGAATGCAATATAATCAATAAAAAAAGCATTTAAAATGTTAAAAAAGGCAAAAAAAGGCATTTAATTTATATGAAAAGGCAATTCATAAATATACTACAAAATAAAATAGTGAACATTTTTTAAACACTTTTAAATGCACACATTTTGAGAAAAATACAAATTAAAAATGAGCATGAATACTAAACTAGGTATATTAAGTTTATGGTATTTTGTATAAATAGATTAGGTATCTTTTTCTTTAACCAGGTTTGTCCTAAGAATTAGTTAAAAACAATTTTAAATATTAACTTACTTGAGTTATACCAGTTAATTTAATGCAAAATAAACAAAAGGTAAAAAAAAGGCAAAAAGGCATATATAAGTAAAAAGGCAAAAAAAAAAAGATCCATACTCTAAGAAATTAAATGAAACACATTTTTGTATAAAAATTATTTTTCTATTATGATTTATGATTAATAAAAGAAAGGCATTTGCCTTCAAATCCGAACCCTAGTAATCATATAATAAATATTTTTAAAAGTGTATAACTGTAAAAGTGTGTTTTTTTTTTGGCTGACGCTTAATGAAACAGTTGCTTATTTTCTTACATTAATTTGTATTTAAGTTGGAAGAATCTCCAATTTAAATGTAAATTATAACGAATAAACTAAACATTCAATTTAAAACGTTAAACTGGTTTATCAAAAAACCTAAAATGTATAGGTAAAGAGAATAATAATATAGGTAATATATTATTATTATATCGATTGAAATACTCGGAATTGTTGGTCATACTCATACATAATATATTCCTCCATTGAGGTTGGTCATAATAGATCACCTAGCTAGAAATATACTGGAATCATCTATGACTGTTATCCTGATAACTCTCCAAAAAATTCAAAAAACAAACTACTGAAAAAATGTCAAGTAAAAATACGACACATCTTTTTCTACCATATAAAATATAAGTAATGTACCTACACATTTTATGTTTTTTAATAGAATGTTGAACCAAATAGAAAATTTTAATAACTGGTTTATTTGTTCTGTGGAGTTTTTAGTTTATACGATTTGAAATTTTAATGTTAAAGGATGGAATAGATGAATTTAATGAAATAAGATTTGAGGTTTTCAGTGTTATTTGTCAAGAAATCAAATATTTATATGCAAATACGGGTTCGCGTGATGTATCATTAAACGGTCATAATATTGTAAGTATTTTAGAAAACGCATCGATAAGCCTAACCTATCCAAACGATATTCTATAATATATGGTATGTTTGTACACTAAAATCGAACTTACCTCTATGTAAGTACGTCCGAGCGGTATTCGCGGACTTGACATGGTGTCCCGGCAACGGTAAGGCCGTGGTGTCGAATTCGTACGACATTTGCATCCTATAAAGCTCCAGCATGGCGGCTGGTATCTCCACTTTAGACTTGTCCACCACCGGTCGGCGCTTCATGCCCAACGCGGCCAGCAAGTGCCTCTCCGCCTGGCCGGCGTCCTTGAACGCGGCTCTAGCGCCCGACGGTCTCGGCGTTTCGCCGCACACTATGCCTGATATCACAGCCACCATCAACAGCACACCGCTTATCATTGTCGATCAAGCACCTGCAAATCAATAAACACATCGTTAATTTGTTTTTATGTTCAGTCAATATATTATTATATGTTCGGACGGGTAAACAAAATTATATTGGCCTGATCAATTAGTCAAATATGATTGTATCAGACGCTGGACACGTGCCTATAAAACATTAATCAGCGCATTTGCCACATTACGATAATAACAATATTACGTATACCTAATTATAATCTTTATTAGCTTCGATTTAATTATCATAATTATTTATATGTCTTATTTAAGTCGGTAGGTATATATACCTATCAAAACATTACAGTAAATATAAGTTCCTACCTATATTATTGAAAAAATAATTTACTTTAAAGTTGGGTTGTAAGTGTAAATTGTACAACATGTTATTGGAATTTTTGTTGTATTATATTTATTAATTTTTAACTATTTTGAAATCATATCGGTTTAAAATTTTTTTTAAATCATTTTTTAAACAGTAAAAATATTAAAATGAATTCTTCCTATGTTTTGATTAAAATTATAATTTTAAGTTTTTTTTCCAGCAATTCAGGATTAAATATTAGGTACTCAATGTTAGTCATAATGTATATTCTAACATTATTTCATACGTTTTAAAAATCTTTATAAGTAAATCATTTAAATAAGAAATTTAAACTTGGATACAATAGATCAATACTTTCACTGATCTGCAGGGTACCACCTACGGGATCTTTTTTACAAAAATGATTTTTCTCATACAATTTATTATTCTAAATTAGGGTGACCATTTTAAGGAAATAAAAAATCGGGACAGTTGTTATCTCTCTCCAAGAAAAAAAAAATGTTCCATAGTCTATACACATTTGGTGGCGGTGGCGGTAAAATAAGTCCGGACATGATTTACCGCCATCGCTGCACTGTGTCGGAGCCTTAACTTTAGTTATAAAACTGTTTTATATTTGTTTCATACATTGATTTCTTTTAAAGATACAACGTAATAAAATGGAAAAAAGGGATTAAAACGGGACCATCCTCTAAAAACGGGATAAAAAGCGTCCTGTTCGAAGTTTGTCGGAACAGCGGGACATGATGGTCAAAAAAGTGTCAATCCCGTTTTAAACGAGAAGCCTGGTCACCCTATAACTAAATAAGTACTAGGTATATACAATTATGACTATCGTATTGAACTAGACATATTTCCGCCAGTTTCTGTATTTTGTATGATGGAAAAAAATATATGATATTATTTAATATACTATAAAGCACCTAATATTCTTAAAGTAAATTGTAAAAACAATAATCATTTACATATTTACAAATTTAATATCGATATATATGGGTTCAATCAACAAATTATAATTTTTATTTAATTTTTTTAATTTTTACATTTTATCACATTTCTAAATAAATACCAATAAAAAAAAAAAACAAATCAAAATATATGTCGTAAATTGTAATTGGTGTTATAAAATAAAACGAATACATTTTTTAAAAAAATAATAGCTGAAAATATGTTGTTTTTTATTACTTTTAACTTCTGTATCTGGGGAATTGGTTGAACATTTTACGTATTTTGCGTATAAACTGTAGGAAGGTACTTAAATACAATAATTTTTAGCTAGCATTTTCAATTTTATTAATATTTATATTTCAGTATTTAATTTGTTTAAAGGAAGAGTAAATACAATAGAATATCAATAACCAATATATACAATTATTGAATTGTAATTTTTAATAAACAGGTAGTTACATATTGTAAATAGGCTTCATAGTAATCATCTAATGAACTTATAAAATAAAAAAACATTGATCAAGAATCTTGTTAAGTATATAAACTTTAATAAAATTATTATTATTCCTCATAATATAATCAAACCGTAGTAAAATTTAAAAAACAATACCGCAGAATGCAGAGATTAGTCATCAAGAGGTCAAAGACTAAATAATTTTTCGCGGAATCGTAATAAGTTTTATTTACAATATGCACTCCTGAAATTTACTTTAAATTAACTATTAACTATACCTAGGTCTTTATACGTAGGTATAATTAATAATAATTGTTGTTTTTAATTATTTGAACTTGTGGGGAGCAATTATTTTTTGGATGTATATTATTCAATATAGTACTCAATACACGTACTGGTGAAAATGAAACCTGTATTTAATTGACCGGCTACCGTAAAAGGCTTATAATATTAGAGTTAAATTTACAATCTTCACGAGTAAAGAAATACGAAGACAACTAAAAAAGTGCAGCACGTGACAATCATTGCGATTTTATGCTTCATTGATAATAGTTTTCTTTTGTGTCATTCATTTTATGATGTCTAAAAACGTTTGTAATTAGTATTCCACAAAGCTAATCCATATATATTTTTTATATTCTTTAAGTGCTGTGTTCAATTATATAGTTATTTTCATAAACGTATTCACATAAGGTTCTAAGAAAACGTCTTAAGATCACACCCTGTCACCCTGATGTCCGTAGAGCTAAATTTACAAACTTATACGTTTGAGTGTCATTGCTTCATTCTCCGAATACTAAGTATATTATATAGAGTTAGAATATCGAATAACTAACAAACAATCGTTTAGGTAATTTAATTCAACTGGTCACAATAATTGGTGTATTTTATACCTACCTTATTAGTTATTATTGAATTGAATTTTACTGAGAGGTCATTTCAGCAGTTCAAATGGTTGAAACATTAAGGTTTCATGAATATTTAATTAAATATTGTATGGTATGGTGTAGTATGGTACCTACATATTCAAGTTATAGTCTTGGAAATATAATTTAACTTTGAATTTGATTCAATCGAAATAAGTACAAGGGAAAAAAACGATTTTTTTGAGTTAATTTCGCATACCTTTTGTAGAACCTTAATTTTATATCTGTAAAATATATTCAATATTTATAAATTGAAAAAAGCCCATGAAATATCTGTAAGTTTGATAATAGTGAGGATAACAGGTAACAGTGTACAAATAACTTCAATTTAGCATCATAATCAATAAGATATCTCTAATTCAATAACTTATTGTGTATATTATAATGCACACTGCTATAACGAAAAATTAATATTTTTTTTATCTAAAATAGAAAACCAAACATACAAATATTCAAATAGAAATAATACTGAATATAAAAAAAATTGAACTTGTTAAGCTTTTCATGTCCACTATTATTTTTATAAAACAACATTATTATTTGTTTAATTGTTTAGACAATTTCAATGTACCTATTCTATATTGCCACACTATGCAGTGCTTGTTATTTCGAACTAATCGAGCGGGTGCACGCGCACGATGGCAAACGTCTGAAATCATAATAAGATTTCAACAATTAGGTATATAGTTCATTGTACAAATACTGAAATATTACGCACATAAAATACAGATTATGCAAACACATATAGCGTATAATAATATGTAAAATTATCTTCGTTTTCAATTGATTACTGTTTTTCTAGGTTAAATTGTATTTTATAGTCACGCTGTATATGGTCAATGAATTTTTTGATCGATGAAATGAAAAAAATTGTGCATTCATATTTATACGTAGGTACCTACCTACATTATATATCATAGGTACATAATATTATTATGATCCTATATGCGGTAACCGTCTTACAACACGAGATATCTACGAACGGTTTCAAGGTGGACAGATGACCTTTCGAAAAGTGACAATGGGTGTAATACGGAATCGCAAAATAAAAAAAAATCCATTACCACCGTGAAAGAGAAAGGTCATAGCCATTGGTTAGATTAACGGCATTTTGGAACAGGTTGTTATCGTTACAGGTGCCTATACCGCGGAATGATACGTGCAATGTGAATACGTGATACAATACAGATGTTTAGGCGTTCAAAAGTTGACGAAATAACGTGTTTCCAATAATATTTTCTGTATTGTTTACAGGCGGATTTACAAACACGCCGAATGCTGACGATGATTGATATTTTGTACATTGCAACTTTCGCGACAGAAGTACGGGTTTTAGTGTTCTTCGGTCCAATCGGGTCCGATTCGGATCAAACCATCTATTAAAATACTTTCTGAAGTATATATTATTACATTATGTTATATGAAATAAACGCATTACGCTATAATTATTATTACCACTTAAATGTATACGTTTATTCACGAGTTTGTGCATTAACTATATCAAAAACCGATCGTGGAAAGAAGGACAAAATTGAACGACGAAAACTAAAATAAATTATCACAGACAGTTGATAACGACGTAATTATTTTTGTGTTTTTTTCTCATACACACATAGTAATATTATGATATTATTATGTTACATACACCTCTCACGCGATTAACTGCGATAACGACGAGAATTTATCGTCACGGGCCCCCCAGACATCGTGGAGCCAACAGACACGAAACCGTCGTTACACGTGGTATTTTTGACTTATTTTTTTATTTACGAAAGGCTCGCCGGTAATAGGTTAAGTAGAACACACGACACGTACCTGTGACACGGTCTTTGTCGGTTTTCATGCCGACAAATATGGCCGGCGTATTCGTTCGTCGTACTAAATATCAACAATCTCGGTACGGCCCAAGAGAGCGACACACCAAGAAATCAATCGTAAATTTCATAAAAAAAAAAGCAACAACAACAATACTTTTAAAACGGAAACCGATATTGAAAGTTTTTATTTTTGTTGTATTCGACGGAATACTAATATTGAAATAATAATGTATACTATTATTGATGCAGATGAGAGGTAATCCGCGGTCAAAACGAACAAGACATCGTGATAATAATTATTACTATTATTATTATTATTATTATTATTATTATATTGTTGGCGTGACGGAACTTTCGAACCTTCGGAAAAAAAAAATTCTTTAATAAAATTGTAATAACGAAACGAACGCGTATTAACAGGTAATAACGGCGTAAGCGTATAAACCCCGTTCGCGAACGTGTTTGTCGTCGTGTGGCGCCCGACGCACAGCGAGAGACTGCGGCGAGAATAAGAGCAGTACCGCGCGGTTCGAGAGTGGCCCGTGAACTGATGACGAACGTTGGTGCGGTTGCCGGCACGGCTGGCCGGCCGGCCGGGTTGGCGGTATAAGACAGCTCCCACCGAGTGCCGCCGTGGCCACGCGACGACGGCCGGCGGACGAGCGGGAGGACGGCCAAATGGGCGGCGGCAGCGGAGGGGATGGCGTGACCACCTATATGCCGACACCCTCCCCTCCACGCACGCCATCCCCCTTTCGTTGTCCCCTTAAAAATAAAATATTATATATATATATATTATTATTAAGTCCCGACGATTCTTCGCCCTCGCCCACACCACCGATGACGCGCGCTCGACGCCACCGAGTCGTCTGCTTTTACGCGAATCCTCTCAGCCACCCGAACGATATACTATATACATTTATGGTCGCTTTATTATTTTCCAATATTTAAATTATTTTTTTGTTTTACTACATATTATGCGTATAGGCGGCACTTTACAATAGGGCTGCAGATGGTATTTCAAATGTCGATATCGATAGCCGATAGGTATCCATTATTTGTTTAATGTACCTACCGGTATCAACGATATGGACCGATAATAAAGTATTTTCGGCAGCTACCGAGAAAGGAGGGGAACTCCATTAGGTTGATGTAAGTATGAAAGTATTACTACATTCAAAGTCAATCCTACTCTATGAAGAATTGAAACATTATTTTATTTACATATAAATATTGACTTTAAAATTATCATGAAAATTATCATTCGGTATTTTTGATAACCAAAAACACGGTATACCGGTATTATCACATATCAAAAATATCACCAGCCCTATATAGGTTAATTTCTGCGACATATAATATAAAAGCGGAAACACGTATCTTCCGAATATATAGGTCAATGTTGAAGAATATAAAACGAAAACAATTTTAATTTGTGTATCTTGTATAATAATACTAACTATTTTCAACGGCTTCTCTGTATCCGTTAATGAGTGATGATGAGCAAGTAAGTTGTACATGTGTACAACTTAAAAAAAGAAGGATGAAAATGTTGTTATAGAAACAAAAAACAATTATATACAAAGCCACTATACTCAGTTTAACAGGACTGTAAAATTAAAAAAACAACTTCGCTTAACTTTCTTATTAATGCTCAATTGTAAAAAATAGTAAAGAATATTCATAACCAAAATTACTAGGTACTGCAACTAAAACTAAGGGCTGTATTTATAGTTGATGCTTACAGGAATATGTATTACTTAAGTTATACTTATACTTCATAAACGAGACTTTAGATTAAGTAAAGAAAAAGTATTACTTAAATTAAGGTTGGCCTTAAGTATTGCTTTTAGTAACTATCACAATTCCTTATTTTATAAATTATCAAAATTAGCCTATATGCAATACTTATTCTTATGCATCGACTATGATCACAGCCCTGATAATTGACCACCCCTTTAGGGTTTGAATTTTAAAAAACGCTAAAATACATGTTTCATTTTATTTAAAAAGCATTAATACCAAGTTATAACTTTTAATTAAATTTTAATAAAAATGTATTATTTCTCATACAAACTTGGCCACCCTCTTCGGCTTTTCTAAACCCTAGTAGTTAAATTTCTAACCAAACTTTCTTTAACGATGCCTACAATATAAAATCAACACTCTCTCCAAATTTCAATTTTCTATCCATGCAATTTAATTAATTTTTTTTAAATAACTTATGTTTTGCTCAGGGTTATTGCTCAGGGTTCAAGCTACCACCATACCAAATTTCATTTCATTAAAATCTGTTCAGTAGTTTTACCACGAGTACAAAATAGACAGATATTTAAATACTTTTACCACTTTCGCATTTATAATTGTATTAATTATTATTAGTATGTGTACCTACTACTATGTAGTATGTAGTATGAAGTATAATATACTATAATATATTTATAGTATACTAGTTTAGTATATATATTATAGGACATTTATTATATATATTTGTATGTAACATAACTTAAGTCTTAAGATATTGTTTTCTTTACTATCTGAAATCGTGGTAGGTAATATAATCAAGGTACTTGACTAAACTCAATCAAAATTATGAGCATGAATAACTAAAACTATTATTGCCCCCCCCCTCTCCCGAGCTGATAATAAACATAGATATGAAATATCATAATATCAATAACTTTACTGTTATGGTGTTAAAGTTAATAATTACTATGTAAACTGCAGATGTTTATGTTTGTTGCTCATGTCAATCATGCGAGTTAATTCAGCCTACAAAATATCTATTTTATTTTTAATATGTTTTTATTCTATGTTGTGGCTATAGTTTAGTTTTTATTTCTATTTATTTATTAATTTATTATTATTATTTACTTTATAGGTATAAGTATACAAATACAAATATTCCAATATTTGTATTTCAATAAGAATTGCATGAATTTTCCATAACTACGTAAGAATTGTTTTTATTAATTTAAGTTCAAAAGCCTTTTTTAGTTATACACACTGTTTAATTAATTGTTTAAATGAAGAGCGTTTAAAAGTGAAATGATGATGACAATAAATAATAATATGTGTCATAACTTATGACGGCTGTACCGTACAAACACACACGGTTAAGATTGATAAACTCACTATTAAAATACCAACGGAAATATTCAGCGATTATTCGTCGTTCTCATTCGTGATTAATCTCTGTATAAGTGACATCGAGACTTATTAAGAGCATTAAACATTTTATTGACCAAACCAAACAAAAACGTGAAGTTTATTATTGTCGCAGAAAAATATTTATCGACGAGCCAGATCGGATAAAACAATAGTACAATGGGATAAGATATCACTATTACTCCTCCTCGCCGTCGATTTATTTGTGCGTTTGAGACGTGAGCACTCGGAAGACATTTGTTACGAAATACTTAAAATAATAATGGGACCTACACGCATATAAAATAAACATGTACCTACTGCAAACGCCTTATCGATTTGATCCACGTGCTCTTCGCGTCAACAGCATGTTTACACGATGATTAACGACACGACGTTCCGTAATATAATACAAACTGGAAACGACTCGTTACGTAGGATGGTAATTTTCATTTATTTTTACATTTTTTTCGTAAAAAATCAGTACACCTTCGTTATAATATATATGGAGGAAAAAAATCCGATTTTACTAAACGTAACCACTCGTCAAGAAAAAAAAAAATCTCCGCGTTTCCCAGTCGGCAGTCGAGCTGCGGACCGGGCGCGCGCGTGTGCGCGTGTGTGCATACACATTAGTGTCAATAGGTTACCGACTTGTTTACAACATTGATCGATTGTAAAAAAAATGTGCTGACACGAAAAACAAGTTTGAAATGGAAAAAAAACCGTACATTCCGAATGCCACGACGATACGCGAGTGATTAAGTACGAATGCGCCCTGGACGCGCTAAACGAAAGAGAGAGAGAAGGACATTTATTGTGTGTCTGTGTGTGTGTAAGAGAGAGAGTGAGAGAGATGGTGATAGATATAGTGTGAGAGGGAGTGGGAGAGAGTGACAGAGAGAGAGGGAATGAGTGAGAGAGTTCTATAATGGATCTGACCTGGCCACCTGGGTCTACGAGAAGAGTTCCCGTGGGATTTCATAGGTATGAGGTGGGAGGCTGTCTTCTACATACATCTTACTACACGGAGCGTTCTTCAAAGAATGAACCGTTTACATTTTCAAATCGAAAAAGAGCTCTAAAGTTTGCCCGATTTTATTCTTGTCTTGGACGTTCATTCAAATATTCCAACATCTGGATATTTAATATGTAATAGTTCAAATCGACTTTATTCGTTATCAATTTGTTTTTATTCCACCGGCCACAACGGCTCAACAATAGCAGTAGCATATACTATCACACATTCACACCTGCAGATATATAGCGAGTTTGGCAGAAATTCGAATAACGTCTGGTTCGGGTGGTGGCGGTGCCGCAAAGGATATGGGGGGAAGGCCTTGCACCCCAAAATTATAATAAAAGCAATTTTTTATGTTATTAAATGGATTTCGTGTTGGATGAATTTAACCTCCCCACCAAAAAAAAAATCATCCAGGTGGAGCAGACAGAAAATTTGTGAGAGTACCCTGTACATGTATGCTATATTCGTGATGGTAAAATATTTCACCAATAGAAATGTGTTGAACTGCAGTACATATTCTGCTTGTGCATTGGGCGAATGTCACGTTGGATGACGGTCGTCGACAACTTTATTAATATTATTAGGATGACGCGGCGATCAGTGGTCCTCATCGCACACGCTTGGCCACAGCAGCAGGCGGTGGGCCTGCGGGCCCGGATGCGCGCCGCGTGCCGCCGGCGGCGGTGCAGCCGGAGGCGCGTGCGTGCGTATATTGCCGTGACCGCGCGCCCGCGGTAGCACCGCGGCAGACACTCGGACGCCGCCGATAGCGTCACGAGAGAGACCGGTCTCCTTTTGATTGGCAGCGTGGGTGTGGTTTCGTACGTGTGCGTGTGCGTCTGTATGCGTGCGTGTGTTTGTGTGTATACGTGTGCGTTCGTAAAATAGCGCTGGCCTCAACCGGTCGTCGTTGCGTGCGTGTGCGTTTGAGCGCTTGTGTGTGAGTGCTTGTGTCTGCAAGCCGCCGCCGTCGCCGTCGTGGAGACGACGCGACCACCGCGATGACGAGGATACGCGACTCCTCGCTCCTGCTCCTAGCCACAGCCGCCGCCGCGTTTTTATGCCTCTTTTTCTCTTATCGTTTTTCTCGGAGCAGTCCCCTCCGTGGAGGTTCTACAATATTTTTTTTTCATTTGTGTTCGATCGTCGCATTCCGCGCACCGCTTCCAATATTTATTATATAATATAATATATAGCTGGTATAGAGGCAGCTGGTTCAGGTATACGGTGCACCACCTAGCTTTATATATATATTATAATATTATAAAGTACGAATGTCGTTAAAATAATGTATAAATACCCTCGGACTACGGAATGTGCCGTGGTTATAGGCATACTCATGTAATACTCATCAGACTTCAATGTTAGTCGTATTTTAAAATTCGATCCGCAGACGTGTATAGCGTGTACTATATTATAGGTTACTATACTAGATTTCTACCTCCTGGTACCTATACCTAATTAAAATATAATGTAAATTAAATATAATGAAATGTATTAAACTCAATTTTTTTTATGAGTTATTTTTTCTATAATTTGTAATCGATATAATTGTACAACAATATTATAATATGATATCCACTATCCAGTATATCGTAATTCTAATAAAGAATATTTTAAAATATATAAAACTTTTTTTTTAATGGTTTCATGTAAACAATTGTATATATTATATAATAATATGACAAGTCACGAGTACCATGTATTCAATGTACTTATATTAAAGTAGTTGGCAGGGCCGGATTGGTACCTACTACCTATGTCACTTCTAAGCGATCCCTTTACATATTCACTGGCTCAAAATTACGTCTAAAATCGTTACGAGTTTATAGGTGGCTTATAGTATTTTAAACATTAATTTATTTCACCCACACGACCAGTCTAAACTTTTCTCGGTAGCTACTAGCTCGCCTAACCTGCTCGGAATAGTTGGTATACCGTATACCCACTATTATGCTATTAATATTTGAAAATTGGTTTCCAGAATTTTCAAATCAATAATTTTTTTTTGGTGAATTTTAGAAAGGTTTTGCCATTTCTGAATCAATGCCGGTGTAACAGGAAAGCGATACCTCCCAAAGTGTCATACGGGGGGTATAAATATTCTAAAAAATTTGTACCGGGGTACTATTATCCTAGGGAAATCATACCCCCGTGTGGTATAATAATCTGGAGGTGTCGTTTACCTACACACCTGCATTGATTAAGGTATGGTAAAAAACTTGTAAAATTCGCCCAAAAAAATTATTGATTTGCAAATTCCGAAAACCAATTTGTAAATATTTGTAAAATGAGTAAGTACATAACTTTCAAAAAAATTGGTTATGTTGGAGATGGCAAACTTCACGCACGCGTATATATAGTTCTATTTAAATGACCTGTACCTACCTAAACATGATGAAACTATACAGCATTTTTGAGGACTAGTTCCGGGCTGCATATAAAATTAATTAATTTAATGATTCTTCACAATCATGGCCCATAGGCCACAAAATTATGTTTAAGGTTAGGTTACCATTAAAGCCCACGATTGATTCACGAAATGATTACCTATAGTGATTGTACATTCAAAGTGGTACCTGTAGGCTGTAGGTAATTTTGACTATTGCTTTCTTATAGTATTATACATATATCGTATAATACTTATTACTTATAGTTTATACATATATCGTATAATACTTATTACTTATAGTTTATACATTAACTGCCCAGCGATAACACAACCGGTAATAATTTCATATGTTTACATAATATAAGTATACTAATCCGGATCTTTAAATTATACAGTCCATTAATATTTAATAACCTTAAAATTAAACTGTAATCTTTATAGTACATTATAATAGTACCTATTCAATAAAAAATATATTGCAATTATTTTACTTTGTTGTAGTTATACAGAAGTCTTAGGTACAATCTTAATCAGTCTTATATTTATCTAAACACTTTTATTGTAGCAGTCTGGATGGTCTAGATGAACATATTTTTGTGTTGCATACGTTATAGACCAACAGGTGTGATATATCACAGTTTAACTCCTTCTTCAATAAATATTACAAAAACATTATAATATAAAACAATATATATATAATAATTAATAAATAAATGTTTTTCGTATTATTCTAACTTCATATTATAAATTCTACCTTGATATGATATGTAAATAAATGACATGACATCATAGAACGTAGACAACTTTACGAGTTATAAACAATACATTGGCACATTTCACAATATTTAATTAAGCAAAACAACATAATAATATGTTGGTTATTCAATATGCGTAAAGGTAGTTAATAATATATTTAAAGCTTGGTTCACTAATTTAAATTTATAACTGTGATATTTATAATAGTTATTAAAATCACTTTCAAGTTTTGGGATAGTTAATCTTTACTACCTAGTAGTGATATTATAGTGTGCCATTGCAGGAGTATGGAGTATGAACACTAAATGGAATATGGATATAATATATTTTTAAAATCGATTTGAATTATTATTTTCTTCAGTTCAAATTTTACTTGTACAATATACATAAAAAGTAATAAATATAATATGCTCTAGCATTGAACACTGAACATTAGGTAATAGGTAGTAAAATTTAAAATACCATGTCCAATAGCAATATAGCCAATAGGCAGTGGATAAATGGGTCATTTATTGACATTATATCAGCAGACAAGTATACCTAAATAATAAAATATAAGTACGTCGGTTCCTATGATAATATGAATAGATATATGATATTATGACATCTAGTTTATATAAAATTATAGTGATAGAAATTGTATTCATTATAAATTTAGCGATTCAACACTGCGCAGAACTATTTCTAAATATAAAGAAGATTCCTCAATTATTTTCTACACTGCATGTAACATCTGCTTCTCCGAAATGTATATTTTCTGTTCTAAAAAGACTAAAAACATAGGTATATTTTAAGAGCTACAATGAATGAAGAAAGGTTGAACGGCGTGGCCTTAGCTACAATAAATGAAAACGAAATAGAATATTAAAATATAGAAATAGAAAGTAGAAATATTGACTTCTTTTATTTAAAAACCTCCTAGGAGGATGAAAGCTTTTTAGATTAGAGTATTAGACACAATAGATAGTAATGTTATATTATAAAGTACGAGTATATAAGACATAAGTACCTCATTAAGAATATTTACCTTTTATGTTTGCAATAAATTATTATAAAATAAATAAAAAGTTGTTAAGTATTTTATTCATTTTAGCAGCATGCATTTAATATTATATCTGATCAAATAATAAGTATATGAATTATATTAATTTTTTTTATAGGTGGTGTAAACAATACAAATTATCCCTCTCCTTTTTAGAAATCCTGGCTTTTGTTTTTTGGTGCAACTCATAAACAAATGACCGTAGGTACATGACATTTTGACTGAATGTTTATATTAGCATTTTCTATACACCATAACATTTTCCAAATATTTTGAGCTGTTTATAGACATTTTCAGTTTCTATTTTTTTTAGTTTTTTTTTCTATAAATATCAATAAAATTTTATTTGTTGGTTAAAAAAGCTTAATAAAAATTTTATAGAAGGCTCCTATTATATTGTTTCAAAGGCTGATGAAAACAATTAAAAATCCATAGTTACAATTTTTTTTTATGAGCATTTAAAGTTCAAATATTGACAAAATACGTAAAAATTACGAAAATACTATATTTTGAGTTAGAAATTCATAAAAAATTTTCTTTTTAAATCTAAGATTTTAAAATGTAATGCGAGATTCCTCATAAGTTTATCTAAATTTATCAAACAAAAAATGTCTACGAGAGAGTCAAATTAAATTTTTATGAGCGTTTAAAATTTATATTTTTACAACATTTGATATTCACTCGATTTCTCATGTAACGATTTTCTTATTTTGTTGTAATTAAAAACTAGATAAAACTAGATACTTGAAAATTTCACTAAATGTTTATATTAGCATTTTCTAAGCACCATAAAATTTTTGAAATAATTCGACTCTTTTTGAGTTGTTTACGGACATTGTCATTTTTCAATTTCTTTAGTTTTTACTTCAATAAATATCAATAAAATGTTATTTGTTGGTTAAAAAAGCATGAAAATTTAATTCAATTAATGCTCCTGGTTTATTGTTACAATAGCAGTTGAAAAATATTAAAAATGCATAGGCACAATTTTTTTTATAAGCATTTTAAGTTCAAATTTCGACAAAATTTATCAAATTTAAAATTTAATACCTAATTATTTTGTAGTTAATAATTTATAAAATTATCAACTTTTACAGCTAAGGTTTGAACATTTAAAATAAGATTCCATGTAAATAGCTTATATATAAATTACTTTATTCACAATGATATCATAAAATATACTTGGTAATTATCATAGGCTGACTGACCGTTTTTCTTATACAATGATATTACATCATTGAATTCAAATTTAACACCATCCATTACAGTGACCTCCTTGTAACCTACTGTACAGCAGAGTGACATCCACGTAGTACCCACTTTTTTTTTATTGGGCTTAGTCCAAAACTATTATTGCATGTAGGCTTTCAATGGTTAAGTACTCGTAGGGGAAAGTACACATAAATAAACCTCAAAGACCACTAACAAACTTGTTAAGGTGACACTTAAACTTCTTGATTTTTAAACTGCCTAATCGTCGAAGTCTTCAGGTTTCAAAATCTCTACGAGTCTAATTGTATGGCCAAAAATAGTGCGATGATACATTATATTAGAATATGGACTTATAAAAAAAAATCCAAATACATAGGTTAGGTTATGATACATATAAATATATATAATACGAAAAACTATAAAAATCACACTACCTACAATTAAATGACTGTCAATTCAGTACGTTTAAAATGAATTGTTTATTGTTCAATACGTTATCCCAAAAATCATCACCAATTAATAATCGTCACTACAAAATTTAATTTTTGAAACATTAAAAAAACCGGTTAGAAGAGTTGAATAGTAAACTATTCAAGTTTTTTAAGCACATTTTCCCGAAATATTTATAATGTTCAATGATTTCAACTAGTTGCCCTTACGGTTTAAATACACCTAACCTCACGCTGTTACTCTTAATATCGAATATATACTCGGAGACCGGAGTACCGTACTCCGTACTCCACACAACTATAATTTTACATATTATATATAATATTGTTATATATTATTGTTGTAATATTAATGTTCGAATCATGTTTCACCTAATATCACAATTCACAATAATAAATAAACAACTCAGAACTACTGCAACACAACTATGAACTAGCACACGTAAATATTGGGTCAACGTTATCAAAATAAATAGATAAGCATAATAGTAACACTGATTAATATTACAATGTTAATAAATACTATTTATAATACGAGTAGTTACGTTGTTTATTGATTTTCATACTATTACAAATTACTTTTCCGAAATGTTTTCACTATGAAGATTGAAGTGTAAACATTTAAGCATAATTTAATTTTAAATGTTTTTTTTTTTTTAACTAACCATATCTTATGCGATGTTAGAAGCTGTATATTTATAATATTTTAGTATTCGAGTATTTCAAAATATTATTCAACTCGACAAGAAATGTCGTAACTATACTGTATACTTATTTGATGGTAATATTATTTTTATTTATTGAATTTGAGCCCGTCAACTATGGCCATTAGCTATTATAGGGATTACGGTTGGTAGGGTTGATACGGATGGTAAGGTTGATACAGATGGTAAGGTTGGTACGGTTGAAACGGTTGGTTAGCAACACTTGTAGGTTTTTGCCACTATGAACCAGGGTGGTCACCCATCCGGGAACTAGTGACAGCGGACGTTACTTACTCTCAATCACGTTGCGTAATTGATAGCAGCCACCGCCCCATGCCAAGCTACACATATAATATTGTTTAAAGTGAACAGAATCATTGTCATTATCTATATATTTATCAATTTATTTGTAAATTTGTAATATATAATCTAATAATAACGTAAAATTATAATAATAAACTTAAATGTGTACCAAGGGCGTCCATCTTCGAAAATCCAGGGAGAGGGCACTGGTGTCCGGGTACACTGTATTTTTCAATAATATTGACCTTACTGTTAATTTTTTAATTATTATATGTAAATTTACATAACATAACTATATTATATATGACTCAATGATTGTATTCATACACAATAGTATTAAATATCAATTCATCATATCTATATAATTATTTATAAAATAATTAAGAGTAGGTAGTTCAATTTCTAGTAAAATTTAAATATATGACATAAATAATTCACTTTATTAGTTAATTAATAGTTAATACAAGGGGACGGAGTGGCCGATCGGACTAAGGCGTCGGTTGCGACGCGCAACGGTGCTGGTTCGATACCGACAGGGCGGCATTTTTCTTCGGGCAAGTCACGGTGTCCTTAGAACAAGTACCACCATTCCCCACCCGGGCATGACAGATACCTATGGGTTCCCACTTGAAAATCTGCCAAAAAACAACACACTCGTGTTTCACCTTACAGTACCCTCCCCAACAGTTTAAAAAACCACACAATGGCCTATGTTGCCACAGGTTAACTAATAAAAAAAAATAGTTAATACAATTAGTGTCAACTATAGGTACTACATACTTAAAAAAGTAAAAAAACATTATGTAACTAAATATTAATAAATTTTAAAATAAAAACTGTAAATTCCTTTTATTTTTGGAAAATTCGTCCACAACATTTTGAATTACATTTAAATCATCAATTTTCTTTCTATGTATACTAAGTATACATAGAAAAATCACATTCTTTAAGAAAGAATGAAATAGGTACTATTCTTATTCTTCATTAATTTTATGATAATCAATTTTCTTTATTTAATGTATCAATTATAATATAATCATGTTTAATAGGCACGGAAAATCTAGGGGGGCATGTCCTCCCTTGCCCCCCCCCCAAAGGACACCCTTGATGTGTACCCCTTTCATATTTACCAATAGGTAAATAAAATACCATGATACATGTATATTTCTATTATTATGCATATGACATAGGTAGTAACACTTATGAAGTTATGCCTAAAGCGGGCCATCCTCATAAGCAGTAATTTGAGGTGGGCCCCTCCCCCCCCCCAAAAAAAACAAAAAACAAACCATATAGGTTGCTCAGGGGCTCATATTGATGTTCGAAATGTTAGCCTCTCCTTCAAATTGTAATGGATTTCCACCGATACCTCATACCTATACTTATACATATTATATCTATGCAATATAATATTGTAGATATATTTATAGATACTAACAAATAAATGACTATAAAGTGTAAGGACTTATATTTTAATTATAAATTGTCATATAATATAAAAGTCGATACGCAGTTATAAGTATATTTCATAATTATTTACATTTTGTTTTAACTTTAGCCGACATATAATAATAATATGATTACTACGTGTTGTAATGATTTATCGGTTCAATGATCTCGTTTCGAATATTATAATATTACGACTATTACGACTATTTGGTAAACAACTGTCAGTTTAGTAGGCTTTCTAAGGAAACTCAAAAATAATACACTATACTTATATAGTTACTCCATACTTTTTTAAATGTATAAGTATATTTTATATTAATTCTGTTTATAATATTTAAATTATTAAATAAAAAATGTATTCATGTTTTCAGAATTAATATAATATTTCCTTTCTTCATTAAATATATCACACAACAACATACTTTTATATTTTTTATTCGTTTCCTTATATCTACCAATAAATTATAAAATATTCTGGCTATACTGGGTATAGGGACCATTAGTATACACTATAACTATAAGGCTATACAGTATACATATTATAGTTTTGCTAGATATAAATATAAACAAATCATTTTAGTAATAAATAATTGAGGTCAGTATAGCTGAGTACAATTTTGAAATTAATAGAAATAACCTTATTTTTAGACTCCGCTCTTCTCATCTCTCTCACTCAAAAGTATTCTGTGAATTTAATTTAATACACGTGATAAGGGTATGTATTTATTTAGAACTTTAATCCTACGACGTCTAAAGTAAAAAAATAGTTACATACCTACCTATGTATTCATATTATAATATTTACATACCTATTATACTTATATAAAATTAATTAGTTAAAATAGTTATATAGTACATACTTTAAAATCTACACTATGTAATATATAATATACACTATATAATATAGATATACTGATGTAGGCATTTAAGTTTGTAAAAGCCGACTGTTCAAATTACGAATCATTAGTTGGCATAATGCATTATGTTTATCATATTATTTCAAAGGAAACTATCTGTTTTTGATTGTATTTGTTTGTAACTAATAATTATTGTGTCGGTAGACTGAGTAGCTTCGTTTACTTTAGTCTGTATAAGTACAATAAATTGTATAATGTAGTGTAGCCTGTAGGTACATAAATTTGTTTTTTAAATTCTTACTTGGTATTGTTTTTAAATTGCAAAATATTTGTAGATGAATCCAGTTATAAAATAATATCAATACAAAATGAAAAACTATTGTAACATGCCTATTATCAAAATAACATTCAATACAGAGTTATAAGTCACGGCTGACTATGATTATCCTTACACTTCAGATCACCGCAACAATTATTATGGTGTTTTGATTGTTTTGTGTTTCAAATATCATCATTAATATGTTAGCTAAAATATAATGTCGAGATACAATTTATGACCTAAACTGGAAGTATCTTTAATGTAAGAAAAACGGTGGAGTAATAAAAATAATAATATAATATATTAGTATAATATATATTAGTATTATATTAGTATTATAATATATTTTAATAGGTACACAACAATTAATAAGTCGATAGCGGAGCCAAATTGCACTATAATATAGCAATGTTTTTATAATGAATCATTGAATAATTTGTTTTCATTTGTATTCCAGTGAAACAATTGCTACTTTTAATTAGAAAATAATATAAATACTTATCCCTAACACTCACATAATGTTTTTATAAAAGTTCCTAAGTTCATATTAATGTAACTTGATATGTTTAAAATATTTAAATTTTAAGTAGTAGACAAATATTTTATATTATATAGGTTAATTAAAAGGTTATAATCCGGTTATAGTTACATTTTTATGATTTGTATTTATCATTAATATTATGAAATTAAATTTAAAAATAAGTAATAATATTGTACAGTGTACAACCACAATTAACTAGTTAGGTATAAAATATAATTAATGTAGCTGGTTATTTATGATGTTAAATAGTGTATATTAGATGGAGTGCATATATTATTACATTATGTACTAGACAGTATAAATTATAAGACATAAAATATGTAATAAAATACTTTAAAATACTATTCATTTAGAGTATACTTACTAATATAAGAGTAGTTATGATATTGAACAACATTTTAATTCACTCGAAAGGAAACCGTTAAAATTATACAATTTTGTAATTCAACTAATGTAGTTAACTATATTATGCACTTTATATTAATGGAAACATAGTTGGTATTAGTTAAAACTTAATATAATGATTGATTATAATTATTTCTAATGAAACAACTATACTAATAGTAGAATACATTAAAAATAATCATATGTTATAGAAAATAACAACACTGCCAAGGACATATTATGTTTTTGAACTTGACTGTGCATTGAACAACCTATTTTAAACAATTTTTGAAGTTTATTTTTACTAAATTAGAATATCATAATATATTTTGATACAGGTAAAAATCAAAAATTATACGTACTTACGTGAATTATTCTTATACTTTATTTTTAAAACTTGTAATAGGCAATAGAGAATAATTTTTAATATTCTATTACCTACATAATAATATATTTAAAAAAAAAATGAAAATTGAAGTGTTTATTATATGAATACTGTTTTATTATATTTATACTAATATACACACAATGTAAGAAATATTGTAAACTATAATTAAATACAGTGTCCCTTCGTTTTACCTATCTGTATACTGCAGTGTAATGTATAAGTAGGTAGGTACCTAATAAATAGTGCAATAATTATTGAACTACTGCAACTACAATCGCTTAAAAATGATAATAGTCAAGAATAACTCGGAATACAATGGAACGCACTGTATAAGTAGTATCAAGTAGTATGATTAAATGTAGTATTATTAAAATATCTCTGAAATGTTATCAAATATTGCAAAATTGTTGTTATATTTATAGACACCAATTAATTTAAACACATCATCATTACAGTAATAATATAACAGCTAATTATTTCTCTCTACTTAATATAATATAGGTATTATATTATTATACCACTATGATGTCAATGACCATCGCAATAATTGTTAACCCGCAGACATGGTTCTTAGGGGGGGGGGGGTATAGCTGATTTTTTAACATGTAGTATGTAGTATTTGATTATTAAAAATATATTTTATGGTTATCAGATCTTAAACATTGAAGAAAAGATCATAGGTAGGATCCATCACCCTTATTTCCACACCCTCACAGCTTGACCACTGGTACTATAACGACTCATATCTAGTGCAGGGTATCTTATAACTTACTAATATGTGTTTGAAGAAAAAATGAAAGAAACCTTATTCTAAAAATGACCTACACCTAGTCTATAATATTATATTTTATAAAATAATAATATACATTAACTTTTTATTATTTATATGGAGATAAGGTTTATGTAACGAGTTATTTGTCAAATGTCAAAATATGCACCAGCTATAGAACTATTATATTATAGGTAATACGTTCGGCACTGTACCTAACCTAACCTTACGAAGTATCATTGGCAAAAATAAAAAATGTGTATTATATAGTGAAATTTGTTAAATAGAATTACACACATTTAATTCTAAATTTGTTATGGTAAGTACTCAAAAAGATTTCGTTAAACAGAAAATGTTGTTGCACTGTATTTATTTTTATAATAATTGTACATGTTAAACTACGTACAAGTAATTAATGGAACATTATGTTAGGATTATAAAAAATAAAAAGGTCAAGTACGGATAAGATAGACGTCAGTCGACACGGAATGCGAACCCTTTGCCCCTCCCGTCAACAATGATGCAGTTGTATAATAACATAGGACAAGCATGGTCAACGACAGCGACAGCGGTCCGCGGGGTCCGCTGCGTAACCGGCCGAAGATAACTTATTGCTGTTGAGCACCAAGCAGTCTGCCGGTTGCGCTTATCTGGCGGTACGTGTTTCCAACGTTCTTTGAAGGTCTGTTTTTCTCTCTCTCTCTCTCTCTCTCTCTATCCCACTCTCTCTTTCTTTTTATTTCTCTCTCTCTCTCTCTCTCTCTCTCTCTCTCTCATTCTCCATCTATCTTTGTTTCTCTTACTCTCCCCCTGTCCCTCCACACTTCTTCCCTTTAGTCGTTTATAATATTATATTATTATAAATACCTATCATTAACTCACTTATAGCCTACACACATGCGCTCCTTCCCAATATTCGCACATATAATATTATTAAATACAAATAGTTCATAAGTCAGTAGTGGTAAATATTACCGTCGAAAAATGGAAGGGGCTCTAAACGTGAGGTAGAGTACAATTCCAGTTTTTTTATGATAAGCTGCTACACTATATTATATTCGACCCGTATTTCTAAAATGTTCGGCCCCGCGGTCGTTCGTGATGATAATTTTGTGTTACGACGTCGTCTTTAATAATTATATTTTATAGTTTACTCGTATTATGTGTGTGTGTGTGTGTGTGTGTGTAAATATGGAAACAACAAAAATGAACGGAAAAAAAATAACAATAATTAAATAGGATAGGTAATATATTATATTTGAATTCAAGGTCTCCCATAAGGAATATTATTATATAAAGCGTGGGCGTTTATATATCTACTGTAAGTTGTAACTTAGGTACTATATGTAAACTTGTATAAATCAGTAATTGTATCTATATATAATATATTATATTAATATGTATGTTAATGTGTGTCTTTGTATTTCAGGATTTTTCAGGTTGAATCGTTTTTTTCCGTATCGACAGTATCCCTATATGTACATGAGTATAGGATGAACTACATGTTCATATTATGCTGAGGATGTCTATTGCTCAGCAACAAACCACAGAGTACACCAGACACGTGTGTGCTTGTGGTAATGAGGTATAACTGTACAAGATAATATTATACAACTCGGTTGGCGGGAAAAGAAAATTAACGTTTACTTTACGTCGAAGTCGTATATTATATTGTGATGAACGCCGCTTTTTAGAACATCAGTGATCACTGAGACACTGATCAATACAATTAAACGATGATAATATTATTAATATGCACATTGCACACCAAGTAATAAAGTAGACGTTTTAATGTAAACAGCTGTATTATCTGTTACAGATCACAGATGATGCAATATTAAATCATTAAGTCTTAAAAATAAATAAAATTCAAAACGCCGAGGAAAACGTTGTACGGCGAAATATAGGCATTAAGGACACTTATTGCTCAGAATGGCGGTAATATATTATCAACGTTTCATGATCAAGTGAATAATATATCAAAACTCACCGGACACTTTTGTGCAGTTATCTAATAATGTAATAAGTAATTATGCTTTAGGACCAAGGCCAACCCTAAGGGGGACATGGGGCTGTTCCCCTGATTTAGATGATGTGTTATATGAACTCTCAATTAGGTACTTAAATCCCAGATTTAAGTATACAAAACAGACTCTATGGTAAGGATAAAATATTTTTATTTTTTTTACCTCCCTTCTCGGAGAAACATTTTTACAGTTGGCCTTGATTAGGACGGTTAGTTTTAGAACAATATTATCTGCATATTGTATTCGATTAATAAAGAATGCTCGGTTTACTTGCAATATTGTTGGTCTCTATGCGTACCTATGGTTTTTTTTAAATAAATGGGACAAATCAAAATATATTTATTTTGACATAATTTGGTTCATATATTTTCATAATACATAATATTATCTAAATTTTAAACTTTTATGTTTTCTACAAAATATTTGTAAATTTGACTTTAAAAAAGTACTAAATGTTGGCTTATTACATTTTATTTACGAGATAACCAATATATTTCAGTTAGCTTGTGGCATAATTTTTTTTATTGATTATTTTCAATACATATTACTAATTATTTATTTTCTAACTATATAAAACTGTAATTCGTATTTCACTTGCCATCATTTATATTTGTCAACCAGAAGAGAGGTCAAGCTGGTCATTAATAACGTATAACCCTAGCAATACAGAGTAAATTATTAAAGCCGCATAATCAACAAGAACTGGTTTTGTGCATTTCTATAACTCGAGTCTGTACGTGTGATCAGGGCGTCCCAAAAAAAAATTCTATAGATACATCGTGTGTACTACATTTAATTTTAAGTTTTAATTTCATGCCATATTTGCACTGTCCTTTTCTGCTAAATTCTCACCACATAAAACAGCACGCTCGGGGCTTCGCTATTGTTCAGCGAGCATAACAGGAGAAAAACAAAAACTTTAGGTCATCTTCGTCTCATGGATACGATGGAGCGCCCTCGGGTCATTTGGTAAAAGTAATAGAACCCCGCTGAGATGTGGCCGAATTTTATTTTAAATAAAAATAACACACCCCCGAGTGAGAATCTGCCAGTAATTAAAACCGGATTACCGTTTTCTGTTCCCTTTATTGCTTTAACACTTCATTTGATTTTGTTGTCTTGTTGTTGTTGTGTTTGAGTACAGGACCAATGTGTGAACTGTCCCGTTACAATTTCTTCAATGGTTGAGGCATCATAACCGTTACGGATGATCTTGTCAAAGATAAAATCTAAGATACAGCCGAGTGTATTTTATATTTAGTTATTTCAAATTTGCATAGTTAAAATATATATTAATATAATGCGTAATATAACTCCAAATAAAATTACATTTTATAATTTATGTTCTATATAATAGGTTAATGAATAATAATTGTAAATTATGTCTACTATATAGGTAGGTACTAATATAATTCAGTTGTAAATTAGTGTGTGTATAAATGTATAATTGTACATGAATAATATACATAATTACAAAATAATATAGATACCTATAGGTTAGATTTACAATAGGTAATATCGATTTAAAATCTTTATTTTAATGTAGTATGTCATATAATATTATTAGATGTTGTATCGCTTTATTATTAAAATGTAATATATTTTACTAATTCACTATGATACAAATAATAACTATTATATTCAATATAACAACTAACAAGTAATAAAATGCCGTACTTTTGCTGCTATATTGAAACACAAACATTTGTGCCACCTATATACGTATAAATAAAAACGAAAATATATTTTTATATCTAATAATTAAACTAATACACTATAATAAATTAATATTTATAATTATATTTACATTACATAAGAATATAATATATACAGTGGAACCTCATTCTCTCGAATTATTAAGACGTCGAATTTTGTTTTTTAATCCCGATCATTCAGAATTGGATTTAAGTGTTAATTTATTTTGATATGTCAAACTGTTCTATATATCAAAATCATTATCCAGCACCCCTGCTTATTATAATTTTCCAACTCGAATATATGATCGTTTCGATAAAGTATATGCAAGTCCGGGTGATAAAGTATAAGCTAATTGACGATCAACGTCCAGCCTATAGTAACCCATTACCCATAACGGTAAAACTATTGAAATAGGTATAACTATAATAATTATGAACTTTGAAGATACGTACATCATCAGCAAAGGCGCAAATATGGGAGGGGATTTAGGGGCTAAACCTTTAAAAATGTCCATAGCCCCCAAACATCCAATACCTCCCCATCCCCCACTACCTCATATTATAAATAAAACATTTCTCTTATAAAATAAACATAATTCTTATTTAAAATATCATTCATATTTTAAATCACCTCGGTATTTTCAATTTTTTTTTGGTAACTTGATACTTTGAGATACCTAAGTTGTATGTGTATATTTAATACACATAGGGAAAGATAGAGCAGTAGTTCCAGCATACAGCAACATTCAATAATCACTTTCTGTTGAATTTATATATATGTTATCTAAAGCTCTAAGCCTCTCTAATCTTTATAGGTATTAATTAGGTACGTTAAGTCCCTATACATGCAAAATTAGCAACCACATAGTGCATACTTTATAAGTTAATGATGCATAAAATGTAAGATACTTATAGCTTAATATTTGATAAAAATAATACATAATATTATACTCAAAGATTTTTACTATCCTACACAGTATTTATATAATGCAATTATAGTATTTAGTACCTATATAAAAGACGAAAAAAAAAGATTAATAATTTACTAAAAATGATTGAATTAAAAAAATTATTTTGTTAGATACTCACTTTAAAAATAAATTGAAACTATTATTACCCGGAAGCATTAAACTATCTACCTTTAGAATACATTTAAAAATAATATGACAATCAGTAGCATACTAGCATATGACTTTTGATACATTGATTTTTACAATAAAATTAACAATATTGTACCGTGTGAAATAATGATGTATTAAACTGATAAAAAAAACCATATTAAGTCATTATTTCCTATAATCCTATCAATTAGTGTCACCACGATAATTATTGCTAATGTGAGTGGTTATAACTTATACTTGAATGTGATACAACTATATACTTATTAAGTAACAATTATATGGAATTTAATACAAATTATATATCTCATAATAAGGTATAAGTAGTAATAAAGTAGGTAAGCTGTACAATGTACATGAATAATTTTATAGAATTACCTATTCATATTTAAAAAAAAAAACGTTTACATAAGAAATAAAAAGTATAAAATCGCAATAATCACCCGAGAACAACATTTTTCTTAAGAAAAGGTAATTTTTTTAAGAATGTTTTTAATGAATTGAAAGTTAAAATAATTTGAGTCGATAATAGTTTTTGGTCATATATAGGTGGATTAAATACATGATGTATCTAACTGTAAGATCACTAAGATATGATTTATTAACTTTATTTTTCTAAAACGAGAATATTCTTAGTTTGTTCTGTTATATTAACATTGATTATATCATAACCCGATCGGTTTTCAATTACCTCTATATTGTGATTGTATATTATGTAAGTACCTACGCTACCCATATGTCTATATATAATCATAGTTTGAGTATAAATTATGTTTTAATTTCCAAATTGAATTCTGAAGGTGTAAAAGATTTAGCTATTATGTGCAAGTAGTTCTTACAGTATAATGTTATTGATGTATCAAATATTCAAATTGAAATGTATATTAACTCGCTTAACAATGCCCCACTACGAATTCCACTGGAATATATCATAATTGTAGCACTCCCATTATTCTGATTGGAAGCTGAAAAGGAATTTAATAAGTAGCTGACAAGTCCGTTGGAAACGAATAATGTGACAGATTTCAAGCACTTGTATTTTTAATCTTAATAATATAAAATGCAAAAATACCTCGATTGTCCGCTTTAAGCACAGTAGCCAACAATAATAATTGCAACTTTAATTTATGTGCCCGTTGGTAAATGGGAACAAGCCGATATAAAGAAGAAGAAACAACAAACAGGATCCTAATTGCTGGCAGTTTTAAAAATAAAACGTTATGTATACTTTTAAACCGTTCGTTGTAAATATGCTAATATTTCCCGTTGCGCACAAATGCAAGTTAATTCAATGTAAAAGTTGTATACTTGTATCCAATGAAATTATATGATATCACGCTATTAATAAAAATTTATAGTAATCGTACTTTTGCCAACTGCTTGTGATTAAAAGTGAGTTAACGAATTATTAGTTTATAGTGTTTGTTTATAATTTATGTTTAAATTTTGAAACTTGAAAGCATACAGAGAAAATTTAATTTAAATAGTATTGTCCATTTGTTCGCTATCGGCCTATCGGAAACATCGAATGTTTAAAAAGAAAAAACAAAATTCCTTGTATTTTAAGTTTTAATCGGTACCAGTTAACATATGCACATTAGTCTCATATATTATAATAAAATAACATAATTATGCCCGGTGGACATTATACTTTCATTTCAATTGTATTAGTAGTTTGTCTTAGAAAATTCGTCACTTTAGGCCACACCATCTAACAAGTGAAAAAAAATGTATTTTCTTGAATACCAACTAGTGTGTCACAGTGAAAGCATTTTTAAATATTTCTATTTTCAAACATTCAAACACACCAACTACCGTGGCAACTCGCTAACAAGAGTAATAATAATAATAATAATAATAATAACAACAACAATTATTTAGGCCAAATGAAAATGAAGTGATTGAACCCTGTTAATTGTTAATTATTCGTATCGCAAACCCAACAGTTCAGCCGATATATATGTATATGTACCTATTATTTTTTGCTCATTTAGTTCAATGTAATAATTCTATTATTATAAGCTATATAATACCGAAAGAATAGTATGTGTTGAATGTATAAAAGTATTATACATCGTGTGCTATTTTAATGGCCGTATTATTTTTTAATTTTTCTTTGTGTGATACAAAGCAAATCGTTGTTGCACTATGACAATTAAATGGAAAATGCGTTGAGATAAAAAAAAAAATAATAATAATAATAATAATAATAATAAATGTTTTTGAAATTAACACAAATAATAAAATATCTAATTTTTAAAAAATATTTTCAATTCAAAAGATTGCTGGAATTTGAATATGAAATAAAAATAATATATATTACACATAATGTATAGGTATTGCATAAAATACGTTTAACGTTGTAGCTACCTATTACGACAATCAACCCATTATACTTTATAATATATAATTAGTCGTAAATGAAGATGTTAAGTATAGCTTATAGATGGCCAGACGGGATAATTTTTAATAAATTGTGTATGATATACCTACCTATTACCTACACTAATTTATTTTAATTAATCATATTATTTTTATAATATTATTAATAATAATTCGAATATTAATTAGTTTTTACTTATAAAAATATAATACATAGCCATTAAGTTATTATTTTTAAGTTAGCCATAACTAATTTTTGGTATTATTACCAATTATAAATGTATTAAGTATGTTCATTATTTTTTTTAACATGGACAAAATTAAAAAAAAAAAAATGTGAAAATGTTCTCGGAGAATTGAACGTCGAGGGATGAAGTGTCTATAAATTGGCCCCTGACTTAATGGGTACTTCCTCGATAACGTATTGATAACTCGACTTGGCTCAGATTCAAGGACTGCTAAGTGGTGGCAGCTTATGGAACACCTGTCCCGCGTAGTGTGTGTATTATATGCGCGCGACTCCTCTCGTAAAATACCAGAGGTCATCGCGCTACCATCTTGTTTGTGTATGTGTGTGTATGTGGAATATCCACATTCTTTGGCGAACCATTTGAAAAATTTCATTCCATACAATTTTTTTTCTTCTCATTTTTCCAACCATATCGATCATAAAAATATATATTTGGAAAATTTCCAAAATATGACCCTCCTGAATTACGTTACAGGAACATAATATTACGTTTTGGTCTAGTAAAATCGTCATATTTACGAAATTCAACGTATTTTAATAACAATGGCTGTATAAGTACAAAATAGATAAACGTGTTGTGTTAATTAAAACTATATAATATATTTACCTAGATTAAACGTATGCACATTTTTTCCGATTTTTACTTCGACTAATAAGATAGAAAAACACTATATATAATACACCTATACCACTTATTAGGCAACAAGAACACGAGTTTCATAAATTATTATATGGCGACCAGTTTTGTGTGTTTTTTCACCTTCAGCAAATCCACGATCGATGCTGCTGTCGAATCTGTAATTAGAATCTTTTTCACGTATAAACGTATCTTGACTACCGTATTACCATTTAAATGGTTGCGGTTTCCATCAGAGCTGCTAAACTCTGGTCATTATAAGCGAGTGTGTGTATTTTAACACAATGCTTGTCTTAATTTTTTTTCCTCTTCCACTGACTGCCGTCACTATACTAGTGGACCCAGAATTACGTTGTGTAGCGTAATAATTATAAACCTGTTCGAAACATGGCATCAGCGACGTATAAACATACCGAATTATCTTAAATATTTATGAACCTAAAATACCGCCAACTAATGAGCACCCGCAATATTATATACGATGATAAACGTGTTGCATAATGTACACATGTATAGACGAATAATGTATATCTTATATATGTATAAAAGAAAACTTTAAAACCATAATTACCCACATATTGGATGATTATAATATTATTATACTCGTATACGGTATAGGTACCATATTTATTATTTTCTTAGGATTATCAAGATCGTTCCTATTTGAAATTTTGTTTTTTTAATCTATAGTAATTTATATACTACAATTGTATTTCCATAGGTATGACATTTTAATTTGTTAAAGACATTTACGAAACGCAAACCAAAAGTATAAGACATGTTGTATTTTTTAAATATTATAATATGATACATTTTATCTAATTTTGTAAGTAATATATTAGATTCAAGTATTCAACATTCAATTTATAATGCACCTACAAATTATATATATATATAGTTTTATATGACTTATCGGAAAAGTTACCCATATAATATTATCTAGAACTTCTATTGTCGTTAAGTTGTTTATTATGTATTTTCCTATTTACAATAAATCCTAAAAGTCTTCAATGAGCCAAAAACTTATACAATTATCAAGTATCAAAAATAATTCCCAAATTTAAATATTTTATATCTTAATAAATGATAATATGTATTATGTATTACGTATAATATCAAATTATAAAACAATCATTCAAAAAGTGTTATTACTAGAGCTGTATAAAAAATAAATATTTAAATGTAATTTAATGAGAAATATTAACCTAATTTTAAGTTATTAAACCTACGCCTGAAACTTACTCAAAATAGACAACACAACATGCCTTGCTCTTAATACCTTAACAATAATATAGACGCTGATGATGTTTGAAAATTATTTGAAATATTATCAGTTTAAGACAAAACGAATTATCTAAATATTACACTGGTTTTATGATCGACTGATGAAATTTGTTTTGATGGCATAGACAATACTCCATGGGGAGCAAAACAAGATCAGACAATCTCGTGTTGATTCTGTCAGTACCTATGTTTTTTTAAATTTAATTTTCGTTCTCCCATGTTGGATGTTATTTTTGCTCGTCATTTGCCGACGTTTATAATTCGTAGAATGGTAGTGAAAAAATCTTTTGTGAAAAAACGAACTACTAAAAATCTTATTTTGTCCGGTTTTTAATTAGCACTGGTTTACCTCGTCCCACGAATAGCACAAAAAAAAAACATTACAGTTTTGTTCTCGATGAACGATTTTTTTTTAGGAGTCTAAGTCACAAAAGAAACTATGTGGACATCGAGTTAAAACTATTTTGTTCTATTGTTTTAAACACGAAAACTAACTAACGCCGTGGAATACTAATATAAGACATGCGTGACAAACGTAACTTACCTGTAAACCGTCGATATTGTATACCAATTATGTTTTATTTTCTTCTTTTTAATTTCCGAATGATTCAAACGGTATTTTAGAATACGTTTTTATTGAAGTCTTAGTTCACTTTATTATATATATAAATATTGTTTAACATGCTTTTACAAATTATAAGAGTTGGTTATCTACATTCTAAATGCAAGTGATAATATCATCATCATAACTAAATAGAATATGGCGAATATGCATCTTTGTTTAACGTGTAATATTATTGTCATTTTAATAAATTATCATTATTTAAATTTAAAATAATATAATTATTTTTGTTATTACTCTTATTACTGTGAATCCAATAAAATGTTAAGAGGGTATTTAAAAAAACCCTGCACTTTAGTGCAAAACTACTTGTTTAATTATTGATTGTACGTACTATTATAATTTCAGTGTCATTGGTGACTTAGCGTTCTGCTTTCAGATTCACTGACTTTATAAATTATTCACCCTGCATTAATATTTATATTAATTTTTAAACTATTTTTAAACCTTTATGGCTTTTTGTCACCATATTTATTGTTTATATTAATTCACATGATAATAATGTAACACTCAAAACTATTTGTTTAATTAACTGTCAAATTGTAATAATTAGTTCTCGATTAATAACTATTAGCTTGTATAATGTTGACACTACAGTTATACAATCCCGTGATTATTAATTTACATAATTTATATATTTTTTATACGGATTGAAATAATAAAAATAAAGTTTTCTTGATTTACCTTATTCGTTATGTATTATCCAACAGCAATATATAAAGTGTAAGTATTATTATAAAAAGAAAACAGTATCTTGACGTTACAGGAACAACGCGTGTGTAGAAAACAATAAAAATTGTACCTACCTATACTCAGTGAGTATCAATAGTCAGTTTTACGTATCTAATAAGCTATAAAAAAAAAAAAAATAATAATATATACCTATTTCGATTGAACTATTTTGTATCGTTTTTAATACATTAATTTTTATTACGAGTTGGTCTTACTATTGTACGATACTACGATATGTATATAAGTATATTATTATTTAAAGGAAAACAGGATACGTGTTCCACAGAATGTCGGACATTCCAACGGGCGAAATATTCAGCACCGGACAGAATTATTGACTCGTTTTGTATATTATGGGGTCCGATGTAGACCGGAGAGAGGTGTTTATTGCGGGTTAATTGAAAAACCTTGTCCCGAGACGACATTTTTATGTGCTTTCACACAACAGTGTTATCTGTTCGCGTCTATCGTGGAATTAATGTGATTCGTTGCTTTTTGGACATTTATTATAAAATAGTAGACAAATTAGTGGACATTTGGATGTGTACATGTATACAAGTATATTTGTATTCAGACAATTATATGATAAGACGAGAAATATTAGTGGCCCCCTACCGAAATGTAAATTAAAAAATTAAAACCTATATGGCTATATGACATTCACAATGTTATTGGAAAAATTCAAAAAATAACGATGTACACACTATTAACATTTTTATTTAAATTATTTCTCAAAATGTGTACAGTAGAATGGATGTATTTAAAAAATCTATGCTTAAAAATTACTGAATATGAATATAATACATACATCACGATTCACATATATTGAATTATAAGATATTATATCTATAGATTTAGATAGGTACCAATTTTGTTTGGTATTTTATTTTAAATCATATAAAATTCAGTTAGTATAAACTATACAAACAAAATACAAAATATGTGTATTTTAAAATTTGTTCAATACAAAATATATCAAAAATATTCCCGATTCACATGTAGGTACTATATTTTAATTTACACCATATAAGAAATATAGGTAAAAACTTTTTCCGGTATCTTATTTTAATAAGCAATTATATACGTATGGTGAAACAATGTATGTATAACATACCACATTACCACAGGTATATACAATATTGTTGTTATTTTATGTCTGTGCTACATGATCATTTGGATTTTGGAACAATGTAATATAATTTGTGGAACTTCGTTTATTCTTCATGTAATATTATTATTATTATTATCTTATCTGATTTTCGTTAGTGAATGTTTTGTTTTGATAAATTTCTAATTTTATCACATGAAGATAGAAAGCTATTATACGTATGTGGTGGTACAATTGATGTACACCCCAATATGTCACTCAATATCATCTGGTGCAATTGATTTATAACCATTTTTTATTCCATAATTTTTTCACCTGTGATTTTTGGCACAATTGATGTATACATTGATATTAAACTTGTCTTATCAGTTACAATAAGAAAAAAACATTAAGTTAGGTTTCTACCTACTCAATAGCCAATACTAATAAATTATTATAAAAAAAAATAGTGATGAATAATAATAAAAATAAATCGGATTTTTGTTTGTTTTATTATTTATAGTCTAAAACTTTTTTTTTATTTTATGAGTTGTGAATCTTAAAACTACACATGATTAAATAATTCATTTTCTACCAATGTTACAAAATTCTGCCCCAGTATCCTTGAATGTTTCCATTCTAACCCTAATCCAATGGTCTACCTAGCTTGTCCCCAAACCCTAGCAATGCGCCTGAATACTGCTCAACAAAAATAAGAAAATAAACTGATATTAATAATAATAATAACAACAATCATAATAACACTAAATAAAACTAATACTACTGTAGTACCTATTTATAGGTACAGATATATAATCCAATATTGTTTCAAGTTACATTATTATATCTAAAAAAAAAAAAAACACTAGTAAATTAACCTAATAGTAACCAATATTAACAATCATTTCGGTTGAGATTAGAATTTTTTTGATTTCGGAATGAAGTATACTTTATTTAAATTTAAAATCCTCATACACATGTGTTTAGGAAGTATATATACGATATACCTAAGGGCTAAGGTAGTAGAGTTAATATACAACGCACTCATATGAAATATATGAAAGTCAAAAAGGAACAATTATTTTTAGATAATTTTCATAATACATAATTTTGTTTACTTCTCGTGGCTCAACAATTTAATCAATAAATCTACAAAATAAAACAAATGTAAAGGATAAAATAACTATGGTTTATTAAGTAAGATTCACTTTATTCGGGAATTAAGCCAAAATGCCAATTATAATTCAATAATTTTTCAAACTTTATGCTTTTAAACAGTGGCGTAGCCAAGAATTTTGTCTTAGTGGGGGGGGGGGGGCTAAGTCTCACAAAAAATACAAATACAATATGTCTTTTATAGTTTTATTTACCCTTTTTATTTTTTATTAATCTAGATAAAATTCTAAGGTCAACACAGTCAATAGAGGGGGGGCTATAGCCCACTGCTTTCAATCATGTATAAAGTAAGATTAAAGCACCAAGTATTTTAGATTTTGAGTGATGGAGAAATAAATGTATTTTATAATGATTTATTTTTGTGCCTGTCGCCCCCTTTTGGCATTTGGAGTAGTTGTATGCTTCAATTTCAACTTTGAGTAATTGTTTTGGTAGGAAATTTGATATAGTTTGTACTTGGGGATAGAGGGGGTAAAAATTCCCAGTAATTCTCAAAATAGATAAGGAAAAATAAAAAATAAATTGTAAAAAACGTTGATTTTTACGAAAAACTTCCGTTTTCGATAAAATTGATTTTTTTTTTGTTGTTTTTTACACAAAATCAAGATAAATAAAACAAATATTTTATTTTTATTCTAACATATTAAAATAGTAAATACTTAATTTTTATTGTTGTTTGATTTTAAAATAGATTTACAGGTTAAAGTTTAAAAACGTTTCAAATTTTTGGATCTTTCTAATAGTTATTAAAATACCCGTGTTGATGTATTTTGCTGATTCAGTGTAGTTGCCATCCAGGAAATTACAGCAACTTCGGTTCTTTTTCTACATAACACTTCAGCCATATTCAAATTAATATTATTTGCCATACGACAAACCTGAACAGATAAATCAAAATTGAGTAATTGCTAAAGAAAGAGGATAGAACATAACAATGACTAAATTTCAAATTATAACAAACTTGTAATAAAAAATAAAAATTTAAAATGTTTTTTAAACATAATATAGGTACAGATGGGTAGATCAATATAAAGTATAATAATGATATGCATTTGCACCTCAACTTTTACAATAACGATAAATGAAACTTTGCCAGATGTCTTGCAGATTATAATATGATATAAAACAGTACACCTGTTGTTAAGTAATTCTTTTTTATAACTAATAAATAACCGGTTTTAGTTATATCAACTATTATTAATTATAATGAATAATAACATAAAATGAGAATATTAAACGTACCTTTCTTATTTCAGTAATATCAGCTATCGTTACATTTAAAATTCAGCACACATCCAGTAAAGCACCATATAATATTTTATTTGTATACACAATTTTAACTTTTAGAAAAATTATAATAATAAATTAATCTAATAATTATAATTTATATTACCTACATTGTTATAATATGATCATGTTAAATAAAACTATAAAATATATATCCGTACCTGAATTGGAATTTGCAGAAACGGATTGGCTAATGCATGTAAATTAATAAGCGGCATTATTTTATTGGTCACTGAATTCTAATACATAAAAATGAATAATTATAAACCACAATGTTTGAGAATATTATGTTGTAAAAACTCTTATTGAATTATATTATACAAGCTAAGTGCCTATGATAACAATTTCCACTTCCACAGATTTCATTATAATATATAATTTTCTCATAAGTGTCTACTGATTAAATTATAATATAGGTACAATATAGACAGTATAAGTACGATTTAGAAAAGGTACAAATTAAAATATTATATGCTTATGCCATTCAGTGGGCCTTTATAATTAATAATGCAACCTTATTGATGCTTGTATACAGTGGTGTGCGTTTTTTAAATTTTTTTAAATGTTGGGTGTTTTGCCTTTAGAAAGAGTTTAAATTCTTCAATTTTAAATTTTTAGGGTTGTTTCTTGTAAAAAAAATAGATTTAAATAGTTAAATTCGCAGCGTTTTTAAAAATAACCATGAAAAACAAAAATAAATTATTAAGTTTTTGAAAAAACTAACTTAGGTTTTTGGCTCCAATTCAAAATGAATAATAATTTTATAGAATTTAATTTTTAACTGAATACATAAATTAGCATATTTTTCTATACTTGATAAAATTTTCAAAATAATTTGTTTTTATATTAATGTTTTATATTTGTTTTTTATTTATAATTGAAATTTATTAGTTTTTTTTATTGATTTATGTACTTATAATTTTTTTTTTTTTTTTAAGTAAAACCTAATGAAAATTTAATACAAGGTACACTGTATATAAACTAACCTATTGGCTATTATACTTATTTTACTTATTACATTAGAATATTAGAAATAGGTACCCACCACATGAAATAATAAAGCTGCAGTGAGTTTAATTTTATCAACGTGATTGATTTCTCTCCATGATTCCGTGATGCAAATATTCGTTCTGAGCTATTAGTAGAAATGTAAAGTAAAACCAAAACAGTTATAAACACAGTGAAATATAATGTAGGTATAATAAATGCTAGACATACTGATGATTGGCTACTTGGAATAATGTGCTCAGTAAAGGACTGGTTACGAGTTAAACATTTTGATACATCATGTATAGGATTTGAATCGGTCATTAATGAATTTGGATAATAATTATTATATATATTTAAAGTACACGTGGGATGCATGCTAAAATGTTTTAAACTATTTGTATCAAGAACCTGTGCACAGACATCTGACTTTCTAATTTCCTAAAAAAAAATAGCAAACATATTACATAGACATTATCTCTTATCGTAAACGAAACAATTTACTTTAATAGGGTAATGTGTGAGTAGATTTTGTTGATTTGGCCAATCTGACATATTCAAAGAAGTTAAACTGTCATTTTTCTCATATTTTTTTCTCAAATTGTTTCTGTTGCGTTTTTTTTTAAGGCTCTAATTTATTAAACATGTATATCATTCTTAATACAGTTAACAATATAATAATTATTTTATGAGTGAATAAATATTATAATATTTACATAAAAAGCGTTAGATGAATTACATTCTTGAAGACTACCATCAGGTGTTTCTGTTAAGTTCTATTGAACAATTAAAAATAATAATTCCTACTTATAAATCATTTAAGAATAATTATGATAATTTACCATTGAAGTATCATTTGAGTCTTTTTTAATCCAACGCAAGTTATTATCGTTTAAATTTAACATAGTGCTATACTTGTATTATAATGTATCAGAACACAAGTAGGTACCTATACGAATAGATTCAATTGAAATTCACTTAATAATTTTTTTTCAAACAGGATTTAAAAAATTTGTAAAACTACTATAAAATGTATAATAAATATAAAACAGAATAACAGTATTGATTAAATATTATATTTTAATTTATATAAGCCAGCATACATGTAGAATATATAGGTAAAACAGGAAAACTACTCGTACTATAAAAAGTGGTATAGTAAGAATATCAATCTATTACTTTTTTCCCGAAAAATAATTTTTAGATTAGGTAATTATTAGTGACTTAAAGCCTCAGAAAAAGTTCTAAATACACTTCATGTTTATTTATTAATTGCAATAATATATTTATTTCAACATTTCAAACCAATATCTGAATATAGATTTATTCATATAATATAATATAATACCCATATAATAATATTATAAAGTAAACGAACATTTTTAAAACCAATTTATGAATAATATATTATGTACCTATACGAGATAACTATTTTTATGCTTATACGATTATTATATTACAAATAATATTTTATCCATCTTAGAATATTTAATATAAGTAGTACTTAAATAATTAATCAATAAAACAATGATGTTAGGTAATATTAGTAAAAGTGACCAGTTGTCGTATTGTCTACGTTATAGTATTATTTATATTTTATTTTTTGTAATATTGTATAACACAGACTTTCATAAGTGTATTTAACTTTGTCTGTTATTGTTTGTCTTATTGAATTAAATATAACAATTATAGGTATTATGTTTGGAAAAATATTGTATGAGTAACGTTGCAATTTTATTTTTTAAGTTTAAATTATATTATTTTTAATATTAATTATATAATATAGTCAATATACTGGCAAAAAATAAAAATAAAACATTTTAACATACAAGAAAGTTAATTTGATCTTCATTTCAATGATGCATTCAAGTATGTTATTGTATTATGATTTATATAGGACTGCGTTTTATATCGGAAAGTATTCTTCGAAACCCAATGGCTATTAATCCTTTGTCGGGGATTCGTTGGCGCCACGTCAATGGCTACCCCTTCGTCCCCGCAATACCATCCCCTCTGAAATATAAACCTCGGTCCATATAGTTACACACGCTGTGAAGGGATATTCGCATTCCACGTGGGCGACATACCAAAAACTTCATTCATAAAACATCCCTTTCAGACGATCGCTGGCGCCACATCTTACAGCTTCGATTTTGTGTAACATAGTACGTTCTCGTTGCACACATCAGTTCTGAGTACAAACAAGCTCACACACACAAGCGTGCGCTTTTGCTTTTATAGAATGAAAGGCCATAATGTTGTTTTGTGTTCATAATGTTTTATCTTTATTTTAAGGCGCACCAACAATTTAAGTAATTTCACTGTCAATAATTTATGAAGATCGTTATTGAAGTAAATTTTAGTGTCTATTATTCAAATTCAGAATTATATATGTTACTTAAAATATAACAAGCCTATACAAATAAATATAGTAGCTAGGTACTTATTATTAAAATACTTGAAAATTAACTTGGGCGTTGTTTTAAAATATATATTTATTGAAAATAGGCTGAAAATAACTAATAATATGTAACCACAAAATAAATATTTACAGACAATTTTTAGTTTTCCTAAGACATTATTACAAAATTAAGACGATCCTTGCTCAAAGGACAGAATTTAAAATAAATTGATTATTTAAAAGTTTAAAACTAAATAAAGGTAAACACTAACTATATACACTATAGTATACAATATGTTATGAATATTAGATAGAAATGCATTACAATTTTATATATATGTATAGGCAGTGGCGTAATTACGGGGGGGGATTTGGGTGTCGTATCCCCCCCCCCCCCTTGACCTTTTTTTTTTTTTTTTTTAATCGTCAAACACATTTATGTACTAATTTTATTAATATATATTTCATATATAATACAAAAATCACCCGAATCTCCATAATATTATACAAATATATAATCATCCATCAATATTATCATATACAGTGTGATCACGATTTTAGGTACCACTGAATATCATAGATGGATGACTTTGTATTGAAATGGGGTTTTCGGGAGGTGATAGAGAGCACTTAAATACATATTTTCAGACCAGTTTCAAATTTTTAGCTCACTCGGTACGCGCATGCCGCATGAGCAATATTACTTTTTTTTAAATGGCAACCCCAGTTTTTTCTGCAGATTCAGGTAGAGTATTTATTTTTGAACATTTATTGAACATTTATGCATAATTCGTGTTTAATGATATTTTCATTTATAACCAGTTGAAATAATAAAATAAGAGCCAAATAAATGTTTAATGGCGGACGGAAATCGGCCACAACCGACGCCTTAGTCCACTCAGCCACCCTCCCCCCCCTAATCAAACATTTATTTGGCACTTATTTTATTATTTCAACTGGTTATAAATGCAAATTGCATTAAACACGTATTATGAATAAATCCAAAATTTGACTTTCTCTAACTTGGTAAGTTTTATAAATAGAAAAACTTTCAATACAAAAAATGTTTAAAAAAAAATACTCTACCCGAATCTGTAGAAAAAAAGTGGGGTTGCCATTTAACAAAAAGTAAGTCAAATTGCGCATGCGCATACCGAGTGAGCTAAAAATTTTAAACTGGTCTGAAAATATGTATTTAAGTGCTTCCTATCGGCTATCACCTCCCGAAAACCCCATTTCAATACAAAGTCAGCCATCTGAGATATTCAGTGGTACCTAAAATCGTGATCACACTGTGATACAATTATATTCTTTTAAAATAGCCAAAATAAGATGCTAATAATTAATATTCTCTTAAAAAGTTGAAAATATTCTTCCAATATTCTTTAAAAATAATAATAAAATATGCAAAAAAAATGCTTTTTTATTAAAATATTCTCTTGAACTAAAAATATGCATTTATATGCAAAATAATTAAGCAAATAATACGAACTCATATAAATAAATAGGTACATAATATGCAAAATAATATAAAAACCTGATATAAATAGGTACCTACATAATAAAAAATACTACTTGTTAAGAAAAGTTTGATTTAATATTTAATTATTTTAAATTTTAAATTTTTAACTAAGAAAATGTTTGAAAACAGTTGACAACTATATTTTGTTCCATGTTCCCTGATGTCATATTTGTAGTACGGTCGGTTAAAATGTTTTTATATGTGCTATTTATATTATTTAGGCCACTGCAACAAAAAATATCGAACATCTATAAAAATTAATCGATATATTCTCTAATATTTTTTATTATACGAAATATTCTTTTATCTTGAAATATTCCCAAATATGCAAAATAAACTTTTGCCATTAACTCACCTGTTTCATGATTTGTAAAGATTTCGAACCCCCGTCTGACTGCATAGACTCAAAAAAAATATGCAAAAGAATATAATTCCGGCTACTAGTTATTACATACAGATCATAATGGTTGTATTCTTGTATTGAGGGGTGCTTATTGCTTATAGCTTATGCCTTATACGGTTAAAAAAAAAATGTTGAGGGGGGGGGGGGTAATTGGTGAAATGTACATACATTTCATCCCCCCCCACAACCATGACCAAATTACGCCACTGTGTATAGGTACTTATTAAAAATGACTAATCCTCGTAATGCACTCTGTATAATATAAAATATTCATTACACCGATGGAAATGATATTATTGCGGAGCCACAATAAAAACGCTGGCCAATATAGTTACAAGTTACAACACATAAATGCTTCTACTGTAATTTGTTTTAATTATAATCGTACTCGTACATAATAATATTATGACGATCAATAAAATGTTGTTTATTATATTTGGAAAATATCCAGATAGCGTATATCCCCCGCTAAATGTTGAAGTGTTATTAACCATGTTTTAATTTTAACAACTACGCACATAATCGAATTATGTACAAATGTTGTTTCAAGAGTCATAATATACTAAAAGTAAAAGAAAAAGTAATTTTTCAAATGTTACTTACTTTTAATCTCCGTAGTGCTTGCATATTATGCATCAAGTAGGTATCTATACATGTTTAAGGCGAAGCTAATGCATTTTTAAAGATGCAATTTTTCTTTAAAAAAAAAAAACATGTTTTTATTTGTTATAAAATATAGCAGGTACCTATAACAAAGTAATATTATGTTCTCCTGTTTATGGTCAGATATCCATTATTTGTGTTGTCTCTGACGGGATTCATCATAAATACCGCGGTACAGCCATAATAATACTTGGAAATATAATAATAACAGTTTGCCCATACTCGGGCAATGCCACCTACAAGATAACATGCACTGTTGGGCCATCTCGTGTTCTAGTCACATACGCTAACCGACTATTATTACGAATCAAAAAACAGTATTCATGACCAGTTTGTTGGACTGTAATAACCTGCAAGTAGTTTGCGATCATCGGTAGAGATAGAGACGTCAAACTGGTAACTTAACGCTTACGACCATAGACTTAGTGACTTTTTTAACCTAAGATATACTAATGAGTTGGTTTTGTTTGAGCTAGGTTAGGTAAGCCAATGCTAAGAACGTGTGTAAATTATTGTAATTTAAAAATGTTTATAAACTAAATTAAAATTAAAATTTCGTAAAAAAAACCAAGAGTAGTGACACAGGTTATATTCTTAACTTAAAGTTTGAAAATAGGTGAATTCACTTTAATATTAAAAGTAACAACACAGGGTTGGCTCTGTTAAATGTACATTTGCCATGTTGCGCTTGGTTCAGAAAGAAAACAAATAGTCCTCTGACATCGTCTTTTAAACTTTTAGAGTTAAATATAGTGTTTGTTTATTATTAACTTAAATCTAAAAAAAATTCTTAGTATTGGCTTGCCTTAACTAACTCAAATTTTTATTTTTTCACTTAGGTAGCCTATACTTTTGAAAAATAACTTAAAGCAGTAGGGGAGAGAGGGGTTAGTTGTTAAAATTTCACAAATATAATTTTAATATTTTTTTTTTGATCAGTATCATAATTTATGTAAGACCATTTTATTAAGTAACTTCTTAGGTAACTGTCTAAGTAAAAAAATTCAAAAATAAGTACATTTTTAATACTAAAATAAATATTTCTAGTCGCCTTGTCAATCTATAACAACTTGCCCCAAGGTGGGGCATATTGTTACTGCACCTATATATTATATTGAAATTGAATTCAAATTAAAAAAAAAAAAAATTAACAATGACAGTACCTATACTCTTCCAAGAGAGATCAAATATTTTTTGTGCATCATAAATGAAGCGATTGGTAGGTCGAGAACCACGTTATCACGCTAACACCGAGCAAGTGTCGAGTGACTCGACGCGCGAGACGCGCAGGACAAAAATCGGTGTTTTTATAACAATAACATATTATAATTAAACGGACTGACACAACTTTCCCCATATGGTTTTTTTTCTTAAACAATTTTTTTTTGTCAAATAAAATAATACTATTGAATTATATTACTAGAATTTGGTGTAGTATTATATAATAAACAAATTTTGAGTATCAAAATAATCTTAGTTTCCATTGGGGTGGGTTGTAATTAAAAAAGAAAATCATGAAAAAAAATTACTTTTGATACCTAGCAAAAAACAGAAAACTGAAGGTTATTCTTGATACCGTTTATTTATACTGGATATTATCACAAAGCATATAGGGGTAATGATAATGGAATTTGTTTCTTGAGTTTCCACAGTGTTACCATAATTGGTTATCAAGATATCTCCAATGTAACAACTAACTCCGCTCTCCCATACTTAATAGTGCTTATTTACATTTGGCTTACTTCAATTATTATTATATGATTAGAATACATGACCTTCGAACAAAATATAATAATTCGAAAACTTTTAATTGGAACAGACGTCATTCAAACATGTGACCAGCTCCCAAACTCTTAATTATTTGTAATAATTATAACATTATTTTACCATTTGAAAACGATAACCTTAAGATGAACTTGTAGTTTAGGTACTTGATGTTTTTTAACAATAGAAACTCATTATAAAAGAAAGTTTTTGAAAATATGTTTTATACATAATTTTAATTCATCAAAAAACAACATTAAGAAAACTACATATTTTTACTATTATTATTGTTATAATTTTTTTTTTTGACTTACACTTATTTTATATCAGTTAATTTCATATTCTGACGCAGAAGACGTTAGACGAATAAACTGAAGCGGTACCTACTCTGAAAAATGTTGTTCAACTACACCCTTAATAATATGAAATAACATGTATAATAACTAGGGAACGGATATGAATGCGAATTGCATTTTTTTCTGAATGTTTGAAAACTTTGCTTTCCAAGCACAAAGTACATTTCATACATCAAGGAATTAACAAATGTAACTTTTATTTTGCATTTTTAGACATTTTTAGTGAATTGTTATGTTTTTAAGAAATTTTTATATAAGAATAGATTAAATTTGATAAAATTAAGTTAAAATCTTAAGAGTTATTATTCATAACTAAGTAACTAGGTACCTACTAGTTTGAAATTCAATTTTAATACTTCAAAATTCTTAAAAAAATATTCTCTTTTGAGAACCAAAATTAATGCGTATTTTCATCCAAAAAAGTAAAAATAAATTTTTTCCTCAAGAATGATAATTTAAACAGATTCAAATAATGAAAATAATATTAGTTTAAAAATATTAATACTTTTTGAGAGTGCACTATGGGTATTTACTATTAAAAGAATCACTCTGTATAGTAAAACTATACAAGATTGCTATTGGCAGAATAGTTATTATATGGTATCAAAAATACTATCTATAATAGGTCCCTATTAATATTGATTATTAATTCTTATTAAATAATCCGTTCAATACAATATAATTTAATTCTCATGAAATATATCACTCATAATATATTTGATTCAAAAAATCGCAAATATAGTGCAATAGTTTTATTAATACATTTATAAAATAGGTAATATTAATTTTTCATAGAAGTTTAAACATCAATAATAAATAATAATGAAAAGCTTTATATATATTGTGACATTTCATTTGATTTTTCTTCCATTTTTTGATTGTACAAATACAACGTGTGATCAAGTACTACAACCTATTGAAATTATTTATCCTGAATGTTTTCGTCCGACAGAACAAACTGAAATCATGGTGCATAAAGAATACTTCAATCCAGTGCATGGTTATGCAATTAGTCCATTTAAAAGTCCAAATGAAGATAGAAATCATTTCCATCACAGAAATGTGAATAATAAGATAAAGATTATAGTACTGCATTTTACTGTTCTAGATTTCGGAACTACTGTAAAAGAATTTACTTCTAAAAGAAGTAATACTTCTAGAAATGTCAGTTCTCATTATGTAATCGCGAGACCCACCGAAGCTAGAACACACAATCAACTACTCCAGGTAAAATATTTTATCTTCTACTTTTTCCTAAAATTAGACACCAAAAATAGAGTAAGTAGGTAACAGCTCTAGTAGGTAACCGTACAGTAGGAGTCGAATGTATCTCGTCATTGAGTTCAATGTAAAATGTGTTAAATTTGAATTCAATGACATCATTGCATACGAAAAAATATAAATACATTCCTATTAATATTATCATATTAATTTATTTATTATCAGTTATACGGTATAAACTATTATTACCCAATAGCATAAAATCAAGCCTGGGCAAGTTAATGATAATTTTTAATTGAGCTAAGTTAAGTTGATAGAAAATATTTTAAAAAGTTTATAGTTAATAGTATCTTAATTTTTTTTTAACTCAATTAAGTTAAAAGTTACATGGAAACTTTTAGTAATTGTACTTATTGTCAATTGACTTAACTTAAGTTATTTTTAATTTAAATTTATAAATAGCCAGTAATATGGTTTAAAATAATAAAAAGTAAATGTTTACGCAACATGTGTCATCCATAATAATATTGCATTATAATATTTATTATTTAATTATTTAAAAATTATCGTCACTTGGATTTGATTAAAATTAACTCGTTGTTTATTAAGTCTATATCAACAAAAAGGTGGGTAATTGGATGTTGCTCCGCTGTACAGAAGGGGACAAGTGGGTCACTGTATAATGGATGGTATTAAATTTGAATTCAATGATATATCATTGTATACGAAAAACGATTCTGAGCGGAGACGGTTTGTCAGTGTGGATATTTTACCTATAGTATATTATACATTTTATATTTTATATTGTTATTAATAATAACTAATAAGTAATAGTGTAATATGGTACCCGGTAAGTTGAATTAATATTATAAAATTACAACAAAATAACTAAAATTGTTATTCTTGGTTATTTAATATATAATTCTATAGGGGGACGGAGTGGCAGAGCAGACTAAGGCGTCGGCTGAAACGCAGATGACCCGAGTTCGATTCCTTGGCCACGGGCGGCATTTTTCTTCGGACAAGTCACTGTGTCCGGAGAACAAGTGCCGCCATCCCCCATCCGGGCATGGCAGATACCTACGGGTGCCCAATCAAAAATTCTGCCAAAACACAGCACACACGTGTAAAAACCCTACCATTACAAGCACTACTTACCACCTACAATCATAAAACCCCACAATCAGCTAATGGCCATAGTCGCCGGGCTTTATTAAAGATCAATAAAAAAAAATAAAAAAAATATGTAATTTCGTCCAAATTTTAACATAAAATAACTATAAAAAAAAACTGTGTTCTTATATTTTTGAGATATTTTGGTTACAGAATATAGCCTACTTACGTGGAACCTTGTTATACATTTTCAATCTATAGCTATAAATAATATGAACATACTATACATTTTTAACCTCAAAATAATTTAAAATTTTAAAATTTGACAAATGATGTCAAAAATTGAACTTCAAATGCTAATAAAAACAAATTGTGTCCATGTATTTTTAATTTTTTTCAACTACTACTGTAACAATATATCAGGATTCAGAAGTATTGTATTACATTTTCAAGCTTTTTTACCCAACAAATAAAATTATATTGACGTTCATAGAAAAAAAAAGGTGGGGCAATGTGTGTCACTCTGCTGTACTGTAGGTTACAAGTGGGTCACTGTAATGGTTGGTGTTAACTTTGTATTCTATGATATAATATCATTGTAGATTTAAGAAAAACGATTCTGAGCGAAGACGGTCAGTCAGCCTATATGATATTACTTATTACTAAATATATTTGGTGATATTATAGTGAATAAAGTAATTTATATATTATAAGTTATAACCTATTTAAGTGGAACCTTGTTTTAAATTTTCAATCCTTAGCTATAAAAATTGAAAATTTTATACATTTTTAACTACAAAATAATTATTATATTTTGTCAAAATTCGAACTTTAATTACTTTAATAAAAAAATTGTGCCTATGTATTTTTAATATTTTTAAACTGCTGAAATAACAATATATCAGGAGCCTTGTAATTAATTTTCACGCTTTTTGCCCAACAAATACAATTTTATTAACAATTATAGAAATAAAAACTAAAAAATTTAAAACTGACAATGTCCATAAACAGTTTAAAACAAATCAAATTTGACCTCCCGAAAGCACCAACTAGATTCACTTTCCCATCCAACAAGATACTGTTGAAAAAAATAGAAGCAGTTTCACTGCCCCAAACGGTGTTGACACATATAAAAATAAAAAAATAAAATAATATTAAAAAAACACACACATCATTGTTAATCAACACATTCATCGCTCAGCTCAGAATTTAAAATCAGTTAAGTTAAAAATTAAGTTAATAAAAATAAAAATTTTAAATTTTAAATTTTAAAATGAACTTAACTTTTATTTTTTTAACTTTTTTATGCCTAGGCTTGCACAAAATTACTCAAATGTTTTGAAAATGTTATTGTGTATATAAAATACAATAATTTATGTTGGTATAGTTAAAAATTTAAAATTTCAATCACCACAAAAAATAACTAAAATCGTTATTCTTCATCTAAAATATTTATTTTTTTTATTGATATTTGTAGAAAACAAACATTTCTAATTTTTAACATTTCTATAAATAGTTCAAAAAGTGTAGAAATATTTGGAAATTATACCATACACATTTAGTAAAAATTGCAATTACTTACCTACGGTCATTCATTTTTGAATTAAAACATGATGTAAACAAGACATGGATTTCAACATTTATTGAAGAATATTACTTAGGTACCTAAGAAGTTATTGGTTCGACCTGCCTATATAAAATGATTAACACGATTTATAGTATTTATTCATACAATATGAAGGACATATCGGTGTTATTGAAAAGTGAAAACCAATAACAATTTAACTCATGAAAAACCAAAAAAAATAAAAATAATAAGTAAGCAATCAAGACTTTGATAAACCTAAAAAATTAAACAATAGTTGTTATGAAGTCAATTTTCGAAGAATAAAATATTAAACTTGTTTTTATATTATAATATATAGAATATAGATACACGATCGTATATTCAACATCCAATGCACCTCAATACTTTCTAATAATAATAATTATTAATATTCATTTTTCGTAACGGGATTATTTTTATTATAAAATATATTTAGTGACTTAGTAATAAAACGTGTATATTATTATGAATTGCATTATTATAAAAATGATGATTGTGATTTCTGCAGGTCGTGCCAGAGAATTGCGTTTCGAATCACGCCGGAATATCTTTATGGGGCAACTACTCGTTAATCAATTCCATATCAATAGGCATCGAAATCGTTAATTATGGATATAATGCTACAAATGATTCGTGGGACCCGTTTTATCAAGATCAAATTCGCATTGTCGGTTTAATGGTGGCTCGAATGGTCGATCAGTATAAAGTGCTACCACACTATGTAGTCGGACACTCGGATATAGCTCCGAACAGAAAAATTGATCCAGGTGTAATGTTTCCATGGAGAAAATTGTATAAGAACTATGGCATAGGTGCTTGGTTGGATAACGATGAAATGAACGAGACAGTCGTAATTGCCAAGTACAGTCCATCAACGCCGTGCCCGAGTACACCAGACCAGAAGCTGTTTGTCAATTATTTGGGTGTTTACGGTTACAATATAAGTGATGAGATTCAAGCCATTAAGGCATTTAAGGCACACTTTACGGCCAATCAAAAACCAAAATTGTATAATAGCTTAATAACACGTCTTGAAATGTATTGGATTTGGGCTTTGGTAGCCAAGTATTCACATTAACTCAAGTCTAAATTGTAATTTGCTAGATATAGAATATAGATATATTACCTAAATTATGAGAATTAAATTGTTATAATGGTTTTAATGGCACAAAAAACTTAAATAATGAACTCTCTAGATTAGGGCCAAAACTTTCTGAAATAATTGAGTCATATTGATTATATTGTTTTTTACATAAGTCTATCTTAAAACAGTTATAATAAAGCGCTTATATGATATCAATACTGAAAAACATCGTCTAGAACGAGCAAAGCAATGTATCATGAGTATAGGTAGTACTATATACTCAATATAGGTAGTATATAGGCAGATAGGCTATGCTATGGGTACTTAATAATTACAAATTCAAAATTCAGAATTAATTTTAATTCTTTATTGTGTTGGTTTAATGTAAATTTGTCTGATGACTAATATCAGTAAATGTATTAAATATATTATTAATTCATAAAAAATATATAATTCCGTTGATTATTTGTTTAAGTATGGGCAAACAAATTCAAATTATAAACCAAATAATAATAATCATTTTTTATCAACCTAATTAGGTTCTAAATTTTTATTTTTATTTTATTTTCTATGTTATTCTTGTTAATTGTTTAAAGATATGATTGCCTTCAAATAATTTGTTTAATTTTATCTGTTGTGCTTATTTCTACATTTTTCAGTGCTAGTATTCTAGAACCCAGCTAATGACCTAGGTACTCAAAATACGATTTCTTAGAAAGTAGAAACTACATTTTTATCCAAAGACCAAAGCCTAGTTGATACTTTAAAAGACTATGATCGAATACCTAATATATCATAAAATCCTTATTTTTGTATACCTATTCATTATTCTATATTACATTATAAATTATTTAAATGTAATGATAGAACAATGTAAAACAATTTATATTAAGGTATCATATTATAAATCTCTATAAATGTACTTTATTTTCATTACACTGTAGGTTTAAATTGATAAAACCGATATACCCAATATTTACACTACCTACTATATATAATAATCAATTTTAAAACGATAGATTTTTTTTTTGTTGCATTCATCAATGATTCACCGCGTATAGCATGTCCAAGTCTGTATTTTACCAGTCATTCTGGTCTATTGTGTGGTCTGAATATAAAATGTATAGCACGCGACTGATTGTCATGAACTGTTAAGGAAACTTGCCTAAGCGCCATAATGGAATGCCAAATAGCTTTTATCCATAGAATAATGATTTTTCATTCATACGTTGTAAAATATAATACCTATACATCCTACAGTTACTATATAGATTTCTTGATTAAAAAAAAAAAATACAAACATTACTCTTCCTTCATCACATACACATAACGACATAACGCTTAGATATAAATACGACAATTTACAACAATTAAAAACATAATCCAAGTAAAAATATATATACTTATATCAATGAATTCTGAATCCTTAAAATAACATTTTCTAATGATATTAAATTAAAAATAATTCTAAATATTAAAAATCTTTTATCGTTGAATGTTAATTATTATTACGATATATTTATTTTAGTCTTTTAAATAATATTATTATTAAGGTATAGATACATATATATATATATATTATGAAGCAAATAGGCAGTCTTGTAAAGTATTTTAATAAAAGTATTTGAATACTTTTTTTTTTAACCACTTTTTTCCGATCCAGAAAATTAGTTTTAAATTTGTGTCAAGACATATTATAAATCATGAATATTAATTTTATTTTTGAATGAAATATAATATTGGCCTATGATATGATTATTTTTATAAACACCAATGTGTTGTATTCCGGATCGGCAGTATCATATGTGGTTAAAATGTATAAATAACTTATATGATTGAGATGTCTTTTTAATTATTAATTAATAAATGTTAATTACCAACCATTCAAAAACTGAATAAAACTAGTTGTGAAAAAAAGTATTCTAATAGTAAAAGTTAATTTTAGCTGAAAAGACCTAAAGTATTGACGAAATTAAAGTTGGTTAACGTTGTCCGATTTTGATTCTGAAAAAATATTTGAACTCACCAGAAAATTGTTTATAGATCCTACGAAGCACTTTGTAAAAACTAAATTTTATATTATTGTGAACTGTAAATGAAAACTTGAAAATAATATGAACTTTTTCGAATCATAGTTAAAATTAAAATTAATATTAAAAACAGAAAATGTTTCTTACAATCTACAGACATTTTTCTGCTGAATTCAAACATTTTTTCAGAATCAAAATCAGACAATGTTAACTAATTTTAATTTTGTCAAAACGAATGTATGTTTTTGTAAAATTCGTGTAGTGAAATTTAAATGGTTATCGAGTTTTTGACATGTGCATGTGCGTACTAGATAGGATACCCGCATTTAATTTCACTCACACTAATAATCATTTACAACTACCACATACATAACGGGCAGCTATGACAAGATTAGAAATTGACTAAATGTTGTCCCTTAAATAATGACATTACCGAGGCCCCTTAATGTTAAATTTTTAGTGACACGCCATTTCTCCCTATATCCAAGACTCCTGATGAAGCTGGCTTGGAATCAGAGTTCTAAGTTTTGATTAATTTTCAGAATTTCGAGCCAATTAAAACTTTCTATTAATGTTTCATAAAATATAGTAGTTTATAGAACTTGTATTCTTTTAGACAAAATAATAAGTTTCAGAAAAACATATTGTTTTTATAGACAATAATATATGTACAAAATACATCAGCAGACTTTATCATGATAATCGAACATTATTTTAAGTAGATACTTAGTTAAATAATGATTATCTACACGATTACAAGAATATTAGTAAAAACAATATTGATTATTGATATAATTAATAAACCTAAAATCGTGACAACATTTGGGTATAACTCAGTATAAGTGTAAAACTGATTATATTTTTTCCTCATTCCAAATATTTTGTCATCTCTCGAGTCTCGACCGCAGATAAAAATATAATATCGTTGTTTATGGAACGTACATGGAATCGTCATGGAACTTACTACTTACAAGTACTCAATAAAAATGTAAAATAATTGAAATTGTATAAAACATTTTTCAATTCAATTTATAGCAACTTTTCTTATTGCTTCTTTTATAGGCACTCAAAAATATATGTGACTTCCATTTTCAATTGGTTTTGAGATAACCTTATCATTGAGAAGATAGGTCACTGAAATGGATGTGTTAAATTTGGTATTCAATGATAAATCATAAAAAATTATGTCAGCCAATAATATATTAATATCATGGATATTTAATATATTTATAATGCTATCGTATCTAATTTATTTTTCTATTAGATATATCATATATGTTACATTGAACTAATTTTGACCAACAAAAATCGCCTAAATATATCATAAAATATAATTTCATATAATATTACTAGGTAGTTGTTTTTAACTTATTATTATTATAAGTCATAAATCTAGAGCACGGATTTTGATGTATACTTAAAATGTTAAAATATGTATTCAAAAACGTGAATATTTTTTAAAAAAATTACAAAATAATCGGTATTTTACATTAATTTAGTTTATTTGAATCAATTTAATTTATAAAATCATCTTCATTGAAGATTTTCAAATTTGAATGTACGGCGGTTAGGACTCAAAATTGACTTGTAGAGGCTGAAGAAGAGTTCATAATGAGGCATATTTCATACTAAATATGCCAGATAGTGTTAATTCAATCTCATTTGACATATGTTTATTTGCATTTGGAAGAATAAAACTAATAGTTTTAATTTTTTGAAACCAATGTTCTTACCGACTAAGGAAGTTTAATTTATTTTTTATTATGACTCCGGATTCTCCTTGAACTTTATTTAATTTGTTTTCTGCATTTTCCACTATCACAAGTCTTTCAATTTCAAAATTAAAATATAATAGTTTTAATACAACTAAAAACAGTAAGCGTACATGAAAAAACGAAATATGTAAATATTAGTAAAATATTTATAAATATGTATTTTCATCAAAACTTGTGAAAATATGTCAAATATGAAAATAGTCTCATTTTATTTAGTGTGTAACGAAATATGCTTATTTTAAATCAGAATTGAGAAATTTGTATTCAATAAAATTATGTATTTACATAAAAATTCACTCCCCCCTACAAGTCGATTTTGAGACCTAACCACCGTACATTCAAATTTGAAAATCTCCAAATGTACGTTCCATCCAATTGTATCGAAGAAGATAACAATGAAGATGATTAGATGAATTAAATTGAATCAAATTAATTAAATCAATATAAAATACCGATTTTTTTGTAATTTTGTAATTTTTTTTAAAAATATTTCATGTTTTTAACACATGTTTTCCTCAAAATAAGAACGTAAATATTTACATATTTTGATTTTTTAAGTACATACTAATCCGTGCCATACTCATAATATACCAATAAGTACCTACTGACATACCGTATGATGGTGTGAATAAGACAATAAGTTCTGGTATAAATAGTTTAAAACTAGTGTAAAATAATTGAAAACGGAATTGTGTTTAAATATAAGTTGTGGAAAAAAGTTTCAAATCCTTAAACTTAATATTTATCGAATTATAAAAAAAGAAACAAAAATAGTTATATTTCCATTAAATAGGTAGAGCTCCGTAGAGGTATACAATTTCTTCGACATTTTAATTTTATTAATGGCTATAAAAAAAATTGTGACTGTAAATTACTAAAATTTTATAACTGCTATAAGAATATCTTATGAGGAGCCTTTTTTTAAACTATCAAGCTTTTTGTTATAAAAAAACATTGTTTTAGAAGAATAAAGAAAAAAATGTGGGTCACTGTTATGGATGTGTTAAGTTTTTTTTTAATGATGAATTATTATTTATTATACCTACATAAGAAAAAGATAGACGGCTTATATTGTTAAGTGTATCTTGTAATATTATTCCTATTAAAGTAATTATTTATTTTACTATTAGCAAAACAGTAGGTTGAATTGATTTATGCCAAAAATACTGCATTTGAAATTGTCATAATAAGAATAATAATTAATTGACACCATAACTTTTTTCCAGATTACAAAAGAAATAATATAATATGATAAAATAAAATTATGGATAGATTCTCATTTCAAAATTAAAGCTTATGCCAAAATGAGAGAGTTCATAATTTAATACAGTCAATTTTTCTAACTAAGATAATATAAAAAATACAAAATATAAAAATATATATAGCCATATAGGTGAATAAAAAATATTATTTAAATATAATATATTATTAATATGTTAAATTTTTGGGGTTTTTTTTAACTTGTTTATGCACTTAATTAAATTTGATGACATAAAAATATTTTACTGTGTAATTTTATAAATCTAAGGTGTTGACATGTTTCTTATAACTATTGTATGATTTAGTATTTACGACAAAAAACAGATTTAATATTTGATTTTTACTTACACCTAGTATTATATTTATGATTACATTTTTATGTCATCGCATTTAATAAAGTACCTACATGCAAAAGGTAAAAAAAATCTAATAAATTGCTAGTTTGTGTTCACCTAGTCCTATAGTAGCTATACCTATGTTAGGTATAATATTATAATACCAATATCAACAGTATAATTTGTTATCAAAAGCGTCCATAAGGTAATGGGTTATGTACATAATAAGTTATAAGTTTTAGGTTTTTTTTTTTTTTTTTTAATGTATTTACAATCCATACTACAGTTATAATGAGTAAGTTTGGTGATATAAAACAAGTTATAACTTATAAGTAGTAAGGTATTTCATAGCCTGCTGCGTTATTCACCGATGATTGGCTATTTCTGCTGAAACATTTGTGAAACAATTGATAATTTTGCACATTTTTCAGCCAGTAACGATGACTGTAATAAGACCAACCACGTAGATAATATTTGTATAGGTACCAGTTGTAGTATTATACATACATGCGGTTCGGCGGTTCATCCCCCCAAAAGAATTTCAATATGTGGTCGAGCGACCCGGGGTGTGTCTAATTTTATTGTGCCGGCGAGCTCTCTTATCAGCCGTGTCGGATCAAATTTGTTTGGACTTTGTCTCAACCGAGTTAAGACACACGCACGTCGGACGTAAGCACATTATATTATTATCGTATGTTATATATATCTACAAATACCCGTGTGGTACATTTGTAGATGTACGACTTTGTCCGGGGGATGGTCGGGAGAGGGTCAACCGGGTATAATATACACATATGTATAGGTATATGTGTGTACAAGGGGGACGGGTATATGCGTTATAAATGTTTTGGAATGTCCAATGGTCTTGGAATGCTACTGCGGGTGGTATATACCGTGTATCTTCTTCTTTTTCTCATGCCCCGTACGTATTATACATGTATATACAACACGTATATTATTATTATTATTATTACCCGACAGTGGTCGGAATCGTTTTCCACCATCACTAATTGACAACCGCGCTTTGTGGGGCTTACACATATATAGAGATGTATACAATAATAATACCTGCGGTGTTTGTGTGTGTGTGTGTGTGTGTGTGTGTGTGTGTTTGTATAGCGTATATTGTGACTTCCAGAATAGAGATACAAGCCGGCGTTGTGACTTCCGAGGGACATTGTTACCTCCAAAATCCGGAGGTCACAAAGATTTAAAATATTTTCGACGGTTTTATGAAATATGAAGAAATATCATCATGTTTCTGTAATAAACAGGATGGAGTCCATAAGTACTGAATTAATCACATAGCGTGTATTGGTTCGTGAGTTAATAGTACGGATTTCTGAATATAGACGGCGCAGGACTTTGAGATTAACACGCGTGTATACAAATTAAAGAAATATACGTTTAAGAGAACTCCGAGACAAATAAAACACAAATGCATCGCGGAAAGCTTTTCTGACCTCCAATTACAAAATTATAATGAATAAATAATGATTTTCAATATTATTAAATTATATTAAAATACAATTTAAAACTTTTTTCCACAAACAGTGTACCAATATTTCTTAATATTAAAAAAATAAAAATAATATAAAATATAAAATACATCTATGATGTGTATGGTGTCTCCGAATTCTAATAACTCTCGCAAGGAGGAGAGGCTATGACCATGCCCCCTTATTTTTTGTGAGTATTTGTAATAACTGGAGTCCAAAAGTACCGTTGTAATTATAACAAAGTTACTTGTATAATATGTGAGGCCAATGAATAAATTAGTATTTTTTTTTCAGAAAATTAAAGTAAATTTAATAATATAACACTAAATTATTAATAATAATAGAATAATCCGGCACAAGAGTCCCACAAAAAAAATCTGTATACTTAGTGTCACTAGAACCTCCGGTATCGGAAGTCATAAGTACCATTATGTATTAAAATTAAATTTCGATGTGTAACAGTAAAATTTAAAATATTAAAATCACACAGTAATTATTGTGTCCTCAGGAACTGGAGTCCACAAATTACTTTGAATTTTACACATAGTCTTCTATGCTACAGTATACGATTTTGCCTATTATAATCAGAAGAATGCCACTAATACCTCCATCACCGGAAGTCCCAAGTCATGCGTTCAAAACATTAAGAACAATGTGTGAAAGCGAAATTTATAATATTTCAATCACATTGTAATCGTTGTGTCCTCCGGTACTGGAGTCCACAAATTACTTTGAATTTTACACATAGTCTTCTGTAACGCAGTTAAGATTTTAAATATTAATTTAAAGAGAGGCACTAATACTTCCGTTACAGGAAGGCATAAGTAATATTGTGAGTTCAATGTGTAAAACAAAATTTTAAATATTACAATCGCACTGTAGTCTGTAATTGTTGTGTCCTCGGGTACTGGAGTTCACAAATTAATTTGAATTTTTCAAATTTTTTTCTAAACCGCAATATGTGATTTTACTTATCAATCAGAAGAATGACACTGATACCTCCGTCAACGGAAGTCACAAGTAAAATAATGTTTTAAACTTTAGTTTCGATATGTAAAGCAAAATTTAAAATATTAAAATCATACAGTAATCGTTGTGTCCTCCGGTACTGGAGTCCATAAATAACTAGTACTTTTACACATAGTCTCCAATAACGCAGTTACGATTTTACCTATAAATTAAAAGAGAGGCACTAATACCTCCGTTACAGGAAGTCATAAGTAATATTGTGAGTTCAATGTGAAAAACAAAATTTTAAATATTACAATCGCACTGTAATCGTTGTGTCCTCCTGTACTGGAGTCCACAAATTACTTTGAATTTTACACATATTTTTCTAAACCAAAATATGTGATTTTACTTATCAATCAGAAGAATGACACTGATACCTCCATCACCGGAAGTCCCATGTAACGTAACATTATGCGTTCAAATAATTAAGAATCAATGTGTGAAAACGAAATTTATAATATTACAATCACAGTTAATCGTTGTGTCCTCCGGTACTGGAGTCCACTAATAAATATTAATTTTACACATAGTCTTCTATGCTACAGTACACGATTTTTCCTATTAATCAGAAGAGTGACACTGATACCTCCGTCAACGAAAGTCACAAGTAAAATAATGTTTTAAACTTTAGTTTCGATATGTCAAGCAAAATTTAAAATATTAAAATCATACAGTAATCGTTGTGTCCTCCGGTACTGGAGTCCATAAATAACTAATACCTACTTTTACACATAGTCTCCAATAACGCAGTTACGATTTTACCTATAAATTAAAAGAGAGGCACTAATACCTCCGTTACAGGAAGTCATAAGTAATATTGTAAGTTCAATGTGAAAAACAAAATTTTAAATATTACAATCGCACTGTAATCATTGTGTCCTCCTATACTGGAGTCCACAAATTACTTTGAATTTTACACATAGTCTTCTATGCTACAGTATACGATTTTTCCTATTAATCAGAAGAGTGACACTGATACCTCCGTCAACGGAAGTCACAAGTAAAATAATGTTTTAAACTTTATTTTCTATATGTAAAGCAAAATGTAATATATATTACAATCGCAATGTAATCGTTGTGTCCTCCGGTACTGGAGTCCATAAATAACTAGTACCTACTTTTACACATAGTCTCCAATAACGCAGTTACGATTTTACCTATAAATTAAAGAGAGGCACTAATACCTCCGTTACAGGAAGTCATAAGTAATATTGTGAGTTCAATGTGAAAAACAAAATTTTAAATATTACAATCGCACTGAACTCGTTGTGTCCTCCGGTACTGGAGTCCACAAATTACTTTGAATTGTACACATAGTCTTCTATGCTGCTGCCTGCTCTATACGTTTTTTTGTAATAATCTAAAGAGTGACACTGAAAACTCCGTCACCGGAAGTCACAAATGATGTGTTTTTGTCACAAGGAAAATTATGTGTTCAAATACTTAACACGTTGACTGTGTAGGTATGTCTTTTTGCAGTTTTCACCCAGTGCGTAGGTATCATAAAAGTAAAACAAGTCTTCTAAAAAAAATAATAAGTGTTTTTAACGATTAGTATGTATACATAATTCAAACATGAGTTAAATCCACGCTAAATAAATATAATATAATATTCAGCCATACGTTGGGAATAATTAACAATTTATTTTAAATGTGTATTTGACTCCAAATGGCGTCATTCCTCGTTGCTGATTGATCACCATGACGTCAATATTGGCGTCAACGTGTTAATGAGTGAAAGCGAAATTTAAAATATTACTATTGCTCTGTAATCGTTGTGACCTCCGGTACTGGAGTCCACAAAGTTGGAGTTCATAAGGTACCAGAGGCTACAATGCTGCTTAAATTTCTACAATTTTATACTTAAAATATTAATATTTTAATTCAGAATCATATGAAACAATTTTTTTTTAATGTTTTGGTATTAAAAACTTAGTTCTAGGGTTATTCTTAAGGGCGGAAGTCACTATTACTCTTACATGTGCATGGAGTTTACTAGATACCATACGCGGGTATGTGTGTGTGTGTGTGTGTGTGTACATATATATAGGATACGAAACGTCTTAATGGATGTCGGACGGCGGCGGGTCCCCCTTAAACAAACAACGATAATAATATTATAGCGGCTATGTTATAATATGCTCTCGCACTGCACACACATGTAGGTAGAGGTAGGTACACGCACACTGCAAGCACGCGGCTCTCGTCGTGCCGCGCTTATCGACGGTCTCGATCTCCCGTGGGATAAATCACCGCACAAAAAATGATCGTTGCCGGAACGGGTGTGGCCCGAGCGACGTCATCGCGCGGGATTCCTAACGTAATTGATCGGGGGGATTGTGGCCGACCGAGGCGGGACGGCGGTGCAGGAGAGGATAAAATAAGGAAACCAGGGAGGTCCACACAATAATTACACGTCCGTTTACCTACAAAATACAAATCGCCATTTGGTTACACGATCGCTGCAGCGGCAGTTACCGTCTGTAGTATAATATATATAATATATAGAGAGAGATACCCAATATCGTAATGTATATACATATAGATGTGTGTGTGTGTGTATGTGTACTGTATATGCATGGTGTTCCTATGTATAATGTATATACCTACGTATCGCGTGCGGTCTTTATATACCTACCTTATATTATTATACATCATCGTTGGAGTCCTGCAGTATAAGAGAGTATTACATTATGTTTACCAGTTATTATTATATCTTTAAAGTTTAAACAAATTATTTACTAGATACGATTTATTGTATATATATTATATACCTACTATACACGCATATAGGTACAAGGTAAGTATAATTACCTCATATACGATATAATTATTTAATAAACTATCAGTACTAAATTCATTATAAAACCTTTATTGACAGCTGAAGTAACTATAATTTTTTAAACAATAAATAGACCTATTTATAATTATTATAATGTGTGTTCTATATTGTATAGACATTCATCTTAGAATAATTTTATAAAATTCACTATTATTTTGAAAAATTAATAATAATTCAGAGGACACAAGACGTAACGGAGTTCAATACTCGAATTAGTCTACTTTAGAGCCTTATAGGTTAGGTATATTTTGCCTTGTATATTTTAATTGCCAACAATACGACGAGATTATAATTTTAAGTTAGGTACGACATAATATCAATGTAAATATAATAATAATATAAGATCACGTAATAAAAAAAGCGTGTAAGTGGATGTCGCTCTCCTGTACAGTAGGTAATTGAGTCATTGTATAATGGATTGTATTTAACTTGAATTCAATATTCTATCATTGTATAAGAAAAACGATTCTGAGCGGAGACGGTTTGTCAGTCTGGATATTTTATATTGTTAGATATTAACTATTATACAATGCGTAAGTTGAATTAATATTATAATATTACTTGCTGATCCCGTGCATTTCGTTACCCGTTAAATGTATCAACTCAAACTTTGTTCAATTCGTTATTTAATATTCAGTGTATGGTGTTCAAAATTTATCCTAACTTTACCGTTGCCCGGAATAAAAATTCTGATTCCCAGCAGTACCTATATTATCAGGTACCTAGGCAATCTATACCTGCGGTAGATCGCGGACCCCGTGATGTTTGTGGTGTCGGCACCGATGAGGTCGGGACATTTGCGGTCTGCACCTTTGCGTGCCATTTGCGGTCAATTTATTTCTATCTACCCGTCTATAAGATTTGGGTGCTATATATAATATTTTATATACTATATACTTAATTTAAGTTAATAGGTATAATATTATAATACTTTTTTACTCTAATTTATATCATTATATACTTGTCAATCAAAATTCACTGTACTTACATAAAAAACATACCCTAATTTTTTTTAAAACCTTATTATAATTATTATAAAAAAATGATGTCATTATCGATAAGATGATAACGTTTACGTATATTTTATTTTATTTTTAAAATTTTTAACATCGTAGGCATTAAAAGTTGTAGTAAACAATTTTACCAAATTTACACTATACATATAGATATTGGGTCTACGAACGAAGAAATAAATAGGTATAATACCTGTGATATATATATTACTTCCGAATAAAACAAAAATGATTTACGAACGTTTATTTTCGATGGTTAAAACACATATTCCAAATTTTAATCCTGAATCTTATCCATTAGACTTTGAAACAGTGGCGTTCTCAGGAATTTTCTATGGGGGGGGGGGTTTGTACAATAATATTGTTGAGGGTTGGAATAGTAAACTTAATAAAATATTAAATACACCGAGACCAACGTTTATGAACTTATATAGCTGTCTTAAAAAATAGACTGAAAATGCGGAACTTTTATATGAAAGAAGCTTCTTGACTATGGAAGGCAAAAGGAGAAAAAAAATGTACATACAATTAGACGAAATAATTAGAAAAACATTAGTAGTCTATGAATTAGATAATGATTTAGAAAAATGCTTAAAAAAAGTGTGAAGGGAAGTTTAAATATAATATATTTGACAAGTATATAACTATATCGATTATAGTAAAAAAGTATTATAAATTATAATATTAAACCTATATTAACATAAATTAAGTATATAGTATATAAAATATTATATTTAGCACCCAAATCTTATAGTCAGGTAGATAAAAATAAATTGACCGCAAATGGCACGCAAAAGGTGCCGACCGCAAATGTCCCGGAACCGATGTTTGTACGTAACTTTATAATTTAACTCTCAAGTATCAAAGTTATACCAAGTATGTTACTGAACTCCACCTAAACGGTTGGGCTAATTTTGAATGCCGAATATGTCGACCAATATTTCCTCCTCGTCCTCGTCGTGGCATCGTGATTGTTTTATGTACCATGTACGTAACTTATATGTGAGTATAATACGCTCAATATTTACGTAATTGTGATACATAACACAGATTAAAAAAAAATGAAATGCATTGAATAAATAGTAAATACACTTATTTCACGGCAACCAATAATAGTTTATAATAGTTATTAGTTTTAAAACCTATGGCAACCATTTATAAATGAAAATTTCCACCGTAAATCTCTAAATCCCCGTTTGAGCACATCCCCTGGTTGGACCTAGGGTGATGATTTGTTGTCTATGTGTTATTCTAGCTGGTGTATAAACTATATTATTGTAAAGTTTCATTAAAATCCATTCAGTAGTTTTTACGTGAAAAAGTAACAATGTGTCAATGTCACAGACTTTCGCATTTATAATATTAATAGGATTATTTTTTATTTGTTTCTATGGTGATAAACAAAGCGTTAGAAATTAAAATGTTTAGCGGTTATTCGTAATTTTTCGGTAGTTTTTCCAGTGGCATTAAATAACTATTGATAACATCGAAAAACGACCTCTTTAAAGTACCATCTTGATACAATTTTCTGAAAGATAAGGTACTATATGTTGAAATCGAAGCACTCCTTCTGGTAGATATTTTGTATACAGGATATAAAATAAAAAAATATGTATATAAATACCATTCTAAAACCACTACCTATAGCTTCCTCGCTCCGCTCAGAATCTAAAATTGATAATTCAATCAAGGAAAACTTCAGCCTGACATATTTCGTTATTACTATTTACTACCTATTATAACTTTTATAAGATAGGTCTTAGGTTCTTTAAATTAATTAAGGAAATTAAATTTTCTTATTTAATTATTCAAGTACAGAACTGGTTCAATATGGCAATATATTATATGAATCGCACTAGTCACTGAAGTAAATAATGTGCTCTAAGTTTTTACAGATAAATTAAATATTTTTAAGAAGTTACGCGTCGAAAGAATCCTTAGTAGGTAACTCTGTGCTATATACGATATACCTAGCTATATCCTCCAAAACTAAAATTAATTAAACTTTGGGACAGTACCATTTAATGAATAGATTAGACAAAGGGATCATTTACATAGTCAAGTTAGAAAAGTAAAAATACATTACTTAATAGGTACCAAATTAAAAGTATATAACATAAATACGATAAAGTACAAAAATACTAGAACACAATCAGTATTATAATAGTCAAACTATTTAGTATTTTAACAGAAATAATATTCTAAATTATTATTGTCAAAACGTAATATTATCCAAAAAATAATACTTTTAAAATGAAGGTACCTATATAACTATTATAACATTTATAACTTAGTAGTAATGGTTGTCAGTTTTCGATCATAAATAATTTTAATACCTAACAGTCCTAACAAATAACAATTATATAAATGTGGGAACCTACTGCCTACTGATGTAATTACAAAACCATCCAGAAGTTTCCCGGGTTCGGTGCCTTTCGGCTACAACCAGGGACCTTACATTAGCACAGTGCGCTATTCGAGATCCGTGGCACTACGGCTAAGAATTACGAGAACCTAGCGCACATCCGTTTCCACTATACTGAAGTCGAGAGAGAGTGCACCCGTACCGTTCGGCTAACAGCCTTTTCCACCCTGGTCGGGTCGCAAGCTATCCACATTGATTTCCGTTTTGGGTTAAGGACAACCTTCAGTGCATATAGCACCACCTATAGGTTAAGTAAACAATAAAGTACAAAAATACTAGAACACAATCAGTTTTAAGATACCTAGTCAAACTATTTTAAGAAGATACCTACCAAGGTTGCCAACACGCTCAAGGTAGGTCCTCACCGCGGGCAGTGATCCCTGTCGGCGCGGTTGTCGTGAACCCCGGGTCAGCGAGACTCGGCAGCCTTTCCACGACACCCAGTGGCATCATGGAGGTAATCGACACTTTCTTCTCGAGATCGCGGTCAGAACCTCTCAACATCCCTGGAGGTTTCGGTGTGTCCAAGCACCTGGGGCCGGCTCCGACTGGCCTATTCCCTTTCAGTCACCTGTTACGGCAAGCAGGATATACCGAAGCTGTATTCTGTCCTCGGCCCCAGCTCCATGACTCAACCATTCCTCGTCCCTTGATGTATGAACACGCCCCAGATCAGGACGCGCTCGAGCATGCCCCACGACTTGTCCCACTTACTCTGTGCGTGCTCATCTGAGGCACCCCAAGTCTGTGCCTATCACCATTCACCATGAAGTGACCGTGATCTATCGGTCAGATTTGTTTATCAGGCATAAACAATTATGGTATTTAGGCCAGTCTCCACTTTCGTCATTTACGACTCTCTTCAGTTATTCCCTTTGCAGTTTATTTCTGTTGCAAGCCAGTAATACGTGCATGACTGTTTTGCTACTTCCACCACATTCACAATTCGAACTTGGCACCAGCTTGAATTGGTGAAGTTTTACTCTGAAACCTCAATGGCCAGTGAGCAGCTGGCTGAGGTAGTGGTTTTGGTCCAGAGGGAGTCCGTATATTAACTTTACACTGGGACGAAGCTTATGTGTCCAGTCACCCTTGCTTTCCATAGACCATCTGACTTGCCATGTTTGTATAATCGCGTTTGTCTCAATGTTATGCTGTTCTGGAAAGATATTTCCGTTTCTAAGCTCTATATTCGTAGAATACTTTTATGGGTAAGAGCACCGCTATCACCTGTAGTTATGGCGTTGATACAGTTTAATATAGGCACCTGTTGATGGGAGTAAGGCAGTGGTGTGTCCAGCGGGTAGGCCTGGTAGGCCCGGGCCTACCCTGATTTTTAACCTTTAAGTATACCCAAAATATGCATTTTAAAATTATATATAATAAGCACACGATGTATCGATCATATTTTTTGTTGTAAACAAAATAAATATTTGTCTATAAATAAAATTAATAATCGTAAAATTTATCGTCAATTCTCAAGCGCTTCTTGGAAATACCCCATATTTCTATATAGATATTACACGACCCGACGACCGTCGTCGTTTGGTGGGGGATAACCGCAGTAGTGTTGAGCGTCAAAAACTATGACATGGCTATTAGATAACAAATATTATACGTCATACTTATGACTTAAACAGTATAATAAAATTTTTCTTAAACTCAAAATGTGTTGACTATACAAGTTATTTTTATAACCAGGCCTGTCCTGAATTTTGGTCCTAGACACGCCTCGGGAGTAAGGCCTATCTTTGATTCATGTTTAGATTTTCGATTGATTTGCTGAGTTCTGTTCCTGATGCCCTGATTTCGGCCTCATGCGTGATCCGCGGCAAGAAGACTGCTTTATATATGACCATGGACGTGGCCTGACTCACGCCCCAGTTCCCCGACGTCATGGGCCTAAGACGCCCGAACAATGTAGTGTTTTTTGAGCCAAGTTTTTCTATATGTGTCCAGAATGATCTTCTAAGGTCAATTGTCAATTACCTACTGTCTCCTTTCTTGCACCGCATACTGCGCATTGACTATGTCGTCTGCATATGCGACTGTCTTACTGTCACTATCTAAGGTATGCTCATAGGCCATAGCTAAACATACTTGGCATATTTTAGCCAAAGGCATACCCGCCTTGGATACCATATTATTTCATATTTATATGCTCATACATATGAACAGTTATATTGAATACTTTCTCAAAGTATCTCAGAATATCTTATTAGGTAGTTTATTATATTTTTCATTTTAGTTTTTATCACGTAAAAGAAAAATACAAATCGAGAATATAATGTATAATAATACGGATTCTAATAACATAGAATTTAAAATCCGAATCTACTATTAGCTCCATTTCAATACACGAATGTTCTAATAACAAGAACTGTAACTCAATTAACTGTAAGCAAATTAATAAAGTTATAAAAATAAGATATTTAGGATTAATTATTGATAATCACTTGGAATGGAACTTACATGTTAACAATCTATTAGGGAAACTACGCTTCATAACCTATAATATGTTCAAACTAAAAAAAATAGTTCCAAAGCAAACAATGAGATTAGTTTATTTTGCTCCATACCAATCCAATTTCCAGTACGATTTATTAGTATGGGGTGGCCTTCGAGACAATATTATAAATCACCTAATAATAAATCAAAATAACATTGTTAGAATTTGCCTAAATAAGCTTTCACTAAAAGGATCAACAATTGAAAATTATAAGGAATTAGGGGTCTTGCCAGTAAGACAATTATATAAAAAAATAGCAATTATGTTCATTATTAAATAACTTGATATTGATCAGTTACATAGTGATAATAGTCATATAAGAGAAATAAGAAAATATGATTGTCCAGTTAAATATACCTATAAATCTTTTGGTCAAACATTTGTAGATTATCTAGACCCGACTTATTACAATTATATGCCTCTGGACTTTAAAGAAATATTATTACAAGTAAAAAAATTAATAATAAAGGATTATTATATCAATATATATTTTTAGAATTGAATAATGTGTATTAATTTTATTCTTTATTGTAAATTATTGCTAAATTGTATGTTATTTATATATATAACAGTATATTTTGATTGCTATAATGCTGTATCAACTAAATGTATTACTAATTTATTTGTGTTAAAACTTTACATCACTTTGTCTTTTCTTCTCTATTATTATATTATATTTTTTAAAGTGTTCATAGTCATAAGTCAATGTACGTAATATTATAAGAAATTACCTAATTATTTTATTATTTATTTTATTTTATTGGTAAATGTAATAACTCCCTATCACCAACACAAGCTATTAGCTTACAGGAGGTAGGTAATCAAAACTGTACCTATTTGTTAAATTTGTAACCATTTATTTTGATTTCTAATAAAAAAAAAAAAAATTTTTTTTACCAACCAAAATCATAATCGACCGAAAATTCAAATAGGTATCTGGTATAGGTACTTCGACAAAACAATAGATGAGTACCTATTTCCAAGTTCCACCAAATGATTTATGAAAAAATGTTACATAAAATTAACATAAAATATGAAAATGGGTTCAGTTAATTTATAAGGTGATAATTATTACAATTATTTACATGTTTTAGACTTTATAGGAAAACATTCAATGACATTATCCATTATTACTCATAAGTCATAATAACTAATAAGGTATAAGGATTAGTAGATTTTGAGAAATAGACCAAACCAATAAACAGCTTAATATATCATGTTATTGAGCAGATATATGTTTTTTGATTAGTTTAGTAGGTGCTAGTAGGTATAGCATACTGTAGTAGGCATAGCCGCATAGGCGCAAATATGGTGGGGCTTGTTGGGGGGTGCTAAGCCCCAGAAAGTGAATTCTGTCCCCCGGGTTTATTATCGTATTTAAGTAATTTTTGTAAAGAAAAAAAAATTTAAATATGACCTACCACATAGTAAGTGCATACTGCATAATACATAGAAATAAATTTTAAAAAAAATCAAGGGTATACACGTATTTTATAAAAATTGTTCAGTGATTTTGAACGTTTTCTACAGCGTACCTATACATAATTACATATAGACGATAAACATACAATTGTCAGAAATAATATTAATAGTTTTAGTTTTATGTTTAGCACGATAATGTAGACAATAGATATCAATTTCATTTTAGTAGTTTGGCCAGTTTGGGCTTACTTAGTACCTATAGAAAAAGACATAAATATTGATGTGAAATCGGCCTTAAATGATTTTGCAAAAACTCACAGAAGAATTAATTTAATTTTGTAAATATTAATCAAAATAAAATTGTGTACATTTATTATCTTATATGATTGTGATTTTACCTTTGAATCTTTATATAGTTTAAGCACTCTCTCAAAATCTTTAAAAAATCGATAGATTTGTCACCTAACTTCATCTTGAGTATGCTAGCTTCAAAATTAAAATTATAATTAAATATAAATAAAAAGTAATATTACTATCATTTTTGGTTATACCTAAACATATAAAAATTGTAGTATACTAAAAAAAAGTATTTTGAATACTTTTGAAAGACAGTATTTGAATACATATTTCAAGTAAAAATGATTCCCAAGTATTTAAATACGTATTCTGAATACATTTGAAAAACAATTTATAACAACACTGATTGCAAGCCGCAAGGTAGTGTCTAACGCGGCCTCGGGCCTTTTTTTAATCTACTTCTACACAGCTGATAGCCCAACCAACAGTGTTTCAATGAATGTTATGTTTGCTAACGATACTATAAGTTGTAATAGTTGCATAAATATGTAGTTATAAATTAATATGAAATAACTTGGTACATATTTTTCAGTTTTAAAAACCGTCTCTCAAACACTTAAAATAAAATAGGTTCTATAAATCTTTGTTATAATTTATTAATTTAATGGACCTCTGCCATTATTCTATTACGTATGTATTTAAAATCGCAGGTAGTCGCACATTTTTGTACACCTTGTATTCAACGATAGCCTAAAAATGTACCTACAAAGTTGTAATTTTCAAGGTCCTTGTCTTATTGTTAGTTTAGTGTTCAGGTATACATGTTAAAACATTTTTTAATGATGGAAAAAATAAAATATGTTTGAATATATTACTAGATTGATGTATTATCTAGATTATTTACATGAAATTACTTTCACATTCTCAGTAGTTTCAAATTGTTCAACTTACAACAATAATATATAGGTATAGAAAATTCATAGTATTCAATTAATTTCCCATAAGGGAATGTTGGCAATAGTTGAAGTGTTTGATATTTTGGCATTACTAAGTAGGTTACTTATACAACCAAATTAATACAATTTAAATAAAAATAACATATAATTATTAATTAGTAGTTGTAAATATAATGTTCATGTTGATTATGGGTTCTATCCAGTATTTATAAATATAGCATTTAAAAATTAAAATTTGTCGACTGTAAAATCAACAAAAATGTTCAACGACAACTATTATGTAAAATGTAATTGGAAATTAAAACATTATAATATATTAATAATATTTTATTATCTACTCATAATGATAATTTCACTTAAATGTATTCAATTATCATATTGTTTGCTTTTAAGTAAATGATCTACAAAAATTATAATTATAATATAATAATAATGTTTATATTACGGTTAAAAAAAAAAAAATCATATGCCAAGTGGGAAGGGAAAAAATGCACAAGCTGTAACAATGTTATAATAATTAATTTGGGAGCTGATAAGGGTGATATACATAAACAATAAAAAAAACATTAGTTACACGCAATTATTGACATAGCTTCCGCAGCAAAATATTTGACATCTACATCTGTGTCTGTATTTAATTTATCCAAAACGGGTTTTATTTGAGATTTCACCGCAGCACTAAAAATAACAAATATTTCTTTTAGATGTATACTTTTATATTTCATTAATTTATAATTTATCTGAATAGAAATACATACGATTGTGCAACAATTGGTCCAATTTTTTGAAGTGTCTTGGCTACATTAAAACGCACATTAGCCACACTATCACTTGCCATAGATAATACAGTTGGTAACATGGTCTTAGCAGTTATTTCTGGACCACATACTTCAGCGAGCTCCTACAAATCAATATAAATATTTTTGTGTGTAAGGAGAAATCATTTAAGTACACAATTGAGTTTATTTACATTAATGCAAAATAAGAATGTCATTCGGTGTAAATAATTTGGATCTCTAGCCATAACTATGACTTTTGGTATAACAGATGTTTGGGCCCATTCTGCTCCAAATTTCTCCACTAGCTTTTTCAAGTTTAATGTAGCAGCTTCTCGTATAGCATACACTAAATATAAAAACAGTTAAACAATATTTTAATAGGAAAAGGGAAAATTCCAAAAGCAGGATAATAAATGTTTAATAAAAAATCTTTTCCAAACAAGAACATAACAATTATGACTAGCTATTATAGATAACCAATATTGGTCCTACAGATACAAGTATATGTTTTTACAGTATTTGTTGCTACTTTCACCAGTTTAATGAGGAATTATTATGTCATTGGCATAAGAGCAATATTTTGAAGTTTGGAACCACATCCCAGTGACATCATATATTTTATGGCTTGTAAAATTAAGCATTATATATATTATGCATAAAATATGTACAGATAATGTAAATTTGATTGTCCAAAACATTAAATTTAATAATCCTTTATTATTGTACCATAATATAGATTTTAGCTATCAACACTCAATCTGAATTACTGGATTTAGTGATAAAATATAATTACATCATGGTTTATGAAAATATATACTCTATTAATTGTATTAATCCACTGATAACGGATCAGATCACTAAATTTAATCATTTACACATTCAGAGAAAGTGTACATGTATATTATGTGTATGTTAGAAAGAGTAATTTTAAAAGCTATAATAAAGTTTATAATGGGAAATGGTTCAAAGGACAGCAAATTTTCTAATAAAACAAATACAATATGTAAATTCTTATACTACATAGGTTGAACTAGTAACAAAAGGTGAACAGTGGTTGTTTACTTGAGCTTCCACTCGCTAACAGGATGTTTTCAGAAGGCGGAGTTCTCATTAATCTAATTTTCATGGTCACAATATAATTATTATCAATGATTATAAAGACTTATAAACAATAATATATCAATCACCATATAGATTACAAGCTTATCATACACACATGATATTTTATTGTTTTCATTAATTTTATTTTATTCTTATCAAGCGACTAAACTTATATGATATTCAAATTAGAAAATGTATATTATAAGTATGAATTTATCACCCTTACACAAATTCAAGATGTTTTGATCAGTTTATATATCAATCAGATGGTAAATGGACATTTCCCCCCTCCACCGACTGTTTTTGGTCTAGTAGGACATTCCCCCCACCCATTTTAATATTATAAATGTATATATTTGATCAACTAGACTACTTGAAACAATAAATATAAAATAAAATTTAATTAATAATTAATAAAAATGGCTAAAAATTCAGAAATAAACACATATCTTATAGCCTTTGTTCATATTTATATATTTTTTTGGTTAAAACTGTACCAGTTTGGATATTTAATTGCTTGTGAAAACTGATTCAAGTAGTTCAGTTGATAAAAAATACACACATCTATAATTTATTATATTTATGAAAATATTAGACAATACTACCTACAATAGGCAAAAAAATAATTTCATATTTAATAGTAATATATTATTAACCTTTTAAAAATATGGGGGGAAGAGGTCCGTATCAAAAATATATCAGGGGGAAGTGTCCTACTTACAACCGAAAATAGCCGGGGGGGGGGAAATCCAATCAGATATCAGAAAAAGTGGTATCGGTCAATATTGTAAATTATTTTGTAGACATATCCGCTGACATTTCTGCTAAGAAAGGTTTTTAGTCATATGCAATGACGTATAATTTAATTTTAATTTAACACATCCGTAATGGTCACTGTAAAAGTGATCTACTAGACGACAATGTACACCCGACACCTACTATACTTGAGTATACTCTATTCAAGTTAAGAAACACAGTTGGCGGCCAACTTGCGAGCAGAGGCATGGCAATACTACACGAAGGTATAAAGATAGTTGACTTGGTGAGGGTAACAAATGGATGTTGTTTGACTGTATTCCTTAACTTTAATAAAGTATATACAGCAAAGCAACTACCCCTTTATATATATATTATGAAGTAAGAGTAATTCAAATTGTGCAATATAGAAAATGGGTTGGTATTGAGTATTTTAAATAGATATAATGCAAGCAGTTGTTAAAAAAAGATCAAGATTGACTGGAGCAATTATGTTTAGCCGTATTAATTTAAATAACATGAACGAATGAGAGACACTGGTATAATTTTACAAATAGTTGAATCCTTATTTCAAGGCTAGAATAATCTAAGAGAAGATTTAAATAGAATTAGAATTTAGATGAAGTGTAAGTTAGTTTGGATAAAGTAAATAATCAAAATTATGAACAAAATCAAGGGTTAACAAATCTGTTGCTTGACATAGCGAGATGAAAGGACATAACACTAAAATAATATAATATCTAAAAGTAAGTTATTGTGAGTCTTGGTAGATATTGACCGGTAAATTACCTGACATCTACCAATATAATAGATAATTAGCTATTATAGTATTGTATGACTGTTATAATATGTTGTTTATCTAAATAAATAACTCAAATCACAGGTACTTTGCCTTAATAAAATTAAATACAATATTAATATAACACATATAAAACTAGGTATATCATATTTTCTGGTAAGTAGCATACTGGAATGCGCACAGTTTTTTGGTAGGTAGCATACTACACAAGTACTTTTACTACTTAATGTTAATCATATTATAAAAGCTTTACAATTTTTTTTAAATAATAATTTTTACCATGATCAGTAAGCCAAGTCATACACAAACTATTGAGTTTATCATCAAAGAACTGTACACCTAGTTGACTTGCTAATAACGGCATATATTCAATTATTGCTAAACGAACCCGCCATTTAGGATCCTCAGCAAGTTCAACAATAGCAGGTAAAAGTGTTTCAGAGAGCTAAAATATTAAATTTAAAAAAAACTAAATAAAAAATCATTAAGAATTTTAAAATAAAAATAAATGTATTACCCGTTGAATTCCAATTACTTCATTAACACAATCCAAATTTGAAATTATGTTAAGACGTACTTCAGGGCATTCGTCTTTTAACTGAGTCAAAAATAGTGGTAACAAATGGTCAAGAGTTCTAAAATAAGATAAACTTTACTTCAAAAAATGTATTAAATTGATTATGACAATGTAAATTATATGTAAGTATATAATATATTATATACTATATTATAGTATTACCTTTGTTTTCCAAGAATTGGAGATAAGCCCATTATTACAGATGCTAAAGCTGATTTGACATGTTGATTAGTGTCTGCAACTAGTCCTTTAACGACAGGTAAAATTGATGTCATAATAATGGAATCAACTGCATTTGAAGTTTGTGCAGCATTTGGATCATTTAATAAAGCACCAGAAGCAACAGGAGGACAAAGATTACGACAAAAATCACACACTTTATTGGCCGCTGCCGCTCTCACTTCAGCCTCAGTGTCACGTAACAATGATTGAAAAGTCGGTACCAAGTCAATACGAGTAATTTCTGGTCCAACAGCCTTTTGTAACTACATTATATAACAATAACTTAATTAGTTGTTTATTGTGGGTTTTCAATCGTATCTATTATTACAAGTGATACATTTTGTTTATCAATGAATTTAGATCATATAAAAAAATATTTGTTATTTTTGGAAATGAGTGTATGAAAAACATAATAGACTTGGCAAAATTGATTAAAACAAAATTAAATAATATAACTTTGGAGGCCACTAAAAAAGAAATAACCAAGGCTTAACGAGTTAAAAAGTTTATTGAATTTAAACTTTTTAACTTTCTTGTTACTTTTGGATTTTCATTAACTTACTAAATTTCTTTTTTAATTAACGTGAAATTAACGAATTAATTTTTTATTTCAAGAAGTATGTTTAGTTAATTTATTTTGTTTTTAGTTTTATTACACATCACTATTTCAGTCTATTTTGTTTTCATGTCAAAAATTATTTAAAGTTAAAATTTTTATATTTTTCCAATCTAATTTATATGAAAATACTGTATAATATATTTAGTTTTGGATTGAAAAAAATTAAGTGCGCTAGTGTTGTATAAAAATATTAACTTTTTTGTTATTGGTGCATATTAATTGAACTTAACTGGGTTAAAAAAAAATCATTAACTTGCCCAGTTTTGGAAATAACACCATTAGATAACATAGATTGACTGACAATCATTCAGAATTGTAACTTATTTGTAAGTAACCTAATGCTATTGCAATACTTAAAGCACAAAATTACTAATCATTTTATGATTTTGTAGTTATAATGTTATTTGTTTTATAATTGTATTATATACATGTATTTTATAACAATGTGATCAACATATAATAGATAATAGAGTAGTTCTGACCAAATACAAACTGAAAATATTTAAACCTTCAAGTAATATAATATATGAAATTCTAGTAGTTGTGATACAACAATATCAATACAACTACCATTTATACAAATACCTCAGTAAATTTATCAGCCACCATATATCGCACTCTCCAAGAACTATCTGAGGTACATAAGCGCAAAGTTGGCATCACTAAATCATTCACATCTTCATGTGTAAGCAATGAGGCTATACTAACACAAGCTTCAATAGCCAGAAGACGAACAGAATCCTGAATAATAAAAATATTTTAAAAAAATGTAAGACATATGATTCCATAAAAGCTGAATAAATAAGCACCTGTTCATCTTGAGCAAGCGATGAAAACATAGGTATAAGATCATTTTTTAAGGAATCCAATTCAACAACTTTTGCAAATTCACCCAATTTTCCTGCAGCGGCCCTCCGCACCATAGGAGTATCATCCTGACACAAATTACGGAAGAAGTTGCGTAATTCAGCTATTGTGAAAAAAATTATTAACAAAACATTAAATTTAAAAGGTGTAACCTTGTGAATTTTTTAAGCAATACATTTTATTTTAATAGAAAAAAATAAACTTACATTTGATCATTGGATTGACACGAGAATAGCAAACCGAAAATAAACCACAAGCAGATGTACGTGATGTAAACCAGTCACCAGACGCCAGACGAATAACAAGACTAACAAAGTGATTTTCAAGATCAGTTGGAGAGTGCAACACTGCTATTTGACGTAGTGACTCAACTGCCTTATCTCTAACAACTGTTTCTTCAACCGTGGCCAATGATTCCAAGGGAGGCTACAGAATACATGTCATAATTAATTTACAAACAAATTTAAGCCTTAACTAAAAAATGTTGTTTTTAAATAAATTACCAATAGTGTATATGCAAAGTCTGGTCCTCCGACATAATTGGTAAAATTTCCCAATTGCTCAGCCAATGCTAACAATACTTCATCTTCATCATAAATAGTTTCAGTTAAAAATGGAATAAGCTCTACTCGAGTACGCTCAACACCAAGTGCCAAAGCAATTGTAGACAGTTTCTTGATAGAATTCAAACGCAACTGTTAAATAATAAAATTAATTAATTCACAATATTTCTAATACTATTATAAAATAAATGAATCTTTAATCCTGAATCAGTCAATACATTTTTTTTTAGATTTAATAACAAGGTTCATATATGGTCGTAGTACCTCCGCTGGGAGGCCTCTACATTCCATCTAATCTGTCTTTTTATTTTTATTATTTTACCTTAACCATCAATTGTTCTTATTGATTTGCTTTTTGTACAGATTGAATAAAAACAAGATGAAATCAAAAAAAAAGATTGATTTATTCTGGTTCCATAGAATAGGTTACATTTTATTAAAGTATTTGGATAATTAAATCAAACTATATCAGTGGGTAACAGCGTAATGTGATCACATTGGTTCAGCCATTTGATTCATAAAGCATATTTTTTATCAATATAATATTTGGTTTGGGATTTTTATTTTTGATTCCAATAAACGGTTGATTCTATAAACCAATGATCAAATTAAGCTGAACTCACTGTAATACTAACCAAATATTAATGTTTATTGAACGACCCAAATACTTAGGTATAATTTAGTTAATTAGTAATATTCAAATATATAATGCAAACAGGGATATTAAAATAATTCTCAGCTAACTTTGTTGACTGATTTTCCATTTAAGTGCTAGTTTATATAAAAATATATTTAATTATGTAGGTACATGTTAAACTCAATTGAATAATAATTATAGTGTGCCAATAATGATTATCTATTTGAGTTTACAAAATAGCAATTTTAAATAGAAGCGCATATAACTTGCTTCAAAGTCTATCAGAATAGTTGTTTCAATATGTTCAAAGAAAAATAAGAAAAATATTTATTCCTCGAGGTGACACATATAAATGTATTATAATTGGAAAGCAAAATAGTAAATGCTATAGCATATCTGTAGGAAATTCAATTAGGTACATTAAATAGGCATTAAAATAATTATAATAAAAAAAAAATATCATGTACTTATATTACCTAGTCGATAATAGATATATTAATACCTAGTTAAACATTTTCTAATTAAAATATTAAAAACCATAGAACATAGTATCATCTGCTACGAAATGTAAGAAATTAGGTTGTCTATTGTTAAAAAATCACATTATCTTAAATGATTTTGAGGGTAAGTAAAATTTATTTTACTGTTGTAATGTAGAAAAAAACAAAAAGGTGTAGTTTTTTTTTTAAAGTAACATGTAGATATAGAAAATATTGTTTTGTAAGAATTTGAATAGATTCAATATACGCCCAATATCCATTTACTATAGGTAGGTATAATACACAGTTTTACAATGAAATAATTAATGAGCTAAAAAACATACACCAATATATTTCTTAAACAAATATCATGAATAGCAAAAATATTATACCAAAAAGTAATAAAATAATAATTATTACCTATTCCTATGTTTAACAAATATACTACAATGGTTACAGATTACTTTTATTGAGAACTAAAATATTAACTTATTGCATAGATAGTTTTCATAATCTCTCCAAAACCAATCAATTTATCGAATACCTGAGACTGGACCTCAGACAAATTTAAATTTTGGGGACATTCTGTCCATGGATATAAAACCGATATTTGTTTTAAACCGTAATTTGGGTTTAAACCAATGCTGGAATAGTCAGTATACGATCAACAGAAGTAAAGCAAAACAAGAGGTATTGACACTACCTATCTAGAATTCAATACAGGGAGAGGTGATGAAACTACGTACCTCTCCTTTTTAAAATTATTTAAGTGTACCCCTTCAAATTATATTGTAACATAAGAAATTTTAATTTTAAGTTACGTAAAATTTTTAGCACTTTTGAATCCACTTTCTAATTTTTTTTAACCATTTAATCACTGCCTATGTTGCATTTCGAAATTTACAAGTTTACCTGTAACGTCTTCATTCTTCAATTCATCTATGAGCACAGCGATCGGATACAGCGATGTGTCTTCGGGCGCGGGCTCACCGGACGGCAATGTAGTCGCAGCCATTTGTCGTCTGTACAGTATTTACCAATTGTTGACCCGTCAACAGGACCAATTTATATTTAATTGTCTATTCGAATAGCTAAAATTAAAAAAATAATAAAATTTCACCGTACACGAGAATCAAAACAAACGGATACAGGGAGGACGTCCATTTTGATTAAATATTTTCATGGAATGACATCGCCTTCTGCTGAGTTCTGGTTCGCCTGGTTGAGGTTATTTGTCATGGTAGAAACGGCGACGGACTAGCACGGACTTAGGTCTCTCGATGAATGCGGTGGGGGAGAGGGATCAATAACAATAAACAGCCGCGCAAGGCGTCAACTACAATGGCACTGGCAAGCTAGATCATATACTAGTAATGATCTAAGCTGGCAAGGCAAGGCTGCTATCAGGGACAGAGTAATCCATGACAAAATAGATACTAGATACTAGATAGGTATCATCACTACATAATATATATATACTTGTCTATCAGCAGTGCATCACTATCTGACTATCATCATTCATCACAGTTAACACAATTTTTTTTTAGTTTGCGCCTTTACGGCATGCGCATTTCCTTCACATCCTGCCAAAGTCGTAGTTCTCCATTTCTTAATATAAAGTAACAACTTTTAAACTTATTTATGACGTCTAGACAGACAATTTACGTAAAAATTAATACATTTTCCAGGCTTATCTTTAAAGATTAAAGAAACTAAATTTAAAAAAATAACAAAATGCATTCCAATGCTCATGTTTAAAAAATTTGGGTCTTTTAGACATAGTCCAAAGCAACAAGCATCAAATAAATTTTCAGTTGACAATGAAATGCATGGTGCGACTTAGTAGTATACTAGTATATAGTATTTGATGACGTCTATGACTCAAACTCACTGTCAGAATATTAAAATATTGTGAGCAACTATTTTGATAATATCAAAGTCTCCAGAGTTCAAGACTCAAACAAGTAACAACTCAAACTCAATAGTCAATGGTAGAAAGTCAATATACTCAATACCAAGATAATAGATATATTTAAGCTTGCTCAATACTGAACTTTAATGATTTATAGTCTACAATCTGCATAATTAATTACTGTAGATACATGAAAATTTCACTGAATGTTTATATTAGCATTTCCTATACACCATACAATTTTGAAAATATTTTGACTCTTTTTGAGCTGTTTACGGACATTTTTAGTTTTCTATTTTTTTTTTTTTTTTTCTATGAATACCAATAAAGTTTTATCTGTTGGGCCATTGATTTTATATATTATAAAATCAATGGTTGGGCCAAGAAGTGTAAAAATGTAATACAAGGCTTCTAATGTATTGTTACAACAGCAGTTGAAAAAAATATTAAAAATACGTAGACACAAGTTTTTTTTATATGCATGCATTTAAAGATCGAATTTTGACAAAATTTATCAAATTTAAAATTGAATAATTATTTTGTAGTTAAAAATGTATAAAATGTTCAACTTTTATATCTAAGGATTGAAAATTTAAAACAAGATTCCACGTAAGTAGTTAATTCTGTTACCAAAAAATCTGAAAAATACATAAGCACAGTTTATTTTTATAGTAATTTTAAGTTCAACTTTGGACAAAATTACATTAAAAAAAACCTAGAATAATTATTTTAGTTATTTTGTTGTGATTGTGTTATATTATTCGTGGGTACTTGAAACTTCTAAAATACACTATTATATACCTATGATAGTATCAGGGTTATTTGTTGTTGATGAATAATGCGTTATAAGTACCTAATGGATATTGTGATATGATTAATTTGGAATTTATTATAGGTACCTATTATATTTCAATTTTTTTTAATACCATTGATACTTATATAATATGTCTTATACCTAGAGTCTAGACTGACATGCCGTCTCCGCTCAGAATCGTTTTTCTTATGCAATGATATATCATTGAATTCAAATTTAACACCATCCATTATATAGTGACTCACTTGTAACCAACTGTACAGCAGGTCAAATTTTTAAGCCCGAGTCTCCTGCCAATCACATTTCTTGTACAAATGTTTTTATCCATTAGATCAACATATTGCCAGGGAATATAATCTGCTCTTCTAGGTTAATAAACTGTGTGCAATGCACCTTTCAAACTGCTTAGTACTATATAGTTAAATACACATTTTTCAATAATTGCATAGGTAGGTAGCATTTATTTTGCGTTTTATGCAATATTTTAGTTAACACTATCAGTGACAAATTTAACCTTTTTTTATTAACTTTTGCTGTGAAAATGTTTTAGTTTTATTGTTTTACCCATCATTAATTCAAATTAACCTATTTTAATAAACAAACCAGTGATCTTTTAATTATTTTAAAAAGCTCATGTATATTATAAAATAACAATTAAAAAATATATTATCAGCATGCCTGTACTCTATAATTGGTTTATGGTTATCAAGTACAGCTTTCTATAGTAGTACTTAGTAGTATGTATGTGTATATTGTATATTTCAATAAATGTAAATTTTTTTTTGTGGGTCCCTTTTTTTAGGGTTATATTATAAACCCTCTTTGTCTGGTATTTCCATTATGCGGGTGCTGACAGGCCATGAAAGTTTTCAAAGCTATCTTCCCTGAATGGGCAGGGCTAGGAGCGGCCATTGCTGACTATTAGCATCCAAAGATTGTGAAACATAGCATATACATACTGGCGTCTGCTAAGGATAGCCGCCTGGCTTCTCGAGAAACAACCACCGTGTATTCTTAATTCTTTTAAGTTTCAATAAACATTGAATGGTGGTGCTTGTAAGAAGTAATGCTAATACTTCCCCTCCCCCCCCCCCAATAGGTTTGCAGTTCAAAGGGAGAAAAAGGAATAGGTATAATATAATATTATTAGATTTTAGAACAAACTTAATTTTTAAATATGTAGTTTGTTTCTCTTTAAATAGGTACCTGTATAATATATTTAAACACTCTAAACTAGTTGTTTTTTTTATTATTATTAGCTTTTAGTCAGTTACTATGAGTTATGACAGCTTGACAAATATTTTAAATAATATAAAACTACTACAATAGAAAAATAAAACAAATACAAATATTGAATAACAAAACCAGCTTCCAATACTAAATTCATTTTTTTTTTACTATAATAATTATAACAATAATTTACCTAAAAGTAAATGGTTCAATTTGAGTTTTAAACTAAGTACCTATACTGTGGGCTGGGCAATATCTATGAAGCAAGTGTAACTATATAATATTATATATTTTTGGATTTTAACTAGTCTATTTTAGGGCTTATGCCCCCTCCCCCATCCCATCAATATAATTAAATTATAATTATAGACTTATAGTATAATGCCGGCCCCAGTGACAAAACTAGTGGAGGCATAGCCCTCTCCTGACTATGATTTACCCCCCTCACAAAAAAAAAATATATCCCTTATTGATTTAGATATAACCCCTCTATGGGTTATTTTAAATTAATAGTTTTGTAAGGGGCTATAGCCCCCCAGCATTTCAACTCTAGTTGCGCCTATGAATGACCCTGCATAAATTATTAATTTTGAATAAGAATTATGAATTTTAATATATTTAATAAAACTTGTGAAACATGTCAAAGATATTGTACCTTTTTAGTTTTTACACATAGGTATCCGTTCTCCCTTCATTTAAATTTCTAAGATTGGAGTATCTTGTTTAGAAACTAAAAATTAATATACCTTATAGACTTTTTTTAGGGTATCTTGCCCAACCCTGTCTGTACTGAATATGTTTTTAATAATATTTTGTATTTTATAACAAATAGAATAATATAAATATTTTAAATCAACAAATTTACAAAAAAAAAAAAATTATTTGATCTTGGTCAGTTTGATATCAGGTAATGATTCTGGTCTCAAAATCAATTGTGCGCTTATTTTAATGTCATCTTGACTTCCTAACGTCTCAATTTTCATCTTTCTTATAACAGTCGATATTATAGTTTTCATTTGATGCATGGCAAATTTTTGTCCTAAAAAAAATAATTTGTAATATTAAAAAAAATTAATATATTTTAATATTATTTATATATAAATATCATTAATTACCAATACAGTTTCTTGGACCAGCACTAAATGGTATGAAGGCATAAGGATGTCTATTGATACTGTTTTCAGGTAAAAATCTATCGGGATCAAATGTCAAAGGGTTTGGAAAATGTTTTTCCTCGCGATGTAGTAAATATGGTATTACTACAACTACTGTCTGTGGTGGTATATCATACTCTTCTTAAATTTTAAGTAAATAATTAAAATAAAGTGAATGATAATTGTGAAAATAATATCAGCAAAATATATGTATTTATTATTATACAACTTACTTATGTGAAGATGTTGTCTAAGCATTCTGGTAACACTAGGAACACTTGGGTATAGTCTTATAGTTTCCTTTATTACTCGATCTAAATATGTCATAGATTTAAGGTCTGCCATAGTAGCTTCTCTATCACTGTCTCCAAATATTGAATATAATTCTTCTCTTGCAGAGTTCTACAGTACAGATTAATTTCATATAATATCATTAAAAATAAATTAAGCTAGGCTTGTAGAGTATTGTCTAATTTACTTGGATATCTTGATTCAATCCCAATTGTATGAAAGCCATTGTCATGGCAGTTGACGATGTGTCATGTCCCTCAAATAGGAAAGTGTCTACTTCTTCTCTAATATCCATGTCTGTCATTTTTTCTGGATTTTGTTTTGATATTCCAATTAGAAGATCAAGAAATGATTCTACTCGTTTTTTCCCTGTAAATCAACCCTCGGGTATTAAATTATATTATACTTCTGACTTTTGACATGAATAAGTATTATTTTTAATATTAATAGGGACCTAAAATCAAATTAATTAACTTTTTTGCTGTATTTATAATGAAACTATTAAAAATAAATGTATTCTTTAACTTTACACTTACCTATAACTTATAACAATCAAACAATCAAACTATTTAGTTACAGGTAGTACCTATAACCTATTTAAATATAAAACCAATAATTCACACTCGTGTGTTGTGTCTTATTTTGGGTATCAACCTATTTCTCTGTTGACTGTTAGGTATCTCTTCCACTAGTGTAGCTGGGTACCAATTGCTAGAACCATTTTCAGGTGTGAAAAAACTAAAGGTATAAACTCATCAGGCTTTGCATATTATAGTTTTAAATGTCTGTTGTAAAAATTAAAAAGTGGGGAAGTGAGTACCGTTCTGCTCCGATTCTGAGCGAAGACGTTCTGTTAGCCTCATATATAACTAAGTATATTCTATAATATTACTGCTACCTATTAAAATAATTTATTTTTCAATAAATAATACGTACACAGAAACATGTCCAGAATAAAAAAATCAGGATAGACCCGGTTATAAGAAAAAAACTACAATATGGGTAGGTAGCTACTAATTTTTTTTTTTTAATTTGAACTAACTATTAATAACTAATATTTATTTAGAAAATTGATTTGATTTCTTGAAAAAAGAGATACTGAGCAAAACACATTTTCCTGTTTTTAGTTTAAAAATATTTATTTCAAAATGCATATTTTGCGTATATTGTAAGAGTTCAAAATCAGGGTAGGTCCAGGCCTACCCACTGCGGTCTGGGACGTTTTAGCACCAAGCAATATTTATATACATTTACATATTGCATAGGTAGTAGGTACTCGAATGGTTATAGATGAATATAATATAGAAAGAAACATCTAAATTAAGTGGGAGTTAAGTGGGTCGTCGATCACCACAATTTCCTCCAGAAATCTAGAATTTATATCAAAGGGTGTTAACAAATTAAAACTGTATAAATAACCACGCCAAAGCTGCTATTAGACGTTTAGACGTATGAACGTTCAAATCGGTGTTACTAATCCAACATACTTATTGGTCGTTATAAATTGCCTTGAAAAATTCAATCAGAAAGAGACGTTTTTTATGAACAAATTAAAATTTGACACATAATATAACAATGACTCAATCTCTTCAAACCTTCTGTACAGCAGAGCAGTTACCTACGTTCTCCTTTTTGATTTTATATAATATTATAGTGCATATTTGTCGGTTTAATTATTACAGATAATTTAATTATAAATACCTACAGAAAAAAAACTAGACTAAACTCCAAAAAGGGATCCTCTTATTGCTCCCTAGTCCCCCTTAAATTCTCCACTGTACTCAGACTCATTATTTTATATTATAATTCTAACGTTGAACCTAAACCTAACTAATAATGTACATTATTTATCTTTATATATGATATATCTTTATTTATCTTTAATCTTTATTATACCTACTTTATTAGTATTTAGTTCATACTTAATATCTGCCATCTGGTGACTGCTGCGATTAAGCTAGGTATTTAAAATATAGTACCCACCCACCAATTTTTTCTGAGTGAATGTGGATGGCTAACCCCCACACCACCCCCAAACCTAATTTGTAAAAGTTCACCTAGTAGGTACCTATCATTAAAATAACCACCCCCACTTTTACATGATGCTGGCTAGTGTCCCTTCATAAATTATCTATTCACACCGCCACTTTAGATACTGACTGATGATGGTCGGTAGGTAGGTATATAAATTTGTAAGGTTTTTAGTATTATATTTTATAGGCTAGGTATCTTATAAATTATATATCAGTAAATTACCAAAACTTAATTCTTCAGTCTCTAAACAATTAACAGATTCAAGTTTAGCTCGCTTTTCTTTAATCACCTAAAATTAAAAATATGTAGATAGGTATATAAAATCATAATTTATTATTAACAATTATTATTTAATTTGTTCATTACATATATAATGTATAACGCATTATTTTCAATTTTTACTTACATTTTCTGTAAATGTATGTAAAATCTTAAGAGATTTATTAAAATCCCTTCCATTTTTACTCAGATTAAAAATACTTTCATTCCAAAGCCAAAATTTGAAAATTCGTTTAATCGTAATATCAGTTACTCTGAAATAAATAAAATATGTTCAGTAGGTACTAAAGACCTGCAAGGTTCAGGGCCAGTTAGGTTAGTTTGTAACCGTAGTGACATTGGACCAGGCCGGGTCTTTAAAATAAAATAAGGGTTCGACCTGGCTTTTTTTTGTAAAATATTTTGGGTTGGGCCGGGCTGGACTTCGAATATATTAAATCAATAATTAATGATTGGACCGGGCTCTTTAAGGATTTTTCTTCGACAATAAAAAATCATAATTTAAAATAATAAATAATAATGATATAACCGACGTTGGTACAAACTACAAATATAGATACAATCATAATGAATATAATATCTTGATTAGTGGGTAGAGTAAAGCTATTTATATACCATAATAATATGTCAATACAAAATAAAACAATAACGTTAAAAGTATTTTCCGTTAGATCTAGCTAGTTTTTCATCAAACTATTCAAACTACAGGTAAATCGTAAATGTAATACATCAACGCTAGTTATCACTGATATCATTAAAATAATGTCATGGGAAATTTTTTAAAACATTTTTAAACGAGTTCTACAAAAAAAACTTAAGACGACTAGGCTTTTTTTTTAACAAAATTTTAAGCGCAAGCCTTAAAATAAAATATGCCGGCCGGGCCTGGGCTTTTTTTCAGTGTTTTGGACCGGGCCGGCTTAAGAAAAAAAATGTTGGACCGGATCGAACTTTTTATGAGCTCAGGATTATTTTCTAGCTGGGCCTAGGCTTTTTTTCACAATATTTTGTACCGGGCCGGGCTGGGCTTGAGGATATAATTCATGGACAGGACCGGGCCGAAAATTTAGGTTGTAGGACACTTTGTACGGTCACCTAGAAAGAATTGAAACCTTGAACAGATTGTACTATTTTAAATAGTAACAACAGTCAATTTGGCGGACAGTTTGTACTAATGTACTATTTGATGTAGAAAAAAATTTATACATATCACATAATTTGTTATTATAAAACACATGCAGTTAACAGACATAAATAATAATACCTAATAATAATAATAATAGTTATGATAATAAATTCGTACGGGTTACGTGCATTTTAACATACAATTATAAATTATGTAATAGAGAACCAATAAAATCGTATTAGAGTATCCAATTTTAGGAGTTAATTGTTTCAATTGACAATAATAATTAAAATGTGCAGTATAAACCTACACATAAGACATTTTACATACTATAATAAACATAGGCGTGCGCAGACTTTTGGTTCCGGGGGTGCACACTAAAAATTAGGGGCCACAATAATTTTGAAAACAATTATAGATATAGTCAAATGTTTTAAAGATATCAAATGCACTAAAAATATTTATTTTATTTTATTATTCATTCTAATAAACATTACATAACAATATATAGATATATAATCTTATAATGATAATCGACGTTTAAAAGGAACAACATTTTTGAATTCGTCAATAATTTCATTAATGTAATTTACACTTAATTAATAATTAGGGCCCTAGTCGTTTTTTGTGAAGGGTACGGGGGTGTCCAGGCACCCCCGGCTCCCCATGTGCGCACGCCTATGATAATAAACTAAAGTAATAAAATATATATTTCCTGGTTTATTTATAACGTACAAAGTGTCCGCGATCGATTTTTATCAATTAATTTTCACCGTACAAAATGTCCGCGTTACGCAACTCAAACAATAGATAGTACAAAGTGTCCGTTTACCGAAAATGTACTGCCTTTGCAGGTCTATAGTAGGTACCAACACTACCAACACAATTTTTTCATTTACAACTTAAAAAACCATACATACGTATTTATTGCTTCAACGTATTCTAGAGATTTACCCTCTTGAGATCGCAATTCAGTTCCCATTATTGTGTCTATAACATAATATTTACATAGTATATTAGTATATTAGTATTTATAATCAACACTTATAATATTATAAGGATAAATATGTGATACTCGTCGATGGAGTTTAAGGGGGCTGCAACCCACGTACTTTTCATACGTTTTAGACCAATAAGCGGTGGTAAATTACACATACTTTGGAATGTCCGATTTAAATTTTTTATACATGTTTGAATTCATTGATAAAATATCTAGGTTTCTTAGGAAGTCGATTTTCAATTTTCTATTTAAAATGACCTTAAAATAACCAAATTTTTTTTAGAAATCCCATGAAATAAATGCATTAAATTTGTATTTATTTTGGGCACATCTGATTGTAAATAAAAAAAAGTGATTCCTAAAAAGCATAGTCTAGAAGTTTATAAATTCAACTATTTTTTCGAAATTACAATCGAACTTCGGGAAGTATAATTAATTTACTACTGCTTTTAGTAGTTTTATAGTCATGCAAACAAGAATATATTTCATTTTTCGAGATGTATTGACATGTGCGTGCGCGTGTGAGAGTTGATTCCGGCGTGGTTGCCCGACTCGACATGCAGTGATTCTCAGAAACGATAACGGATTACGCACACTAATGTTCATTTACTACTCACTCATAGATACAGTATTAATTTATATGTCACATGAATTGCCTAAATAGTACTCCTTAAAATATGCTACGGTGCAGCCCCCTTAACATTTATTTTATATGGTATACGATATACCTAGGTAATATGAACAATTAACTCACCACAAACAAGGTCTAATGCACAAAGTGTCATATGAGTATAAATAGACACACGTTGATTGTTACTTGCCATATTTTCAAGTTTTTTTGTTAAGCATTGAGCATGTTTATTAAACGAAGAAATATACGTTTCCAATATTTTAAAGTGAAATGTATATGTTAGCAGTTTCCTTCTCGTTTGCCATTTTTGACCTATTTTATATACATATTTCATAGAAAAAATATATATCAATTAGGTTGGTGGATAAGCAAGATATATATAAATGCTATGAGTATTAAGATTTTCTTTTTTAATTACTTCCACTTGTTAGAAGACCTTTATTTAACCAAGGCTTAAGCAATCCATATTCTGGTCCTTTGTTTATATGCTGTGGACTAGATAATAAAACCTGAAAATATTTATGTAGGTACCTCATTATTTGATTCATATTATATAAATTATACTACAATAATAAGCTAAATCTTAGAATTTTAAGTTTCACCTGACACATTTCGATATTTTAATATTTATGTAGGTTTACGATTACATATAATAAAATATAGGTAATATATAAGAATATAATAATAATTTAATAATTATGATAAAATTCTTAAATGTTAATAAATGTAAAAATAAATTAGTAAATAGGTACTTTTATATCGTCTGGATCGTTTAACAATACGTATGAATGACCCAATAATTGAATATGAACCAATGATCCATGTTGCTTTAAAATACTACTAAGAAACGGCAAAACATCTGAAAATAAAATAAAATCCTGTATATAAATGTAATCTAATATAAACACAATAATGTTATTCAAGGGTAGATTTATTAGTAAGGTATCTTGGGCAGTAATTCAGTATCATAGGGTGGAACATTTAAATTGAATAGGTACTGAATAAAATATTTGTGCATTATTTTTATTAATAGTATTCCGTATTCTATAATTTTGCCTCTTGAACCATCTATATACGGTATTCGGAAAAAAAAGCCCCGGAAAAAAAAGCCCCAGAAAAAAAATACGGTAAAAAAAGCCCCGCCATAGGAAAAAAAAGCCCCGTACGGCGTACCTACGAAATACATATCACTTTTTTTATTATAGTCGACATTTTATAATTTTAAATTTTTAAACAATATGCCTAGGTATCTATATTACGCGTTCAATTTTAAGTATTATTTAAATTTATATATATTTTATTGTGAGGTTTTTTATACATTTATTTCAGTACATGCATTATAAATTATGATTATGCATTATTTTAAATTTTAAATTAAAGAGTATAATATTATTTATCTTTGATTTTTTGTATATTTGTATTTTTAAATACAATTTTATAATTTTATTTTTGCTATGAACTACCCTAAAACAATTTTTAATTATAAACAAACAACAAACTACAATGAATAGTGTATTTTTAATTGTGATATAATTAGTTATTATTATTATTATTATTATTTTTATTAGTGTCGTGTCGAGTCAATGTGTCATATACTAGATGTCATTTTTTTTATAGTTACCTTTTAAGAAAATAAATGTATTACCTTGTATAATAAATTAGATGCATAATAATATAATAAAATAATTTACTAGTATATTATTTTATAATATTATATTTATGATTATGGATATTATGATTATAATTAATTATATAAATCATAATAAAAAAGAATAATGTATTTAGTTGGTATTGGGCTTTTTTTTCCTATGACGGGGCTTTTTTTTTCCGATGAATGTTGTTAGGGGCTTTTTTTTCCGAGGCTTTTTTTTCCTAGATTCCTATATACCTATAACTACCTATACCGGCTATACCACGTTTCTCTTGACATACTAGAATAATAATTCATGAAGTGAATAGTGGTTAAATACATTTTAATCTATATCCACTTCAGTCTCTATGATCCAGACGACCATAAATATTTGTAAGCATTTCATTTTCTTTTCATAAAAATATTATTAAAACCATTATGAGAAGGAAAATAATCAGTGCGACCAAGCTCAATTACGGTATAATTAATTATGAAATTGTCCAAAATTACAAATTTCTGTTGTAAGTTGTAACTGGTAAAATAATAAATTTGTCCGATATCAAAATAATTTATATCGAAATGGAATAAAATAAAAACATAAATTAGTTTATTAATGTTTATTAGTTTGTTAAATTAGCTGGTGAAAGAGAAATTGGATAACAATATACATTAATTGGTGCAAACTTTCAGATTTAAAATTTCAGAATTAAAATATATATATATATAATATGTAAGTGATAACAATTAAAAACAGTAAGTATCTATGTACTGCAGGGTGATTCGCCAAGGATGCATATTGCCATAATATTTTCTTTCAAAAATGAATTCGTTTAAATGTTAAATTTTTTAGGTATATATACTAAAGGATACTCATGTTTTCAGATACTTAGATTTTTGCATCATATAAGGGGGCACTCACGAGTTTCCTCCCATCGATCAGAAAATTGCCTCGAATTGCCTAATCTGAATTTTTTTTTGAAAAGCTTACCCGAATTGCCTCCCGATTTTAAAAATATTATTCACTCGAATTGCATCCTAAGAGGATCACTCCTATTTATTCTTGTACTGGAATCGCCTGCGATAGCTATAATTAATCGATTTATAAAAAAATATTTCAAACATAATTTAGATTAAATATCATTCAATCATTCTGTTATACAGACAAAAACTTAAGTTTGCAGTATAAAACGAATGTTTTAATAAATAGACTGACACAGCAGTAATAATTAATAATATTAAATATAATAATGACGAAATATCATTAACTGATAATCACTAATTGCGGATAAAATTATTGCATTCGAAAAATGAATTGGTCTGGGAAATACTGTTATTACTTTATTTTTGAACATTACTGAATAATAAAATAATCGATAGTACACGTATAACTATCGATATATTGATTAACAATCCAGGTATGTTCTGGGAGGCAATTTGAGTAACCATTTAATCCGAAAACACCCGGAGGCAATTCTAGTAGAAAAAGGTCACCTAACTAAATTTGGGAGGTAATTTGAGTGTCACCGTATAAGGAGTATCCTGTAGTGATACAAACTACCTTTTTTCAAATAACAACCAACATTTTTGTAAAATATTTAGCAGATGAATATAATATTTAATCAAGTAGTATAATATTAGTATCTTTTGCAACTTGTACACTTTTTTAGACCAAAGTCATAGATAGAATCTATTCATATACAACCAAAGGTACTAAGCTTGTATAACTAGTGTATGTTCTATCAATTCATAACTTTAATATATTACTGTCCATTCTTGCTACTTACTTGCACTTATAATAGGTATAGCCGGTATAGGTACATTTGTAAATGTGTATTAATATAATAATCAAACTAGCTATTGTTACAACTTATAATTTACTATTTACAGGAAGTATAAAAAAACTCAAAATATGTGACTGTAATCATTAAACGTTACTAATAAATTATAACATCATTTATACAAAACAAAAAGATTACATTTTAAATGATATTCAAGTAGGTACCCAAGGTCAATATTAAATTATTATTCTTGTATGATCGCATTGATTTTCATTGCAAATTATTATTATTTATTTACATACCTACCTAAATGTGAATAACAATCGAGATAAAAATATTAAAATAATATAAATAAATGATAAACCTATGGTTGATATGTTTAAAAGGTAATTAAAATACCTCTGAAAATATAATAAAATATATTAATACCTACCAAAGTAAAATTAAATTTTAAATATTAATAAGCACGTTTTTAAGTTATAAATTATAATAAATAGTGTAAGTAGTATCTATTTATCAAATAATAATAACATTTTATAATATACATTTAAATGCCAGTAAAATAAATCCAAATTTTAGTATAGTTCAATTTTTTAGCAATTTTGCGTGTATAATAAAGTGAAAATTAAAAATGCTCATAACTCATTTATAAACTGAATTATAGTAAAAACCCTTCATACAAACATAATATAGATAATGTTCTTACTTCTTACCATTAAGTTTCATAATAGATCGATTCACTCTTAGTTTTAAAACTGACGAACTTAACTTGAAACTGAGCGTACATTTGCTATGCTACGCGCCTACGCACTTTCAAGTAAGACGGAGACAACAAATGAGTGTGTAGTGTGTTGTATCTTCTTAACATTTTCTATACTTGGCGGTAGAAGCAAACGTGATCTTTGAGTTAACACTGACTCCATGTATACATAATATTTATAAAATGTACTAAGATTATGAAAATAATTACCAGAGTTAAAATTCTTGGGTGCTACATCCCTTACCAAAACTATTAACTTAAAATGACCCGTGGACCCTCACATTACATCAGTAATTTTAGATTCTGGACAAAGCGAAGAATGTTATGGCTTCACAACGATGTGTGTTTTTTCTTATTATGTATCTATGACTGGAACTATCGCGGTGAGCCAAATAATCCAATCTTAGAATAATGTTCTATACCCAAAATTATTTACACCCACCACTATATTTAATAGGTTGAACCATTTTTTAATACAATAGTAGGTATATAACTCATAGGGAGGTGTCAGGTAAGTATAAATACCAACATACCATAGAATAGTATTCGAATAGGTTCGTGGTGCAAATAACTTGGACATAATATTTTGATAATTAGGATAAGTTACAATCAATATTTTTTTAAATTTCAACCAAATAACTAAAATGATCATACAAAAAATTGTTATTTTTGGTAAATATCTGATTTCGTCAAAGTTCGAACTTCAAATGTGTACAAAAAATAATATGTACTTTTGGAATTTTCAAGCTATCTACTGTAGCCTGTAGGTAATAAAATCTTTGTGGAAACTATTGTTTTTAATTTTCAATTTTTTTAACTCAGAACTTAAAATCAAATATTATTTTAAGCTAAACATCAGGTAGGTGATAATCATTTCTATCAGAATTTAAAGATCATAATATTAGAATAAAATAAATAATTACATGCATATTAAAAGGATTATTATACAATATTGAAGGTTTTAGGTTGGTGAAATGAGTACCTATAGGTTATAAGTGTTCGACTTAAATTGAAAAGGAGAAAGTTTTAAACAAAATATATTAATATCGGTTAGTTTTTAACACTTATGTGTAATATTTAATCAAAATCTTCTGCTCGCATCAATCATTTGTAAAAAAAAGTTTACAATAAGACTGTAGGGCAATCACATTAAATCAGAATATAACTATATAAGTAACTGATTTTAAAGCAATAAAGTTGTATAATGATATAAATAATAATATTATGTACTATGTAGGTACATTACGTTTCTAATACTATAATCGCCGTTAGGTATACGCTGTATAATATACTAAATACATAAGTATAATTGTGCAAAGTACTATGTATACTCAGGTAAGTGGTAACATCTAATGACCAACTAAAAGCGCTAAAACTATAGTACAATAAACACTTCAGTCTTCACACATATTATAAAATTTATCAATTATCGTGTAAGAACAAAAATGTTTACATAAATAAAATTATTAATGAATTGAAACCATATTAAATTTTAACTGGATACCTACTATTATAGAAAAATGATATGAATATTATGAATAATGATAGGTACTAGACAGAGTTTTATATCACTTAATAACTGACATCAAGGTAAATAAATTCAAATTTTGACCAATTCCCGCAATTTTATTGGTTCTACAATAAGTAAACTTATAGGTAGTATGTAAAGGATAAATTAATATAAGTGTTTAAGTGGGTATACGAGTACAAATCGATAAAATAATAAATGTTAAGTATTTCCATAAGCTGCACTTGGTAAATCGCCTGCATACACTTATCAATCATATTAAAAAAACTAGCTCTGCTGTAGAGTACATTTCGAGCGTAATGGTTTACTGATGTCTTGAATTCAAATTCAATACCTAAATAATTATTATAGCCTATAGGTAAAAGAAAAATGATTTTGCAAGTTATTTGGAGTTAAGTAAAAAGAAATAATAGTAGTCTAAATTATCTTCAAACAGTTCAAACCAAGTTTCTATTTTATTTCATTTTATTTGTTATTTATTTTAAACTTACGGCTATGTTTTATGATCGAAGGTTAGATATATTTTATTAGATACCTATTTATCCATAGCAATTAAATATAAAATAACAATATTATCAAGTAGGTACCGACTAACTAACAAGTACAAAATACAATACAAGTATACAACAATGGTGCATGGTGGATACGTATTATTGTACCAAGATGGCAATATTGTATATTGTTTATATATGATTTTTAAATTCATAATCTATAACAATATAATGTTAAGAGGACGCCAAACTGTCATTTATTGTCTCCGTCTTACAAACGTACAACATGGCAAATAATTGTACGTTCACAATAGCATATTTTACTCGCTGTAATTTCTAAAATTATAATGATTTACCTCTTATACAATTTAAAGATAAGAATAGGGTATCTCTTAAGTCGTAGGATTTTATAGATATTATTATTTTTAAGTAAGTTAAGATTATTTTAAAATATAAACATTTTAAAGTTTCAAAAAGGTCATAACTTACTCTTAATAAAATATCAATAAAAGCCTCCAAGATGCCCTAAATAATAATCTTACCTTTAAATTTTATAACAGGTCAATTTACTTTAATTTTAGAATTTATAAAATGTATTATTGTGAACGAACAATTTGTAATATTGCACGTTTGTAAGACGGAGACAGCTCTTGTGGGTATGTTATTCTCTTACCAACGATTATTGGTCGGTAATCTAGGAAAAATATTTTTTAAAAAAAACCTTCTGATTCTACGTATTTGTGTATAGGTACAGTACGCCTTACGAGTTAAGGCATACAATGATTAGCCAAATTTCATCAACGCATTTGACGTTTCCATTGACCATTAAAAATTAAAATGCTTAGAAAAACAATACATTTTCAATTTTGATAATTTATCAATTTTACCAGTAAATAAATAATAATATTTTATGAAATGAGTAGTTTTACTAGCTATTACCAATATTGTAACAAACTAGTACAGGAAATTTAATGGTGTTAATTTTTATATTGGGAGTGCTAAGCCCTAGTTGCACCCATGCAGTGGCTATAGACAGTGATATGATATTTTAAGTTGGAAATATTTACTTGATTCAAAAATACAACATTTTTTTCCTTTTATTTTTTCAAATGTTTTATTATTTTCAATATTTATGGATTTTTATGTAATTTGTGATTTAGTTTTATAAAGTAGGTAGTAAATTTTTCTATAAAATTAGTTGAAGCCAATTGTTGTAAATAAGACGATTATTTAACTTGAAGGCAAATATTTCCAAAAAAACTATACAAATAACATTTGTATAATTAGCTTATAGAAAATAGAATATATCCATAACTTCAGAGAATTTAAGATGTTGATAAATACCTCAAAAAGAGCCAAAATATCTTGAAAATTGTACTACGTTAGAAAATGTTATTGTAAATATTTGGGGGAAATTATAGGTGTCTACAGTTATTCATATTTTAAATATAATAAAAAAAACTCCCAAAAGTACCAACATGATTATTTTTCTACCCGTCAGATACCCTCTCAATTTTGAAGGTTAAAAAATGTGTACACTAAAAAAAGTAGTTTCTTAAACACACACACACACACAAACATATAATTGTAAGACAATAAATTCATTGTATCGCTCAAAATCTTATCATCTATCACCAAGTATCTAAACATATTCTACACATATATAATTCAATCTTTCAACACCTAAACATTCAATGTAATTATATATTATATACCTATGTATAATGTACGTGAAATGTATTATAAATTGAGATTATCTAAAAATATATATATTTGCACAAACTGATGAAATCATAATAATATAGGGATGCTTTTTACTAAAAATATATCCTTATCTGAGATCAATCACGTGTCTAAGACAACGAACTCGATAAATAATGTATAGGTATTATAGGTATACCTACCGGAATAGGAAAAATATTGTTTAATATAATTAACTGCGATAATTATATTTATTATTTACATTTAGTTTAAAGATGTTAGGTAATTGTGTGTTTGTCAAATATAGACTTAACAAGACTTATTTTATTCAGTGTAATATTATATACGTTTGAGTTTATAATGGATAAGTTCAGAGAAAGTTGAAAACATTATCTTTATATTAACAGACATTTTCAGTTGGCAAGATAATATATTAAAGTTTAAAATAGCATTAGGTATACAATACACATTTATAGTAAAATAACGAAATGTGAAATTAGTAATTAATATTTACTAACTATATAATCAAGTAGGTACCGGTACCTACACGGCTACACGCCTATGTAAACATTAGAAACACATTATTAAATACATATAGGTACGTATAATAAAACAATACGTCAGGCAATTTATTAGGTTTGGGTCAAGTAATTTGTAACTAATTATTACACAATTAAAGGATTTTATTTAAAATATATTATATTTTAATGCTTTGATTACAACCTACTGGCTACCACCCAGTTTATACTTTATAATGGGTACTTAATATAATTATATGACATTTTAACCAATTATAGTCTGAGCCCAATTTTTATAAACTGTATTAACATATTTATAAAATTAAAAAATGGAAATAACGAGTTAACCCCTCTTCCCCCAAGAAGGAAAACAAAAAAACTAAAATAAAAATCTGATAAGTGGGTGTTGCTCTGCTGCATAGTAGGTTACAAGTGGGTCACTGTAATGTTTGGTATTAAATTTGAATTCAATGATATAAAATGATTGTACACGAAAAACGATTCGACGAAGACGCTCTGTCAGCCTAAATATTACAAAGTATATTTTATGATATTAATGTGATTAAAGTAATTTATTTTAGTTTTAGTAATTATAGTATCTACTGACTACTACAGTAGGTTAAATTAACTTTTGCCAAAAATATTACATTTGAAAATGTTAATGTGTGTATAAAAGTAAATATAATAATATACCTACTCTAAAAGTTTCGTGTATAATAATATATTAAATATAAATGTTATTCTTGGTTTTAATATGTAATTTCAACAGTTTCGTCCAAATTTGAACTTATAATGTCCGTAAAAAATAACTGTGTATGTATACTTTTTTAATTTTTTGGTTCCAGTATGAACTATTTATGAGAATCCTTGTTATAAATTTTCAATCCTTAGCTATAAAAGTTGAAAATTGTATACATTTTTAACTACTAAATAATATGTAAATTTTCAATTTGATAAATTGTATCAAAATTTTAACTTTCAATACTTAAAAAAAATTGTGCATATGATTCTTTATTATTTTTCATCTGCTATCTTACCTAATTATCTTGTATTAAATGTTCAAGCTTTTTGACCCAATGAATAATATTTTATTGACAAACTAGTCAAAATATTACAAATGTATATAAAATAATAAAATAAAAATTTGATGAAAATTTCAAGCACCTACTGTTAATAGTTTTTGAAAAACAAAAAAAATCAGAAAAACGTTGTATGATTTACGTATAACTTCACACGTTCATTCAAAATAAAATTGACTTTCCAGAAAACTTTTTTTTTGTTTTTATATCTAGAAAACCTAATGGGAATTTCAAATTTTAGAAGTACATAGAACAATTTTTATGAATTTCTAACTCTAAATAGTTTGCCATTTTTTGTGATTTTGAAGAATTTTGTTACAATTTTAACTTTAGTCGCTCTTAACAAATTGTTGTGGATTTATGCTAAATTTTTTATTTTCAATTATGAGGACCGTTGTATTAAATTTTCAAGTTTTTTGACAAAGCAAAAATTTTTTATCTGCAATAATTAAAAAAACAAAAAACCCATATTTTTTATGCCTATAAATAGCTCAAAAAGAAACGCAATATTTCGAAAGTTTTATGTTACATAAAAATCGCTAATATAAACATTCAGTGACCATGTATTTAAGTTTAATTTTTTTTAGAGTTACAATAAAAAATTAAATCTATTTTTTCAAAAACTGGTTTTTCATAAGAATCTCAGTTTTTCCTAGCGCTTCTGGAAACAATTTAGCATTTTTTACTTTGGACGCCTCAAAGTACCAACTAGATTCACTTTCCTACTAGAAAAAATACTGTTGAGGAAAACCAAAGCGTTTTTACTGCCTCAAAAGGTGATGACATACAAAAAAACACAAATCATTGTAAAATTAATACATTCATCGCTTCGCTTAGAATCTAAAAAAAATCACGATTAAAAATATAAATAGAGATACGATGATGTTATAATTTTAAGAGAAAAGGAATATTAAATTATTTTAAAACCATAAATTATCTTTTTTTATTAAATTAAACCCTCTCCCAGGAAAAATATTACACCACTGATATACTACTTTTGATTTATCAATAGGAATTTTTTTTAATACAAAACAATTCCAAATAAGTTCTTAAGATAAACCACCATTAAATTTTAAAAAATAACATTAAAATACATTTTTTAAGTTACCGACCTTTAGGCTTAAGTGTAGATAGCTTATGTGATAATTTTAAATCAGTCAAATATCCTCGTGGCATGGATGGTAATTTTGAGCACAAACGGTAATGTTCCTTGGATTTCCGAGCACAGAAACACGTTGTAAATATTGAAATTAAAATTATAAAAATTAAAAATAAACTTAGTAGCAAGATAATTGTCATGATGTTAGTAAGATAACAACGAAAGAATAAAGATTTAAAGTAAAATTTTAACAGCAAATCAAATAGGTACCTAGTTCGGTGGAACACTGTTGGTGGGCTAGGTACGTACAAATAGATAGGCTGACAGCGTTATAGTAATTGAAGAAATGGTTTATGAATGTCTCTTAAAATAATAATTATTATAAGGAAGTGTTATTAGTGGCGGGGATTATTAATACATTATGGAAACAGACATTGGGAAAATATAATATAATCATCCGGTCACCAAGCTGCACTATATTGGTATATTGCCGTATTGGTATCTCGTACAGACGTATAGGTACTGCACACTCCTCTAATTTGGATAATTGGTGCATAAATATTCCGAACGTGGAACGGGTAATAAAATATTTTGTTTACAATAACATCACATTTTATATAGACGAACGAATCAATGTAAATGTGTAAATTACAATAATACACATGACCATGAAGTCATTAAAATAGTCAATATATTTGAAATATGTACAAAATACATTCTAAAAATTATACACATAGGTATCTAAATGGGATAGTTGAACCCAAAGATCGTACCTATTCTTTTTTAAGGTTGTTGTATTCAAAAACTGTACACTTTAAAATTAATATATAATGTTTTTTAATAATATAAGAATATATTTTTAAATGTAAAATTCATTATTTATTATTTATAAACATTTAATTAAAATTAGTAATTATGAATTTTTTTTTTTTAATTTTTTATTAGAGAATATACAATCTATACACAAAGGCATGATACGAATATGTGCTACAATAAATTTATAATATGAATAGGGTGAGGGAAGAAACCATCCAGTGATCGCACTTAAATATAAAAATTATGACAACTAAGTGTGTGGTATTTTGATATGTAGGTAATGAATAGATAAAATATTGTATGCAGTTTGGTTCAGTGACCTTTTTGAAATCAAAATCATAAGTATACGGTTTTTGGATTCAACCAGCTGCAATGTATTTAGATTTTAGATAGCCAAATAGGTATATTTATATCAAAGCATCAAAGCCAATTCAAAGATAATAATATTTAGGTTTGGTGGCTCACCAGATATATCATTACAAGGCGCGTCCATGGGGGGGGAGGGGGCGTAAGTGGTGAGATGTTCTGGTACTCAAGACTTAACATTTTTCGCCTCCCCATGGAATTGACCTGAAGACGCCCTTGGCCCCTCACCCACAAATAATTAAATTACTTAATTTATCCATAACTTAATTGATTTGTAACATACATTTTACAATTTTTTCCTTGACACGTTTGTGTTGTAAATTTACGATAAGTTGGAGTTCCAATTTTTAGCGTTTTATCTATTTGGTTTAGAGCGTTGCAAGTATTAAGGAGTAATATTTTGGCGATTTATATGATTATATGACATGTATATTTGGGATGTGTCAATGTATGAGTAATAAATTTAGTATTTACATAAATGTGTGAAATTTATTATCCCTTTAAATGATACACGTTTTTGCCTCTAACCAATTTTTCATGAAGTTTTTGTTGTCATGGCTAGTTATTAATCTATATTTACTTTTTTAGATTCTGAGCTGAATGAAAGAATGTTTTACAATGTTTGTTGTGTTTTTTTCTGTCCGTCAGCAACATTTCGGATAGTAAGCATCCTTCGATTTTTAAGATCAGCATCAGCATCTTTTCTGATAGAAAAGTGAACCTAATTCATGGGCGTAACTATGGGGGGAGGGCTTAGGGGGCTTAGCCCCCCCCCCCCGCACATAAATTTAGCCCCCTATGAGGTTTTAATTTTTAGCCCCTCCTTAGGCTAGTAGTTAGAACCCAAATCGTTACGAAAAAAATAATGTGTAAAAACATAAATTATAATATTATAAAATATGATATAATATAATTGATATTATGTACTGTATAGGTATGTAGCAACTAGCAAGTATGAATTTATCGTAATTGGTCATAGTTTTCACGTAAGAAATGTGTTTAGGTGTATAGCTTATCTGCTTATTGCATATTAGCTTCAAGTATATATATATTACGCTATTAACACCCCTATTATATATAATATTAATATATTATTTTATTACCTATATATTAGTTGTATCGCACATTCGTACAGTGGTTGAATATTATTATATAATCATTATATATTTTCCAATTCTCAGTTCTTAATTTACTGTGGTTCTGTGGCACTCTCTGTGAGTCTAATACAGACTTCACAGCCGTTATTTTTATTTTTGATTACGGATACGGTATACGTAAATACGTTAGATTTTAATATTTTATTGTATACAATTATCAAAATATTCAGTATATTTAAATTAAAAAAATCAAGTTTTGCTAAGAATGAAGATGACCCAAAAAAATTATGGTCTATATTAAATGTTGGTTTTTGTATCAACTACATTTCAGTGAATCTTATAGGGGGGGAGCTTTTCCCCCTCGTGTTTTTTAATTTTAATTAAACATAAGACATTCATAGCCATAGGCTATCTATATCTAGTGCTATTTGACAAATTACAAATTAGTTTTAGCAGATTAACGATATAATTGAAAAAATAAAAATAAATATATTTTCATAAGTACTAAGGATAGTATTAACAATTGATAATTTGAAATTAAACAGAAGTAACAGTGAGCTTACAATAATATACTAATATTAACGTATTTGTGTGATGCTTGTTATTAAGGAGTGGGAGTGATGGGGAGTGGGTTTTTGTTTATTAGGCATGTTAGAGCAGCTAGGAGGGGGTTTAGAACTAATTTTAACTCGTTAAGAAAATTAGTGACGATTTGCAGAGGTTGATCGGATGATGGAGTGTTCGATGTGGCTTCGGCATATGAGGGTTTTTATTTTGGGTTTGAGCGTAGCGCGTCATGTCCACTTCTGTGAGGCGCAGGAGGAACAGAATGTGTTTGAATGTGTTGATGAATTGTTTTTGTCATTCTGGTTTTGGATTTGATGTGGCTTAATATTTTTTTAAAGATTTGGCATTATTTATAATTGGCGGTGTGGTTTCCCCCACAGTTTGCACATTTTGCTGGTTCCTCCAGTTTTTTTGTACAAGTATCGGTGTAATGTTCAGCTCCACATTTGCCCCCCTCGTGTTAATTACACTTTGGTTTTGTAGAACTCTAGCCCCTGTAACTATTCAATCCTAGTTACGCCCATGACCTAGTTAGTACTTTTGTGAGGTAAAAATTGAAAATTCCAAGTAGTTTTAAACAGCGTCGAGAAAAACTACCGACAAATTACGAAAAACCGCTAAAAATGATATCAATTTCTAACGTTTTTTGCTGTGTTCGCAAATTGTCAAGACAATGTTTGTATGAAAGAATATTTTAAGGGGCCTCGCTACTGCCGTTAATTTTAGCTGAAAAGACCTAAAGTATTGTCGAAATTAAAGTTAGTTAACGTTGTCCGATTTTGATTCTGAAAAAATATTTGAACTCACCAAATTGTCTATAGATCCTATGAAGCACTTTGTAAAAACTAAATTTCATATTATTGTGAACTGTAATTGAAAACTTGAAAATAATATGAACTTTTTCTAATTATAATTAAAATTAAAATTAATATTAAAAACGGAAAATGTTTAGTACGATCTACAGACAGTTTTCTGCTGAATTCAAATATTTTTTCAGAATCAAAATCAGACAACGTTAACTAATTTTAATTTTGTCAAAACAAATGTATGTGAAAATTAAATGGTTATCGAGTTATTGACATGTGCATGCGCGTAAGAGAGAGGATACCCGCATTTAATTTCACTCACACTAATAATCATTTACAACTACAACATAGGTACATCCCGGGCGACTATGACAAGATTAGAAATTGCCTAAATGTTGCCCCTTAAATAATGACAGTAGCGAGGCCGCTTAAGAAAATCCACGGAAAAAGTAGGAAATCTGTCATAATATATTTTTGTTTATTGTAAGGTTGCTATTGGTTATGATTAAATATAATTTTAATTTATACCTATATTATAATTGGTCAAAACTATATACCTTGGTAAAAATGGCATTCCCATGGCTTAAATATACGATGTTATTGCAATTTTATCACGTTAAGGAATTAAAACGGCAGCGTAAGGGGACGACGTATAATGGCTATACCATGATATTATATGCATGGTATGGACCGTACCCTTACGCTGCCATTTTATTTTTGTTTGATAACAATATGGGCTATGTGCAATAACATTGTATATTTAAACCATGGGTATTCCTAACGTAAACTTTTCGGCTGTTTTCCCGTTAACCTAAACATGCACATCATAATAAGTAATAACAACGAGTTAATAAAACATTCTTAATTAGTACGCATCCCTCGGGGTCTGCAATCCAGAAAATATACTGATCGCATAACCACAAGCGTGTCTCAAGGGCACGTCTTCTTTTTTTTTTTTTTTTTTTTTTTTCCCGGTTAGATCGAGGACCGGAGGAGGAACCGCGGTAGCATTACTTCTCCTCCGGACCCCATCGTTTATTGTACATAAAAAACAACATATTTAATTGTACAATACTGCGTCCTGGACGCGTTCCCATACCTCCGCCTGGCAATCCTTCCTCAGCGATTGCTGGTTTGATATGCGACTGCCAGGGGGTGGTGCGGCGGGAACTCACAATAAAAAGCTATAAAGTGCTTAAGGCATGGGTTGAGTCGGTGGAGCCTTCGCGGCCCGACATATAGCCCACCGGCCTGGGGTCTCGTTCTTGCCTCCGTCTTCCCGACCCGGCTGGATGCCCGCCGGTCTCGTGACCCGTTCTGTCCTTCCTCCGGCTTTTTCGCGGCCCGGCGCTACGGCCTGCCGACCTGGAGATCTCGTGCTGTCCGGGGTCCCCGATGTCCCTCTTTCCGGATAGGGTTTCCGGTTGAGAGAGCTTGTGTTACGGGCGTTGGCGGGCTCCTATGCCGGCCGCTTGCCTTGCTCTCTCCTCCGCCTCCTTCAGGGTCATGATGTTTTCGACGAGTTTATAGAACAGCCTGAAGGACTCCTCGGCGTCGCTCAAGGGCAACGTCTGGCAGGATGGCTATAATATAATATAATCGAACGTGTCCTGACTGACTCACTGACTGATCAACGTAGAGCCAGTGGCTCAACTAGCACAAAATCTTAGGGAGGTTAGTGTTTAGGTTAGGATGTTGCTAACCTCAATATTATACCAAAGGTAACCCGTGTGGGGATTTGCTCCCCCACATACGATTTTGGGCCCCTGTACTAAATGTTTGTCCGGGCCCTTCATAAAACTTCCAAATATGCAATTTACCATCAATACATATTCATATAAAACATTTTGGAATAATATATTTTTTTTTTTTAATTATACCAACTAGAATTCAATATTTATAGTTAAGACAGGACAACATCTAGTTACAGTAAATTATAAAAATCAAGATTCATAAGCATTTTAAGATTAATAGTGTCTCTTTTATTTTTTTATTACAGTATATCAGTTATCTAAATGAAAAAAGAAAAAAACAATTTTATAATTTAATTTATATTTAATATATTTTTTTAAATTAAAATTGTATTTTTCGGTCTTTGAGCTCAGCGAACTCAGTTATTATGTCGTCAAAATGTATTGTCGACGCCAATGTATATGCATTCTCCATTGATAAAATAGCAAGGGAGTTTAGTCGTTCTTAACTCATTGAGGATCTTTGTCACGTCTTCAGTAAATTTCAAAAAATCCCAATGTCATAATATCTTATAATTCTAGATTACCTATTATAATTATTATTATAAATCTAGACAAAAAAATTATTAAATATTATTCTCATTAGCTATAATATATTTCTTAATGTCAAAATAATCACTGCATATGTGTACCTCTGCGAATAAGTAAGCAAACTATTAAAAAATTGGAACAATAATTATTATAAAATAATTTGTTGCAAGGTGGTAAAAATGTGCTATAGTACTTAGTAAATATTCTTAATGATAAGTTTATAATTGTTAATTAACATATACCCTTCAATTAATTTATCTTCAAGGTCTTGTTCCTAAAATATAATAATCTACATTTTGTAATATCGTAAATCGTGATTAGTTAACTGAATAAATTATATAATAATATTATATTTTAGGTATAGGTTTATACTTCATAGGTCACATTAGCACTTGATGGTTAATAATTAATATGTCCCTTAAATGTAATAATAATACCTAGTAATTATTGTTAAAAATTGATATAGGTAATACACAGGAAGGATAAAATCGTAATATATTGACATATTGTATAATAAATATAATATGTATAATATGTATATTGTATATAGGTACCAGCTTTATCGCATTATCACTATTCAAAATAAACGTTACGCGATGGTCGAAGGACATAAAATATTTAAAATTAGATACCTAATTATAATATTTAGATAAAATATAATTAAATAATTTAAATAAAATTGGAAATTGATGAAAATGTCAGGTAATACATTTTAAGCCGTCTATCAAAAAGAGATTAAAAAACTGTAAATGTCATGAATAAATCATCTTATTTTATATTATAGTTTTTGTAAAACATGTTTATTACGTTTGCATCAAATCAAATACATTAAAATGTTACGATTATAAATTCACAAATAATTAACCAATATGTTTATATAAAGCATATTGAGCCCACTCTGTTTCTATAAATATCCAAAAAATAATATTATTACACCGTACACATAATTCATACTTAATATTATAATTAATGTGTATTTTAGTGTAGAAGCTTGGATTGATTTTTCGTCAGTTAAACATTTAACAACATTATCTGTGTTCTCTCATAGGTTTTTTACAATATTATATTTTTTAAGTGGGTTATGAGCATTTTCAAATATTAATATTTTACATACTGATAACTTATTTAAAAATTGAAATACCGTAAAAAACCAACGAGAGAACACAAATAATGTTGTTACCTAAAAGTTTGATAATATATTATAAGTTCACTCTAATATCAAAAATGACAGCACCCTATTGAAACTAACAAACGAAAATTTGCTATGCTGTACGTGCTTAAGATGGAGACAACACACGCAGGTAAGACGTCCTACACCCGCATTTGTTGTCTCCGTCTTACAAGTGCGTAACATAGCAAATTGTATGCTCAGCAGAACACGTGTAGCTCCGTTAGTTTAAAAATTAGAGTGAATTGGCCTCTTATAAAATTTAAAGCTATGATTATTATCAAGGCAATCTCATGGGCTTTTTATTATATCTCAATTTTAAAGCAAGTTATGAGTATTTTAAAATTGTAAATTGTTTATATATCTTAAAATACTCATAACTTGCTTTAAAATTAAAATATAATAAAAATCCCATGAAATTGACTAGATAATAATCTTACCTTTAAATTTTATAAACTCAAGAATTAGCTTTGCTTTTTAATTTTTCAAGAACTTTATACTTATTTTTTATTAACAAAAGTGGTACTTAAACCTTCAGCAGACTGCATGGAAAAAACAAAACAGTTGTTTGTACTATAAAAATAGTATGATTGACTGTACATTACAATTGCTATAGGGATAGCTATAAGGTTAGTCAGATTTACCAAAATATCATAGTCAAGTTACTATAGTTATTCGAACTGAAATATGCTATTTTAACTATATTTTTTAATTAATTCAAACATTAAAAACTTCATTAACTATAAAATATAGTAAACATTACCATAAAAAATAACTATATTTATACAGTCATAATAAGTAAATCATTTTAGTTATTTTACCTATTAAATAGTTATATACTTATATCTACTATAATTTGTTCAACTATAATATTATAGTAATTTTTTTTCCGTGTGTCAGGTATAATAGTAAAAGGTTATAGTCTAGGTTAGCGCGGTTGTAGAAAACCCCTTACAATTTTATATAGTTGTATAGATAAAAGAACAGGCCTTTTTATGTTCCAATTTTGTGACGACACTGTTTAATATTTTTCCAATATTTGTTTACAGACTTGTTCCAAATACCTATTCTACTGAGTGTCACCACGTGACCCGATTTTACCTTTTTTTTAGTTTGAGGGGAAGGAGATGGAATCTCTATATCTATATCTAATATATAAAATTCTAGTGTCACAGTGTTAGTGCTTGAACTCCTCCTAAACGGATCCACCGATTTTGATCAAATTTTCTGTTTATATTTGTTAGGTCTGAGAATACGTTTTAGGCTAATTTAAAAAGGGAATTGATCACCCCCGGGAGGTGCTCAAACAGGAATTTTGAAATTTACGATAGAAATGTTTGTTTATTAATGGCTGATATGGACACAAACAAATAGAAAATATTCAAATTAAAAAGAATAATAATAAATAAATATTATAGTAACCCATGTTATTTATTTTATTCGAATATTTTCTGTTTGTTTGTATCATTAAAAATGCCAGCAAACGCCATAGTGCCAACTTTTGTCGTAACTCGTAGAGCAAATGCAGAATAGTACTTACTTCCACTTGCCTTGCGTGACGTAATTCATTAAGTCTGGTAAATGTTTATTAAGTTTTTCTCTATCATACTTGATAATAATTGTATAATAATTAAATAAAAACGATTTGTAATATATACCTACCTACATTATGATTATATAACAAAATATATATATTTATACATTATACATAGATCATAATATACGAATGTATATAATAATAATAATTTTAATTATAATAGTAAAGGTTAATAGTAATAATTATTATTTAATTATTATTACACTTATTATTATTGTATATATGTTATTGTAATTTATAATAAACATAAATAATAATTGGAACATTACCTATTTAGTTTCGGTCAAGCCGTTTCGGATGAGTTCAATAACACTGTGGTCTGTCGTCTGTGACACGACATTTTTATATACTAGATCAGAGGTATTCAAACTGTGCGTCGCGGCTCCTAGGGGCGTCGCGGGAGTTGTCGAAGGGAATCACGTCATATAATTGAAAACCAATAAATATTTTAAAATATTTCTAATTAATAAAATGTTTTTACGAAAAACGTTTATTATTATCATTGAGGCACACCGGTTGGGAAACGTTGAATTGTCTACAGTCTACACTCTACAATAATTATTTGCTAAATATAGCTTTAATTGGTCGCGAATCGCGATAGCGATACCATCGACTGCCATCGTTGAATTATCAGTGCGTATGTCGTGTTTGGCAGTATTAGTCGCGAGTTGTATTCCTCCATTGACTATTAATGTGTTTACGTGTACACAAGTGATAGTTTTCTCGTGTTAGTTAAATTGTAGAGACTAGAGTTTTATCAGGAATTTTATAGTTCTAATACTGTAAGAAAATCAAAACACAGTAAATATGATGAGAGTTACATGGATTATGGTTTTACGTATACGGTAGTCGGTAGTGGAGAATGAAGAACGTCCACAGTGTGTTATTTGTTTCAAAGTGATGGCTGTTGAAAGCATGCTCCCTAATAAAATGAAATGTCATTTGGAAACGGTACATGAAACTATGAAAAACAAACCATTCAATATTCATATAAACATTGTTGCGAGTTACATCCAAAACGATTTGAATAATCACAATTTTTTAAAGGGTCGTTGCACTGGGCAGCTAGTAATGATGTATATATTACAAAACTTTTTTATTTATTATTAAACAATTATTATCAAGTATGATAGATAAAAATCGTAATAAACATTTACCAGACTTAACGGAATACGTCACCCAAGTCCAAGTGGATGTACTCGTCTGAATTTGTTCTACGACTGCTGCGAGTTACATACAAAACTATTTGAACAAGCACAATTTTTGAAAGGGTTGTAATTTTTTTAATTAATTTAAGGGCAACGAAGTGCACGTGGTTAGCTAGTATATATATATATATTATATAAAATCCAAATACCACTGACACACTGATCGCTGTATCTCAAAAACTTCTCAACGTATGAACTTGAAATTTGGAATAGTGGTTCTTCTAATACTGGCACCGTGCACTAAGAAAAGATTTGCCAAAATTCTTATTTTGAAGAGTTGCTCAAACAAGGCCGCTCATTGGGGGGGAGGGCCAAGCCCCGCCCTCATTTAGATAATACCTAATTTGTATAGTATTTTATTGCATTTATTTGCATTTTATATAGCAGTCTTGGAGGGTGATAAGGAGGACTGATAACTGATAAGGTGTTAAAAATTTGTATATTTTTTTTTACGATGTGATATAAAAAAGAATTTATAGTAAGTGTAATATTTTTTATACATATCATCATCCGAAGACAAAATAAACAACCAATCATGGGCGAAACTGTGACGGGCCAGCTAGTTACAATATATTAATTGAAGCGATATTTCTATACCTACGATATACTTATTACTTGTTACTCTATAAATTATATTAAACTAGCTGATCCCGTGCACTTCGTGCACAATTCGTTATTTAATATTCGGTGTGTGGTGTTCAAAATTTATCTTAACTTTTCAGTTGCCCCGAATAAAAATTCTGATTCTCAACAGTACATTATCAAGTATAGGCAATCTACCTGTGGTAGATCACGAATCCCGTGCAGTGTGTACATAAGTGTATGATACTATGATTTAACTCTAAAGTATCAATGTTATGCCAAGTTTGTGTTTTTTACTTAATTCTAGCTGTCCCACCCGGCGTAGCCCGTGCAAAAGATTATTTTTTTTAAACTTCAACATAGAAACGCGCCTCATATTATGTACCTTCGAACGATGTCAAGGAGCCCGATCTTCCTTTGAGTGATAAAATGTAAATAATTAAAAACACAGTTGGCTGCACTGCTGATTTGTGCACATGCACTTTATGTTGAAAAGAGACAACGTTATCAATCAAATTGTTGTGGGAAAGAGAGGTCCAACCAGTACTATTTTGTGCAGCAGACTCTTATAGTATAGATTAATCTCACCATTACTATGGTGATTATATTAATAGATATTATCAGTAGTCACATTTATATTTATATTTCTCATATTATTGTAATATTATTATTTTCTACTGTTTTAGTGTTTTCCTTTCGATTTATACTTGTATACCTACTCATTTGAAATTATATTTAATCTTACCAATTATACACATATTATAAAACATGTACTTTTAGCCCGTTTAAATTACAAAAAAAATAAACGGTCACAATTCACGATAATCATATTAATAAGTGGTGGTCAGACGGAGGGGGTGATGAGGGGGATAGATCCCACATGACTTTTTTTTCAATGTTATGATTTGATAACCATAAATTGTATTTTAAATAATCATAGGCATGTCAACAAATAAGCCATATCCCACCCATGAAAAAATCATAGGATCACTGGGATTAATAACTAATTAGTATTTAGTAGGTAATATTATAAATGTAATTCGTGTTTCGTTGACTCGTTGTATGAGCGACAGCCGATCAATGATTCCCCTATATTATTAATAATTAATATGATAAATTAGTTTTTATCTATAAATATAAAAAACCGAAATTCTATGTAAATATCTCAATTTTTTTTTCTAATAACATTTTCCATATTCTTCGAACTTATAATTATAATATTGTTAATAACCAAAATATTTGTCTGAAAAAAGGGAAATCCAAAATTGGGAATACTAAAATATTATAAGTTGATTTTAAGTAAAATAGAGGCAAATGGGTGAAGTTACAACTTACATTTAAGTAGGTAATTCAAAACGTCAAACTGTTAAGTTAAGTTAATAAGCTAAAACTAACTAAAATTTTAACTTATTAATTTGCCTTGAAATAATTAATAACGCCAGGCACGCAGACAGGATTTTATCCTGGGAAGGTGTTTTAATTTAATATTTAAATATAAAATATGGGAGGGTTTCTACACTATATCTGTTGTAGTCATCAATCTTCGTATTAATAATTCATATTATTAATAATATCAGATAACATGAAATGGAACTATGACAACATATTTTGGAGAAATCTGAATCATATTATTGTAATATAGTACCTATAACTATCATATATATTAATAAATACGATCACGGGGGAAGGGGCTTTGAAATACACAAAAGTACGAAACAACATTTAGATAATACATACAATTATCAGATAAAACTATTTTAACAGCATATATTATTATAAAATATTTAACCCTACTTCCAGCAAGAATATGTGTTCAGCTATAATCATGTTAAATTCAAATACACGTTTGTTATATAAATAATAAATACATACAATATTGTAATATTGTATAAGTATATAACATGGGGTGTCACCAATGGGTGACTTCCCCGCTCCCGTAAATCATCCTCATAAAATTTACTCATTGTAATATAATATATTCTAATCACAGATTGTATATACAATTTTGTTCAATAAAAAAAAAGTATATAACTAATATAATTATCTAATATAACCGTTACGGTTACCGTTAACGGTACTTAGTCAGTAATAAGTAAAAGTAATGTTTACAATATTTATTTATTTAATAGAATGCCGCATGAGATTAATCAACGTACAAATACTTCGATCTCGAAACGAGGAAAAAAAGACTAGGTAATTATTAAGAAGGCTGATTATAATTATTCAAATTTAATCAGTTACAAACTAAAGTAACTTGAAATATTATTACAATAATAAATGTCACATTTAGCTGTACTTAGGTAATATAATTTAGTATACTTAGGTACCTAATACTGAAATATATCGTATTGATTCGATAATTGGAATACTTCAATTAGGAACTCAATTAATAGAATACTAATTTTCACGGCTGTACCTATTTGCATGTTTTAGTAAACCAGTTTTACAAAAACAATATTATATAAATATACATTTTATTTTATAAATAATTTCCTAGGTATCTAGTATATGCATAGATAACAGATATATACAATGTATATTGTTTATTGTATATTATATAATATATATTATATCTATCTATGAATATATGTTTAGATTTCCAACCGTAAATTTGATAACAAAATTAAAAATAGTATTGCTGATAACTGGTAATAATTTATTAACTGCACTATACCGACATATTTATCTTGAGCAATAATTATTTTGCAATTAATTTTATGTATAAGAGAGATTTCATATATTCAGACAAAATTATCTACTGATATTATAACATGAAAACAATATATAAAATTCATGCCATATCAACCAATTTCTAAAAAAATGTAAATCGTATAATATTTTTGGGTCCTTTGGTAAATATTAATCTTGAAAGCCAAATTCGTTTTCCGCTGTGGTTCTTGATGCCACACGGCAAGATAATTTTCTATACTCTTACATGTCTGTAATCTACATAGAAAGGGGTTCAATGACGTCTCGGTGAATCGTTGTTGGCAAACGCATCCAATATGGACAAACAGATGTATCGGAGAATGGATATAATAATATGATGTATCAGCGAATGGAAATATAATATATCGGAGATACAATTTATTGGCTTATAACTTTATGAGTAGGTACCTACTCGTATTGCAGCCGTCTAAGTAAAAATAATATATTTTTAAATTTTGAATGTTGTAGTCTGTAAAAGTACCTATATTATTGTAAGATCGTTCAAAAAACCGTGTCGATCAACGTAATATTTTGTCGATGCAGGATGATACCGGCGTTAATTTACTATTTCAGGTTTAAGGTGTAAAACACCGTGGATAGTACGTCGTCGGTACCTCTGAATCCATGGTTGTGTAGGCTGCAGCCTACACTGCTGTTAAACCTTAATAATAGCCTGAAACTTAAAGGATGTAGTAAGTTTACTATTTTGCTTTTAAAACATCCGAAACAAATTTAAAAATTGTAAGAATTGTGGAATCACTACAGAACTGTCAAACATGAATGTAAAAACTATTAAATGGTTTGGAGGATGGCATAATGGCATTTAAAAGCTGCAAATTGGTGGTCATCATGAATATTATTTGGAGGTTGTTTGAAGGCTTTAAATTGAGGTCAGACTATACATAGATAAATTAAAAGTGACACGTATTGAGACTAGTAAAGAAGACCGACAAATTTAAAATGGATAACAAACACAGAAAATATAAAAAAAAAGGTGGACAATATGTCAATATTATTATAACTATGATATATTTTACCATAATCAAAAAGTTTGGCATATTACATTGATTTTTAAATTATTAATTACGACTATTAATGTAATTTATGTATATACTTATGTAACTTCTACGACTACATATATTTTATTGACTTACTTTTTTTTTAATTTTTCTGTTTTTTATATTAAATTATTCTCGAATTAATATTTTAAAATCTTTAAATAAATAAAAATATATAGGTATTAAATATTAAAAACCTATGTTATAAGTCCTTAAAATATTTGAGTGTAAATGTATTTAAATACTTTTAGATTCTGAGCTGAGCGAAAAATGTATTGTTTTTACAATGATGTGTGTTTTTTTTTCTGTCTGTCTGGAACATTTTGGATTGTAAGCATGCTTTGATTTTTGAGATCGGCATGCTTTTTGATAGACAAGTGAACCTAGTTGGTGCTTTTGGAAGGTCAAAATTGAAAATTCCAAGTAGTTAAAGAAAGCGTCGAGAAAAACTACTTACAAATTAAGAAAAATCGCTAAAAATGGGATTTTAATTTTTAACGCTTTGTTTATCACCATAGCAACGAATAAAAATATTAATATTATAAGGACTATGCTAACAGTTCAGTATCGTTTTTCGTATATAATGGTTTATCGTTGTATTCAAATATAACACATCCATTACAGCTACTGTACAGCAGAGCGGTACCCACTTGTCCACCTTTTTTAAATTGTATTTGTATTTGAATAACCATAACACCTTAATATTATATGTATAACATATAACACCTAACCATAATATAATCTTACTTGACTATTTTGAAATAAAAAAATGAGAATTTGAAAAATATATTATTTTTACTTTGATCACTGTTCATTCATTAACCAATAAATTGTTTCACTAATACATCCGTTCACCAAAAAGATTCACCAAAAAGGGTTTCAGCAAATTGACCAGTTACCCCGCATTTAAATAATTTTAATAAAATTGGAATTTGATTCAAAAAAGTCAGGTAAAAATGTTTAACCATAAAAGACTACGTAATATACTACCTATATTCATCGTACTACTATAAGAGGTTTTCAAATTTTCAAGTTTTTTTCATAATTTACATTGTTTTTGTACATATTAATAATACAACAATAGATGTTATAGGTAGGTAATAGGTCACTCAAATATGTAGTCCCATGGACATCTTATGCAAAGAGAAGAACCTACACTGTGCCAAACCTGCGGAGAAGTGGACACCCCTCAGTCCTCAGAATGAAACACCTCATCGTATACCAATGTCCAATGTTGAAACCAAGTAGAAACCAGAAGTAATCTAAGGATTCCAGAGTCCATACAATCTTTTCGAAGCTATCTACAGATCCCAATTGAAGACATCAGCAACAATATTTTATTTCATAATAAATATATTGACATGTATAACTCTATCTATGGGAAATTCAATATACTCATTCATATAGGTATGTTGCTAATGTTATTATTGTTGTAAATAACCGAAGTTGTTGATGCTATATCAAGATAATTTTTAGGTTTTGAATTCCTATTCACGATACCTAGCAAGTAAAAATACATAGTTTAGTTTCTACATTGTAGGGAAATTATATATTACCTACTAATTCCTACACTAATTAGTAATTAAGGTAAATCGGGAATTTTTACTCAAAACCAGTTTTTGTCAATATCGATTTTGTTTTTTATTCCGTGCCTTCGCGTCATGATGCCGCATCAATCCACGCGGCCGTGATACACGCATAAATAAAACATTAATAATAAATTAAAACTTAAAATTAATTTACATAACGCATGACGGTTAGGTATTTAAATAAATAGATAGTAATAAATAATAATAGTATTTAATAATCATGGTTAGGATTTTATAGAATTTGCATATTTCTTATGAGATGCTTAAGAAATAGCTGAGTAAGCTAAAAATGTGTTTCATGATACACAGTACTAAAGTTAAAAATTTTATCTTGCACATTTTTTTATATTTTGTGATTTTTTGATTTTTTGGACTGTTTGAAATGTTTTGCACTTTTATCTGCTTTTTAATCAAAATTTATCATATTTTATGAAATTATATTTTAGTAACAGTAATAAACGTGTTAGAGTACCTATATTGTTAATCCAATTGTCAAATTAAATATTATATAGATTAAGTATAAATAGACCGATTACGTTAACGCCCTGATGCGAAGCGAGAAACGTCGTGCCGTTCATAATTTCTTATTATTTGGTTTAAATTTAAAACTTGGAGTGAAATATAAGAAATAATTAAAAAAATTCAGTTTTTTTTTGGTTTTTTTGGTTGTTTTTATTGCTTATTCAGCGATACTTAAGTTAATATTATACCTATATAGCGTATATTTATGCAATTTTAAGTGCCATAAACTCCCAACCCTGTTATTAATTATTAGGTACTATTTTGAACTGTAAGTATCGTTCATAGGCGCAATTTGGGTTAAATTTATGGGGGTGCTAGATTTAAGTTGACCAAAGTGACTCGTGGGGGGCTTTGCCCCCCACACCCCCCTACGGCCTTACCACAACACCACTTATACATTCATCGCATTAACTTATTAATCTATAATTTATAAGAAAATAATATTATAATATTAAAGAAAATAAAACACAGATTCAAGGTACCTATATAAATACAGGTAAATACATTTTTTATTTTTATTTAATTATTATATTAAAGATATACGTCTTTGAGTCAAACCAAAGTTATTTATAATTTTATCTTTATCAATTTTAGTGCTAAGATCTCTCTCAATACTGATAACTGACAAATCGGTAAATTTCGATTGTCCCATACTTGTCCTAAGCCAATTCTTTATACGACGCATCGACGAAAAAGACCTTTCACAAGTAGCCGAGCTTATAGGAATTGTCAATCCTACTTGAATAAGTTTAAATAAATTTGGAAAAACATCTTTAGTCACCACTTTCTTTATTCCTTGTATATCAAAATCCAAATTTCTATTTTGTATACAATTTCTTGTCAGCAACATTTCAGCTTTTAATGACATTAAATCAATATTTACAACATCCTGAAATTATATCACCCTCACGTGATTATTTTATTTACAGAATTAATCTATATTACATTAACTAACCTTGTAATGATTAATGAAATATGAACCTTTTTCAAAATCCATTTTCATAAATTTGTCTAATGAGTTAGCTAAAACTAAACTTTCATCCGAAAAACGGTACTTTAAATTGACAATAACAGAATCAATTATTTGAAAATAAATGATTTTCCAATGCTCATTGCCAATTGTTCTACATTCCGACTCACTTTGTTGTCCAGTTAAGGTCTCAAGATTATAGCTCTGTAAGTGATGTGGCTCTTGGCGTTTACGTTTAGATTTTGTTCCTAAGGATATAAAAGTAAAAACATTAATACTTAGGTATTAAAGTTAAAAATATCTTATTCTTGACACATTTTTAAATTATTATTTCTTACCAGAGTTTGATAATTCCAATGTTATTTGGTTTAACTGTGCAAATTCCTTAATTTGTTCCCAAAGCTTAAAAAAACTATCTTCATTCCTCTGATTTTCAAAAGTAGAAATTACACTTTGAATTATATTACTTGATGTTCCCAAGGTAGCAGATTTAGATTGAAGTTGATTGCTTAAAACATTTATAATGGATAACACTTCATTCAATATATGAAGAACTATTATAAATTCTAATTTATTAATAGAACTTAAAATACCTACAAATCAGAAAAGTGAACATTATTATTATTTTATTTACTATATATAATTTAAAAAAAACATTTAAATTAAAGTTTTATAATAATACCTAATGCACGTGCTACATCTTTATCTATTTGTTCTTCGATTTCATCATTGAGAATATTAAGAATGCTAGAATAATTTTTCAACATTGCAACACAATTTTTATATCTGCACACCCATCTTGTATCACATATTCTTAATACATTTCCTTTATTTAATCCTAAATTTCTTTGCATTTCACATAATTTTTTATTTTTTGATGGTTGCGAAAAGTGTACATATATTGCTTCAAGCATATTAAAAACATTTTTTGCATTCTGAAAAATATAATAAGACATTTTTTATTAATATCTACAAATATATAGATTTTATGATTTTGATTTGTTTTAATATTACCTTTATTGTCTTACATGTATCTACAACTACTAAATTAAGGCGGTGTGCCATACAGTGAGTGTATATAGCGTATGGATAGTGTTCTTTAATTCTTGATTGAACACCGCGTAAGTGTCCAGACATAACACTGGCGCCATCATATGATTGTGCAATTATTTTGATTTTAGACATAGTCAGTTTTTGTTTTTCAAAACATTCAAACAGTGCAGTGACAATATGGTTGGAAGTTTGTCCTTTTGAAACATCAACAAAACACAAAAATCTTTCATATACATCCAAGTCAATGGTGTATCTCACACAAATTGACAATTGTTCTTCTCTATAACATCTACAATTAAATGACAATTTAATTAGTTTTGACGCATTAAAAAATAAGAGTTTTATAAGAAAAATGCATAAAACAAACCTAGCTTCATCGCACATTAAAGCAAAAAAACCAATCTTTTCAATTTCTTTTACAATAGTTTCTCTGATATCCTCTGCACACAATTGAATTAATTGATCTTGAATAGACCAGCTAGTATAATTTGTTGTTTCATCAAATTTGATTTTGAAATCCGGCTGATAATTTGATAATAATTTACATAATTCCTTAAAATTACCTGAAAATGTTAATGTATATAGATATACTCTTGAAAAAATAAACTTATTATTTATAAAAATAATTAAAATATTACATAATGTTATTAAATATAAATGCAGTTTAAAATTAACTTAAGAGTACCTTGGTTTAGAGAATCTGCATCTTCTCTGTGGCCTCGATAGGCAATACCTTGTTTCCCCAAAAATAATATGATGTCAATAAGCGTACCAATATAGGTACGGTTTTTGGCCACTTGTTCCTTATAGCCACTACACTGCTTTACCATAACAGAACCAGATTTCTTACAAGCCAAGTACCCAGACATCTTAGATACACAAACTAAATGTCGCTTTGTTTTGTCATGTTTTTTCAGTTTTTCATTAAGCTAAATAGACAAAAAATTAAGTACATATTTTATGAAATATAAAGGTATAATATATACCTATACTCTAAAGTTTGATCTATTTTTATTTTTTTTAGTAATATTGTTCAGAAACCAAAATAGTCAAAATATAAACATACTTTTTGCCAGTTTGAAAATCCTTTTTTTGTCCAAACATCATCAATAAGTTCATCAGCAAACATTCTACATGCATAGCAAAATGCTGCGTTGCTTTTCATACTATACTCCAACCAAGTATATTGTTTATACCATTGGCTACTAAATGATCTGTTTTGCGAACCAAATCTAGTTTGTTTATAAATCTACATGATAGTGTAATTTATTATTATACTACAATATATACAAATAAAAGTATTTTAATTTTTAAATAGGTAGGTATTAAATTATTAAATTATTAAATGAATAATATTAATACCTACTAGCTACGATAAATAATAAATATAATATAAATTGCTGACAATTATCTAATAATGTCAATATTATTGTTATTAATTTTACCAATTATTAACTTACATTTAAAACAGGACGGCAAGGTCCAGTAGCGAGATTTCCCAAATCGGAATGTTGGAGATTATTTTCGTTGTGTTGAAAAGGTAATGTTTCAACAAAATCAGTATCAGTTTGATTAACTATAACGTCATCTTTTTCTACAATTTCAATGTCCGGGTCATCAACAACCTCAGAATTCATCTAAAAAAATTTAAAAATATAACAATAATTAAAATTATCATTAAAATGATTATAAAGAATGTTTTTTTCTGTATTTAATAAATATCAAAACTTACTTCTTGGTGTTTATCATTTTTTGACTTTTTTTCAAAATTGAAAATATTAAAAATCTTTTTAGTATTTTCCATTATAAACTTTAAAGCAATAACAACATTAACAACTTGAGTAATAATAATATTATTCAATTTTCTTAGCAAGGGTAAACAGTAAACGCCTAACTTACACCTTACACGTACCACGTACGACGCACAGGATTCACGATTCAGACACTTGAGTGTGGACTGATGGTGGAACGTGTGTGTTTTCACAGAAAAATGCAATCGAAATGGTCACCTCGGAGTTCGGATCGACAATAAATTGATTACGCGCGTTCTATTTTTAGACGATTTTTGTATTTACCAGATTCGTGAAAGAAATTGATAAGCTAACGGGATACTCGAATATTCGATATCGATAGACGTTTCGGCGTAATCGTTATCGACTATCGTTCTATGAAGTATAAAATCTTCTTATGTTATTAATACATAGTAATATGTTAATCAATATAAACAATAAATTACCCATAATATTATATAAGATAGGTATTATTATATAATATTTATATTATTATTATTATGAAAGTGAAAAGTCTTAGAAATAAATTTATTCTAATGCCTATGACATAATATGATAAGTAATAACAAATAAATTTTGGGGGTGCTAATATGAAATTTGGGGGTGCTAAGCACCCCCAAGCACCCCCCAAATTGCGCCAATGGTATCGTTAATGAGTTGTAGATGTAAAATAATTTAATATAAAATTCCTTGATAATAATTAGCATAATAAAGTCACCGCGATTGGTTCATGACCACATCCGCGTCCGTGTCTTTAACCGCGTCTGCAGCTGCAGCTCCCTTCTGACAGCAATAGTACATTTGCATTTATTTGAATTTTGTTATATACGTTATTTTTCGGGTAATTTGCTTAATTTTTCAGATCAATTTTCAATTTTTAAGAACAACTAGTTTTTTAGCAAATCAAAAAAAAACTACAAAAACTTAAAAAAAACACTTACTTCACTTTTTAGTATAAGTACCATCATTTTGCAGATAATTTGCGTAATTTGGCACACAGCTAGTTTTTTTACAAATTAAATAAACTTTTTCAGAAATTTGAAAAACAACTTACTTCAGTTTTTAGTATACTATCATGTTGAGGATAATGTGCATACATTTTCGACGGCCCAAGCTGTAGTAACTGACATTAATATTATTCCCCGAGAGTTGTTTTATTTATTATTAGAGTACTTACACATGTTAGTTTTATTCACTTTTTCAATACTTTGTGTTTATAAATTGTTCATTAAAAACTAAAAAGAGTTAAATACTTATCTACATAATACAATCCTACTAATATTATAAACACGAACGTTTGTGACTTTGTTACTCTTTCACGTAAAAACTACTGGACCGATCTTGACGAAATTTTTACACTACGTGTATTTTGGTCCAACTTAAAACATAGGCTAATTTAAAAAGGGAGAGGACCAACCCCGGGAGGTGCTCAAACGGAAATTTTGAGATTTCAGATGAACATTTTTGTTTATAAAGTTTATGTTTTTAAGCTATTATAATAATAATAAAAAAAAAAATATATTTGCTTTACTTTTTAAATATAAATTATATTTAATGGGACTAAATAAATTGGTTATTTTAATCAATCGTAGGTGGAATTAAGTAAAAACGGTAAACTTTGTATAACTTTGATACTTTAGAGATAAATCATACACTTACGTACAAACAGCACGGGGTCCGCGATCTACCGCAGGTAGATTGCCTACCTGATAATGTACTGCTGCGATTCAGAATTTTTATGCCGGGCAACAGAAAAGTTAAGATAAATTTTGAACACCATACACCGAATATTAAATAACGAATTGAACAAAGTTTGAGTCATATAGAGTTGATACATTTAACGGGCAACGAAGTGCATGGGATCAGCTAGTATAAAATATATATAATATTATATGTGATTTTAAAAAAAATCTGTCCTAACAATGATGTATTGTCAAGGAGAAGATGAATAAATTCTATACCTACCGGTACCTACGTACTATATTAATCAAAAATATATATGTTTATCAATTAGATACTTTTTCATGACTTTACTTTTTTTACGTCAGTATCATACATCAGTAGTTAGATTGGCATGTTATTTAGGTCTTAATGATAAAAATGCTTTTAATATATTTTATTTGCATGGTTGAATTTCAACTTGGATAATTTTTACAAAGTTAATGTATAATATGTATATTAAATAAGTATTATTATTAAAAACAACCACTTATATTATAAGAGCTTCAATCAGGGTAACAAATGGAGCAAGTGCTCAGGGTGGCAAAATTTGTAACACTTTAAAGGGTCACAAGAGTTTGAATATATTTATTTAATTGGGGCGCCAAATATTATTGGCCTGGGGTGCCAATAAAAGTTAGCACGACACTGCAGGCCACAGTTGCCAATACTTAAAAACAATTAAAGAAAAAATAACAGTTACCTAACTAAATAACTTCTTAATAAACTTTCCATAAAGATTTATACAGTATAAGTACCTTTCTACCTAAGCTAACATCGTATTCGTATTAATCGTATAGATCTATTTCAATAACTGTTATGATTTCCAATATGAGGAATTTATCTTATAGTTACGTGTCTTTTAACTGAATATCAATTGGCAATGTAATCTATTCTCCAGTAAAATTTGAACATCGTATTGTCATATCGTTTCCAAACATCATGAGCATGTGAATAATATTCATTAGGTACCTTTAATACTACCTAATTTCTTTGTATTAATGAATTATAAAATGCATGTTTAGGAGGTAAACAAGTTTCATTACAATTTATCCAGATTGTAAATATATTCATACAATGAAACATACACTTACGTGTAATTAAGTTTAAAGTTCACACAAAAAAAAATGTTTGTAAGGTTTCTCTAAATCTAGTTTTTTCTTTCTGACATAAAACTATATGTGTCAAAATATTTTTGAATTTATGATAATTATTTTTCTGATTAATGAGGTATTACATGAATACTTTTTTTATTACAATCAAATTCGCGAACAATGATATGGCGTTATAATTTAAATTGTGAAAATGTATCGGTGCCTACCTATAAAACGCTACGTATTAAAAGTTACACATTTTTGCAAGCCACTAATCTAAAACGTCTAACGATTATTAATATCTTACATTAATCAAATTATTTTTGAAAATGATTTAAACAGCAATCGTACTTCTATTTTAATCTTTTCATCATCATTTAATTTATTCATCGGTGTATTTATTTGATAAAGATCATAAACTTTTGTACCTATATTTATTATTATTTTAATTTTTAATGAAATGTTTTGCTGTCTATGTTTTCTGTAAACATGAATTCTGTTGAAATGTTATATTTTTTTTACTAAACATTTAGGTATAATATTATAATCTACTTTCACATAAAATACATAACTTTATTGGTTTGTAATTATTATTAGCATCGGTGATTTAATTTTCATGTCTTGATTGTTTAATACAGGTTTTAAAAAGCATTCCAATACAGAATAAATTACTATAGGTATTCTTTGAGTTCTTTTAATATTTTTAAAGTATATAAAGTCCTCATCACCGTTTTCAAATTGCAGTTCAGGTATCCTACTTTATGCTTCCCACACATTTTTTTTATGTATTTTTAGTCCATTAATAGGTAGGTACTCCATGGGTATACCTGTATAAAGTTTAAAGTAATGGAGTTCACCATTAAGCGTAATTAATTAATATTCATAAAATCATTAATTGGAACATTTTTTGTTCCCTTAAAGTATAATAGTACCTAGGTAAACTACTTAGGTAAGTAGGTATATGTAGTTTTGTTTATAGTAAAAATGATGAAGAATTTTTGTTGTTGTTTCGTTTCAACTATAAAAATATATGTGGTCACCTTAAATTATATTATCTAACCTATATCACCTGTGTGTAATATTGTAATATAAATATATAATATTAGAAAGGTTAAACACACATTATTATTAAATATTTATGACGAACCGTATACGAACATAATATTTAAACCTCTACGGCTATACCTAATTAAGTCACTTGACACTAATATATTAAGTGTATTATTTATAATTAAAATTAAAATATTTATAAAAGATAAAATATTGATGTACTTATTTTTGAATGGATAGTTGGAAAACCTATACAATTTGGAATCAAATATAGCAAGTCATCAACATATAAATATTTAAAACATTGCATACTGATTTCATAAAAGGAAATAAACTAAATTATATTACGGATACTGTGTCCAAGGCTAAAATACTAAATTGAACATATTTTTAGAGGGTTAAAAATCTAATAAAATATTTTCATAATATTTGTATTCATAATTTATTCACCTTGAAGGCTTGGACATAAACAAGTATTTATGTATTACGTTAATACATCTAGATAAGGTATTTTTATGCATCACATATTATTATTATTTGATAATTTCACAAAATGTTGAATACAATTTTTGTATAATAGAAAGTTTAGTACCTGTTATTTTTTTTCCTGATCACATCATCTAGATTGATTTTAATTTGTGTATTATGCATATTCAAAAGGCCTGTAAGACATTTTTGGCCTGATTAATCTCTTAATCGTTTTTTAATCTTTTCGTGGTAGATAATGGCGATGGCGTTCTCTAATAAATAAAAAATAATAATCGTTTCCGTTTTATAGATTAATTTTTTTTTATGAGAATTCAATCCCGTCTGTCTTATAATGTTATACCAAAATAGACTTATACCATCCATACAGATCGGATAATACTATTGAAAACATATTTAAATTCGTTATTAAGTTGATTTTAAAACGAATTCACTTCTTTAAAATTGAACTTCTAAACCCTTCAAAATTTGATTTATACATTTTAAATATTAAGAATATTAAAACGCTAATAACATTGAAGTGAAAATATGAATTTTAAAATGTTAAAAAGTGGTTTTCAAGTAAATTTCATAACAAACTCAAATGATTTCAGAAACTTTATCAAATTAATAGGTTAGTTAATACAATTGGCAAAATATTGATACTTTTAATCAAAAAAAAAAAAACAATATAATTAATATAATTATAAGAAAGTAATCGGCTATTTCTTTTACACTCAATTACTGAATTACCCACACTTTGAAGACATTTACACGACACGCACGGGTACGGCACATAATATAGAAAAATGCCTATATTAATAAGCTTCTTAAAAATAATCGGTATCGAATCCCATTGAGGGGGCTAGAGCAGGTCGAAAAAACATGTACAACAACTAAAGTGCCAGACAAAAGTATGAAGCTTGTGATTGATGGATTTTAATTCACAAAATCCATTTTAATTTGTATTCTAGTCTTTTATAACTGTAAATTAATTTGTTTTGCTTATGTAAATAAACGATGTAGACAGGGGTCAGGGAGGCCAGAAATAAGAATCCATTATATTTCCCTCCCTGCCAACGATTTCAACACAAAAAAAAAAGGTTTCAATCGAGTCAATATTTGATATTTGAAAAATTTAACACGTACTTAAGTCTTCAAATAAAGGAAATCCATGTTTCCTTTAATTATTAATATTTTAACGATTAATTTGGATATCTAAAATTGGTTAGGACCAAAACCTAAAATACTATAGATGACAAATTAAAATCGGTTTTCAAAAATAAAATCCATCAATCTCTCGTAATTTTGTCCAACAAGGTATTTTAGACACTTAAAATGCGTTGTGTCAATTTTGATCATACTGAAATGTATTTGTATAAGTGAGTGATAATACTTTACAGCATTAATAGTATAAACCAGTGGCGCCGAACACATATGGCAAGTGGAATAAATACCCCAGAACATTTTTAGTTGAGGGGGGTGGGTGGGTCATGACTCATGAGTGAGTTTATATATATAAAAGGTGGGTAGGTGGTTGCACTTAAACAAGGTTTACCATATAGTGGTTTAAAAATGGTTCGGAGCCACTGGTATAAACAATAGTTATATATTAGATATGCACTTGTGGACTTATACCGATAAACATACCTATAGTTTGTTTTTATTCAGCTGATATAATCTGCTTTTCAGCTTTTCAGTTCATAAAATCGCTTGTTTATGAGATAGAAGCAAGGTCGTCCCCTAAGGCCGGGGTGAGCGGTGTCTATGCCCCGGAAGTTGGAATCCTTGGTGAATGGTGAATGTAATAAAATAATTAATAGATAACCATATATAACTTGGGACTTTTACGTTTATTTTAATTTTGACCGTACGCAATTGGTTAGGGCCTACATTGTGTGTGTACAATGTACATGCTACGGTAAAAGTAAGATTACCGATGAAACCTAGGTTTTAGTCTGCTGTACTTCCAGGGCCGCATTTAGGGGAGGGCGCTGGGTACAACTGCCCCGGGCTCCAGTATTTTAGGGGCTCCAATATTTTGTGGTCAGAAATTTGTTTACTTGTGAATTATTAAAATGTTATAATTTTAATTATTTTAATAACGCAATATTATATATAATATAATTTAGTATAATAGTATTATATATTTATATATTATATAGTATTATGCTGTTTGAAATTCTTTTAATTAATATAAATTTGCAGTTTTATATAATTGTATTTTATTTATTCATGAAGTACCTACCTACTTATGTTAAAAAAAATTATAAGCAAGGTTTAAGTGACATAAATTAAAATGTATCTTTGCGGAGAGAGGATCAAGCAGTTACTAAACAATATTTTTGAAAAAGCACACATTGTAAAACAAATATTTTTTTCTGTGCTCAAAATTTAAAAGGTTAATGAGGATCCATATTTTCCGTGGGTAGGCCCCTTAGGGGGGGAGCAATTTTTTTCACCGGGGCTTAGGGGGCGTCAATTTTTTTTTTGCACAGGGGCGCAAAATGTCTAAATGTGGCACTGTGTACTTCACAGGTTCCTATTGGGGGGATGGATATTATAGTTATCAAACGCGATTTAGGCAATGACCATTATTGTGATTATAGGTGTGATTTAGAATATCAATAGGTATATTAATTGTAAAATCAAATTTCAACCTTGGTAAAATAGTCGGCGCCCGTTAAATGTATTCACCCTTGGAATGCAGTTTTTAAATCGTTGGATTGAGCTCCTCTACTTAAATTTTCCCAATTCGAGCACTGTAATAGCTACTGTACAGCAGAGCAACACCCACTTGCCCACCTTTTTGTTGTTGTTTTCCCCGGCACTCGGAAAACTACTAGGAATTTTTTACTTATTTGACCCCCCCAAAGGTACCAATTAGAATCATTTTCCTAACAGAAAATATACTGTTGAAGAAAATCAAAGCATTTTTACTGTCGTAAAAACTGCTGACAGACACGAGAAAAATTTAAAAAACACAAATCGTTGTAAAATAAATGCATTTATCGCCCCACTCAGAATCTAAAAATAAAATTGGAGTTGTCTAATATGGATAATATATATACTATATAGACATATAGTATGTACTATGTACTAAATATACCTATAATATATATATATATATACCCACTCGTAATAAATTGAATATATTTTGCACAAGTCATCTCCATGTATATGTCTCTGTATTTAACAATCGTAGTTTTCTGGTTGTTGCAACAAACGACGCAGTTTTTTTTCTCTTAATTATGTTCAATCAAAAACTAATTTTGACCAAAATATGGAGATGTATTGTTGTTGCTCCGCGGTGTTCAAATTATATATTATTGTTATCAAGTCGTAAAATGGTTAGGTGAGGTAGGTACTGACAAAGGTAATAGGTAAAAATACTTTACGTATGTTTATATTTTTTGGGAGTGGTTATGGGGATGTAATTGCCTTTGTGCGGAAAATATCACATTTTTTTTTATATAGGCCCCGCTAAAAGAGTTAATATGTCCAGGGCCACGCAAATTGTAAGGACGGGCTAGTATAGGTACTTAAAATAAAAATAACACAGTCAGTAGAATATTTTATAATTTATTTAATATGTCCTTTCTTTCTATTTGTTTCTGTCCTTTGAATGGAATTATAATAAATATATTATAATCATATGTGACTTTTAGAACAATAAGCTAGACAAAACTGGGCGAATTTGGTTTGACAGATTTTAATTTTAAAAACGCATTATGTTTGATCAAAAAGTTTACTAGGCAATGATCAAGGCGATTTTCAATATTTTTTTTCAGCTGTGATATCCAAGAATAAAAATATCGAAAAAAAATATGATTTTTTTTGTATTTATATTATTAATTATGACACTAATAATAATTGGAATATTCAAAATCGCTTCGATCATTCCCTAGTAAACTTGTTGATCAATCATATTCCGTTTTCAAAATTAAAATCTGTCTAACCAAATTCTTCCAGTTTTGTCTAGCTTATTGGTCTAAAATTCACTTTTTTCCATTGACTGGAGCCCCCTCCAGCCCCCATAAGGTTTATTTTATGATACGGAATTTAAATATATTGAAAAACATTATAACAAAAAAATTAATGTTTGGATTGGTCAAATCTACATAAGTTTTGACTTTTGACAAAACCTGCTGCAGTCCCTTTACTAAAATATATTATTACAATATTGAAAAAGAGTGATAAAAATAAAATAAGAAAAACTAAAGTTCAGGTACCTAGTGAACAAATGTTTTGACAAAAAGTTAAGGTAAATAATTATTTATTAGTTTCAACAAAAGTGTACAATATACATCAAGGGTCATCCGGTCATCGACGTTAACACTTTATATGTCTGCGGTAAAAATCACTATTTTCCAAATTGAGTTCCTTTATCAGAATATAAAGACCGAAAAAGACATAATATAAGATACCTACTGATATTGAGAGTAGGTGCCCTAATACAGGATTGTATTTCTAATTTTATTTAATACAGATCCAGCCGAACCAGGGAATTTTAACAGGTGATGCTCTAAATAAAAAATAGTTATATGTTCGTAATCTAAAATAGAAACCTTTCTATTTTAGATTACGTAATTTATTATAAAAATTGTTTTTATTGGTGGCTTAGACAACAACACCCCCACCCTTCTCTGGCCTTCCCTGAACCCACGCCTGCTGGCCCTTGATTGAGTGTAGATATGACAGATACGGCTCAATTACCAATTTTCATTCGGGGTATTGGATATTGATTATAATTTAAATGCTACTGAATAAATAGCCGCACTTTTCCTAAATGAAAATCATGACAAACATGTGTGTCGTGTGTGATATTTTGAAAGCTTTAAAATCAACATTTAGCCGTTTTATTATCAATCAACAAATCTTTGTGGAGTTATAACAGATGGGGCCAGCAATGGTAAGAAAACCGAAGTAGTCAGTTTTTATTAAAAAAGAAATTTGTGAAATTAGTACTTTATACTTTATACAACTGATGAAATTTTACTGAATTGTCCATCAAGAAAATGAATGTGCAAAATCAGTCGGTTTTTAAACTGTAATGAATGATGTTGTAATAATACATTTTATTAGATCAAGAGTATGAATCATATACAATTTCAAAGCTTTTAATTAAGTATAATATTATGTTGAACATAGTTATGAAATATATTTTACAGATGTTCGTTGACTCAGTAGGTAGAGGAAATGTCTTAAATAAGTTTTTGCTTTAACAAACAAAATTTTTGAATTAGCTGCAAGTCATATTTTACTTTTTTTAACATCCCCTAAAATATAGGTCTAGTTGCACCTATGCTGTCCAACATAATTTGTATTATATAATAATAAATTGAAAATAATTTCAAACTACAATAGTAAAAAGTAATTTAAAACAGTTATTCAAATTCATCAATATATTAAATTAGATTTTTATTAACTATATATATTCACAAAGAGAAACACCTGACTGTAACAAAACGGTTTAAATTAGAACACATTTTAGTTTATATGAAAACATTTTAAAAAGTTATTTATGTATTTTTAATTTGACATGACTTATGAGTTAAAACTTAAAATAACATAACATTCTCAATGAATTATACAATTAAAATTTGAATATAGTAAACTTTTAAAAGAATTAAAAATTACTTATATCAGAGCAAGAACATTTTATATAGTTTCTCATGCTCAGGATCTTTAAAATGAGGAACAAAATTTATTTTAACTATTTCGTCAATACCTTCATTTTTGGATGGTTCTTGGAATTTTGAACTGAAAAATAAGTAAGTAAACAGATTTATTTTAAATAATGATGAATTTATAAGCTACAGTGATGTTCTGATTTTAAAGTTTTCTTCATTTTTTTATTGATACATTGATAAATAAAAGGATTAAAAATAGAAGTATCATAAAAAAAAAATCAACACAACAAGTTATTTATAAAAATAACAAATTTAAAGTGTATAAGTAGGTATGTTTTAAGTGTATATAAAACATCCCTCTTAACTGAAAACCATAAAAAAGTTATTAACAATATTAATAAATTATTTTTTCTAATTGGTATAATATTAAATATTATGTTTAACCAAATAAAATAAAATAATAAATATTTTGATGTTTAAGTTTTTGAGGAACTCAATAATTGTATGTAAACAATAAATTATCATTGAATTCAAATTTAACACATCCATTACAATAACCTATGTATTGAATTACAAGGTACACTCAAAAACAACTATACGACAGAGTGACTTCCACAGTTTTTATACTAAATTTCAAACATCAGACATACATAACAATTATTGAAAACGAAATAAACTACTGGAGAAAAAAGGATCTTCAATAAATTATTTTTTTAATGAACACCTGCTACATCTATACCTACAATAAATTATGTTCCTAGCATTACCTATACTTACAAGTAAGAATGAATTACAGCATCTGATACTTTTTGGTGTTTTCTATCAGTTAGTTCTCGAAACTATAAATATAAAAAAAAAAACATAATTTTAGATCATTTTGCATATTATGTTATTATATAAAATAGTTATTTTTTCTAGAATTTAAACAACAAAAAACAAAAACCTAGATTTATTAATAATAATAATAATAATAATAATAACAATAATATATAGAGTTAACAAATTTCAAACATGCCTATAAATTTGTAGATACATTTTTATAATTGAGGTGAGGTTAAAAAATAAGAAGTTATTTTATTACTCTTTACATTATTAACAAATTGTAAAGAAAATATTACATAAACTTCATGGCATAGTAGTGTACAGATTCTAAATAATATTTTAATTATTTAAATGTTAAAAGTGACTTTGTTTTTATACTTACTTTGTTGTTATGTTTAGCATGGTCTTTGGATACATTCATTAAAAATACTCGACATGGGATTTTTAAACTTTTAGCTATATCAATGAAGCGTTTTCTTGATTCTATATCAGGATTTGTATTATCAATTACTACACTCCAACTAACACCACTTAAGTATTTTTTAGCCTCAGAAACACATTTTTGCCATGAGCCTAGTGTATCTCTGTTAATTATTTTCATTCGGTCATGACAAAATAATTTATTTGATGCAAAATAACTTTTCCCTGAACCAGGACAACCAACCATTATGATCATCTAAAAATTTTTTTTATTATTATTCAAATATTAAAAACTGAATGTGCTGAAGAGGCCTTACTTCTTTATTAGGAGAAAACAAAGCTTTGGATGTTAAATCTGTGTAGAGGATATTAGACATAACATCGTTTGGATTAAATACTGGTAATGCATACAATTCTTCAGTAGATTCTTTTAAAAAATATTCTTCAGGAGTATAAAATTTGAGACCAATATTCATGGCAAATAAGCGGTCGCAACACGAGTGGTCTTTTTTAATTGGTTTTCCATCAGCACTAGAACGAGTAGGCCGGCCTGCTGCATCACCACAAAATAAACTTTTATCCATGTCAACTGATAAACCTCCATTGTACTAAAACAAAAAATATTAATGTTATTTTTTTAGTTGTTTAATAAAAACGATTAAGCTTAATTGAACACAACCGCAACAAAATATTTTTATTTCTTAAATATATTGATACGTATAACTAAATCTAGGAAAACCAATGTATTTATACATATATAGCATTAATATTTAATATTGTTCTAAGCTAATAACCTTAAGCTGCACCAAGATTTAAAAATAAATAACAACTTACATCAGAAACCAATATATTCCACATTCCTGGAGCAGGTTTTCTATATATATCTTTTCGAGTGGCTATGAATACTTGAACTGGTATTTTAATCACTTTGAGAATATTTTCAATTTTCTTTTTAAATGTTTTTTCATTTACTTTATTGACCCCAATACCTCCTTGATTAGTAAATATAACTATTTTGTAACCGTCATCAGACAATTTTTTAATAGATGTAGTAACTTCTGGGCTATAAATTTGCCAGTCATTCTCATCAACAGGGAAAACTTTACCAGACTGAGTAACAATAAGTGTTCCATCCATATCAAATGCTGCTATCTTAAACACCAAATACAAACATTAAAATAAAAAAATTAATTTAATTAACAGTATTAATTATTTAACATTTACCTTCTCTTTATGAACAATATTTGAACTATTATACACCAACAACGTACCATCTCTAGTTTCCCATTTAGATGTAGAATCTGAGCGAGGTTTTTTAGGTGAAATTTCTTTATCTAAACAATTAGTTGTCCTTTTGTTGGAGTCTACACCATAAGTAGGAGGTGTAACAAAATCCAAATGATATGTAAAATTGCTGTTAAACAACAATGACACTTTGTCTCCATGGTTTAAGAGTCTCTTTTCCCCTTTTATCATAGATTCGTTGTTAACAGCTGACCTGTTGCTACCTAATTGTTCAACCAATACACGAGCCGTAGAATAGTCAGCAACAAATTTCACTAAAAAAATTTAAAAATTAAACACATCTGCATGTAAATCAAAAACTTAAGTTATATACAACCGTAGCCTGTGGTTTAATTTAATTAGGGATACCCACTACATTCTAAAAAAATATATAAAATTAAAATAAAACTAAGTACCTATAGGTACATTAATATTATTCTTCGGATTATTCTTTGTAGATAGGTACTACAGTATTTTTAATTAAGTTTTCAATATGGGCTCCGGTTTATTATTTAAATAAAATAAATCATTAATCAACAACTTATAAAGTGGATATAATAAAATATTTATGAGTTATTAGTATAAATATTTGTAATATTCTAGGTATGGGTACTAAAATCAATTTTTAACAGTATTAATGTAAATACAATTAATTGGGTATAAGGTACCAATTACATTAGAAAAAAAATATACCTATACATAGGTATTATTTAATTTAGTTGGTATGGAAACTATTTTCAAAAAAGAAATGGATCTATTTAAAATTTTTAATGAGCTAGATATCCCAGTGACACTTATGTAGATATGTACTTATGTATATGAATATCATTATAATTGTATCACTTATGGCAGATCAGATGAGATAAACATGAATATACCCATGTTCTCACATAAATAATAAAAGATTTATCGCATACAAACATTATTCATATGGAAATATATAGGTATTTAATCATAGTTCTAAATTTAATTTACTTTGATTTTTCGACATTCTTTGATCGACTATTCCAGTCTGTTGTGTTCTACCCAATGTTAAAGGTTCATTATCTAGAAGTATAAATTTTAGTTCTGGATTTTCATCGGATACCAAAACACATAATGTGACATTGTCGTTGGTCTTCACTGACAGTTTTGACATATTCAACTGAGCAAAATATAATAGATGTACTTAAAATGGAAAACTAACACTACAGTTAGATCTTTAAGATCTGTATCTCAAACACTGTAAATGGGAATTTTGTCAAATATTTAAACAATTCAAATTTTTTGAAAATTCAACTCGAATAAATATGGTGAGTAGTCTGAGTAAGTACTGACTGAGTTGCGACCAACTGATAAGCGATAACCGACTATATTATGATAGTAATGTTGATGAAATGAAATTATTTTGATAGCAAAATAACGAGATAATAAAAAACATGATATTATAAATATTAAATAACATCATGATAGAAAAAACATTACTTAACAGCCGTCAGCCACAATGTTTAGTGGCCACCATATTATTTATTAAAAATCTTAAATATCTTTGGTGGCCACTCGGACATATTTAGGCATTAAATAGCATTGTTGCATAATATATCTATGGTTGGCAGTGATGCAATTAGGGCTAAGATGTTGGGGGGCTGTAGCCTGTAGCCCCCCTGATATAAAATAAAAAGAAACCAATGGGTGCAAAGTCACCAAACTCCATAATATTAAATTACATATAAAAAAATATTTATTTACTCAAGTTTCATTTTTTAAGTTAATAAGATTATTATACTGTCTGCGGTAATCACGGAATAAAAATCTACAGACTGCAATCTTACTCCCAACCACATGAAAATGATTGAAGAATTATACGTTTAAACGCTAATTTATTATTAGTGTAGCTACCAAATTAAAAATATTTAATTACAAAGGTATACCTACTTATAACATTAAAAAAATTAAAAATCAAAAAAAACATTAAATTCAAAAACCAATCTATTTTCAGAGTTCAAAATTACTTACTTTTGTCGTTTATATATTATATTTATATGATAATTTTCAAACATTAACAATAATATTTTGTTTTATATTATGAATAATTCTGTAAAAATTAAATCCCCGAAATAAAATATTACGTTTCCTAATAATATTTATAATATTAATAATTATTATTATTTAGAAGTTTTACTTATAGATAGATACAATATTTCAAAATTGAGGGGTTTCAATTCAAAACGTACTTTTTCCATTTTTGACAAAATCGAGTTAGATATTGATTCTAGTAGAAATAATGGCGGGAAATCGAATGGTGAGGTCAATTTTTGGCTAACCTCACTTATTCCCTATGAAATAGTCGATCAAAAATCGCCTTTTTCTGCAAAACGTTCCTTTTCCAGGTGTACGTTTTAATCAAAATAAACTATTTCCAATTTCCTGCAAAATGCACTTTTTCCTCATATGTCAGCATAGGAGAAACAAATCGTTCATAGCAAAATGTGCCATTTCCTTAATTTCTGAGCAAAACGTACTTTTTCCATTTCTTATCAAAAAGTACTTTTTCCTTTGTAATTGTAATACAAATTTAATATTTTGACTATCAATTTTTTTCAAAACGCACTTATTTTATTTTGTCATAACCTCATTAACAAAAAAAAAGTTATTATATTTTTAATAATTAAAATATAAATTTGTACTCAGGGAAATTAAATTATATTTATTTATATTTATTTTATATTCAAAAAAATATTTACATATCGTTCCTAACTTCAATAGAACCATAGATATCATAGATGACAAGATACGTTTTGGAGCGAAAATCGTGGTAGCCTACTTATCTCTATTGTTATTCACGATAAAATCATTAAAATTTAAAAAAAATGTGTGAACTTTTTTAATTTACCTTTAAATAAAAAGTATTGTATTAGTAATTTATTATATTGTAAATTAACTATAATATTATTATGAAAAGAGCACGGGCCATACAATTATTGGGGGCAGCAAAATCAGTAAATTGCTTTTATCTACCTAGCTCAAAATATTATTATAATTTTTTTTTTTTAATAAAGTACTTAAAGGTTTTTGTTTGATATGTTAGGGACTACAGCCTAAAAGATTTTTCTATGACAGATCTATTAAAGGTAACTTCTAATGTCCATGCTGATAAAGGAGAGCATACTATAACAAAGGTTGTTCATCCAAGTAATGTATGTTATATTTTGTGGATAATATTATAAAGACATATTTTTTAAGTAAATCACTAAATTATACAAAACTGTTGTTTGTCATTTGTTATAAACTATTTATTTTATAAAAAACTACCATCAACATACATAATGCATAATCTTATATCATGTTATCATATAATGTTAGGTTAAAAATAATAATTTAGGTAGGTAGGCAGGTAGATATGTTATCATATAAGGTACCTACCTATCTACCTACCTACCTAATTTATTATTTTTAACATAAGATTTGTTTTTTTCCAAAAAGTGCTTATTCCAGTGTTTTATTCAAAAGGGACTTATTCCTGGAAAAGGTACGTTTTGTTCAAAATCACTTTCTTTAAATATAAAAATATACTAAAAAAAAATGAATGAGATAACTTTCGATATCAGAAATTGATTTATCATTTTTTTTACCTATTTTTCAATATATCACATTTCATCTAAATCGTTTAAAAATCAGAGAAACAAAAAATGAACTGTCCTGAAAAATTAGGAAAATGGAAAAGGTACGTTTTGAATTGAAACCCCTCAATTATCAAAATTATACCTATAAAATAAAAAAGGTGCTCTGCTGTACAGTAGGTTACAAGTGGGTCACTGTATATAATGGATGGTATTAAATTTGAATTCATTGATATAATATCAATGTATAAGAAAAACGATTCTGAGCGGAGACGGTATGTCAGTCTAGGTATAAGACATAGGTATTACATACTTATCTATGGTATTAAAAAAAATTTGGCCTATAATAGGTACCTATTATAAATTCCAAATTAATTATATCACAATATCTATTAGGTACCCACGAATAATATTATACAATCACAACAAAATAACTAGAATAGTTATTCTAGGTTTTTTTTTATGTAATTTCGTCCAAATTGAACTTAAAATGACTATAAAAATAACTGTGTCTATGTATTCTTTAGATTTTTTGGTAACAGAATTAACTACTTACGTGGAATCTTGTTTTAAATTTTCATACCTTAGATATAAAAGTTGAACATTTTATATGTTTTTAAAATTTTAACTACAAAATAATTATTCAATTTTAAATTTGATAAATTTTGTCAAAATTCGATCTTTAAATACATATAAAAAAAAATTGTGTCTGTGTATTTTTAATTTTTTTCAACTGATATTGTAACAATATATAAGGAGCCTTGTATTACATTTTTACACTTATTGGCCCAACAGCTAAAACTTTATTGATATTTATAGAAAAAAAAACTAAAAATGTCCGTAAACAGCTCAAAAAGAGTCAATATATTTTCAAAATTGTATGTTGTATAGGAAATGCTAATATAAACATTCAGTGAAATTTTCATGTATCTACAGTTATTCGTTTTTGAATTACAACAAAATAAGGAAATCGCTACACGAGAAATCGAGGGAATATCCAATGTTGTAAAAATTTGAATTTCAAACGCTCATAAAACTTAAATTGACTTTCTTATAGACATTTTTTTTTGTGTAAATCTTAAAGAGTGTAAAATGGTGCGTTACTGATATGTGGGTGTTGTAAGTGTGGGTGTGCTCCACTATTTATTTTATACACAGTCACTCACACTATTACACTAATAATCACTTACTACACACACATTTACACGACCCGCATGGACACAATTAGAAATTTGCCTATATTGAACTCCTTAGAAACCGTCGGTATGTATAATATTATGCTTTTGATTTCGCAAGGAATAATTTAACAAATCAAGCTTAACACTCACGAGTTAAGAACGATGGTACAATCAATTAGAATTTGTCAGTCGAACTTAGTTTTGAAACTTATGTCATTCGACAAACGCAATTCTATAATTGACTTCCAAGTTACAAATTAAATTACTATAAATAGTGTATTTTATAACATATCCATATGTATATAACATATTATGCCTATATTGCTATATGGCTATATATAGCATATTATATACGCATATTGACCACCGTTAAGCAAGCATTAGAGTAAAAAATTATTTGTCAGCACTAGACATCACGTATCACGTATAACCATGTTTTTTTCGTTTTGACAATAGTTTTTTTAGAAACTGTGACGTCGATTAGGTATTTCCTATTTCAAATTTCATTACCTAGTCTAATGTCGGGCTGCATGAACGATCACTAGACATTTAATGAATCCAGGGCCGTAGACACGGGGGGGGGGTTTAAGGGGGTTTAAACCCCCCCCCTTGGAAAGTTTATAAATTTATTTCAAATATTTAAAACTACTAATATATCTTATATATTAAAAAAAAATTTTTTATCAATAATAGTTATTAATAATATTTTAGATGTTTGTGTTGTTAAGGGTTATAAGTAAGGTATTTTGTGTATCGTCTAATGGTCGCAATGACAAATCACCATTACCAAAACCGTTTTGTTACTGTGATAATTGATAATCTTATTATATGTTTATGTTGATAATACTGAAATTTAAGATAGCATATTAATAAGGTATTATCAGTATTATAGTTAAAACTTTAAAAGTTAAAACCGTGCTAAAAAAAACATAGATTTGAGAGAAATGATCAGTTTGGCCAATATCAGTATCAAGAATCTTGACAATTTAAGGGAAAATGTAGATCATGAATTTAAAAAAATGTTCAAAGAAGCTCAAGTAATGAATGCCTTAAATTCAATTTTAATGTTCATTTTTTTAACTATAATTATATTTTTAAATAGAGATTGCCTCAGATGTTAGACTTTGAAATATCAGCCAAACAGCTGAAAAAGAGTCAAAATATTTTCAAAATTGTATGGTGTATAGGAAATTCTAATATAAACATTCAGTGAAATTTTCATGTATCTACAGTTATTCGTTTTTGTATTACAACCAGGCCCTGATTTAATAAAATTTGGGCCAAGTGCACAATTTTTTTGGGGGCCCCCTACCCCCACCGGCCACCACCACAAGTCAAAAAAATGTTCAAGAAAAAATCTATACACAAAGTAGGAGGAAATATTGATAATAAAACAAAATATTTATATGTTAAGTATTAAATAAATATCTCAAAATTCATAAAATATTTGTACATTATTTCATATACTATAAATACAATTTAGTTACTTGGTCTGGTAAATTAAGGACATTGAAAAAATAATACTAATTAAATAACATAATTAATTATCAATCTTCCATAAAATTATAAAAATGGTAAATAAATTGTTAATTTCACAATTTATTTTATACAATTAAAATGAAATGAAAAATAAATAATTTCTATATTTTCTATATTTATATTTTTATTTAGCTATAACATTTTATCACAAAAAAAGTTTAAAAAGATTTCTTTCTTGCTTTTTTCTCTGCAAAAGTTTCGATAACTGATTCAAATTTTTTTTATATATATTAGTTTATTTATAACATTTGTTTTGCGATATTCATTTCCGTGGATAACTGAATAACCTAAACCAATAGTTCTAAAAATGGTAATTGTGGGTGCGAAATGCGTCACCAACGACCGGTTAATCAGTAAATACTGGGCTGGAAGAAATCTATAAATAGTTATTATGTATCAAATATTTCCGATGTTCGAACAATTTTCTATTATTATTATTTTAATATGACGTATTGAGGTGAAGAATAACTTATACTAGTATAAGGTCTATGGGAATTATAATTTATTAAAAATAATTAATTTTAAAAAAAATTTTAATACAGAAAATTTTCTACAATTCACGGAGATCGGGGGCCCCCAAAAATTGGGGGCCAAGTGCAAGTGCTCCATCTGCACTTGCGTAAATCAGGGCCTGATTACAACAAAATAAGGAAATCGCTACATGAGAAATCGAGTGAATATCCAATGTTGTAAAAATTTGAATTTCAAACGCTCTTAAAAATTTAATTTGATTTTCTTATAGACATTTTTTTTTGATAAATGTAGATAATCTTATGAGGAATCTTGTATTACATTTTCAAATCTTAGATTTAAAAAGAAAAATTTTTACGAATTCTTAACTCAAAATAATTTGCTAATTTTCATGATTTTTCCATATTTTGTCAATTTTTGAACTTTAAATGCTTATAAAAAAAAATTGTGACTAAGGATTTTTAATATTTTTCATCTGCCTTTGAAACAATATACTAGGAGCCTTCTATTAAATTTTCAAGCTTTCGCAAACAACAAATAAAATTTTATTGATATTTTTAGAAAAAAAACTAAAAAAAAATGGAAAATAAAAATGTGCCTAAACAGTTCAAAGTAAATCAAAATATTTTGAAAATGTTATCGTGTATAGAAAATGCAAATATAAACAACCAGTGAAAATTTCATGTATATACGTTTATTTGTTTTAGAGTTACACTAAAAACCAAAATCGATTTTTCGGAAAACCGATTTAGCGTAAAAATTCCCGTTCTTCCATAATTTTTATGTTGTTTTTCCCGGCGGTTGTGAAAACTACTGGGAAATTTTTACTTTTGACCCCCCCAAAGTACCAACTAGATTCACTTTCCTATCAGAAAAGCTACTGTTGCATGTAACAGTACTATAACATGTTATTATTATAATAAACCCCCCCCATATAAAATTCCTGTCTACGGCACTGAATGAATCAGTAGTGAGCTAAAGGTCCCTTAAACATGATTTAGAGGCCCATGATTGGCCTATATACATTTTATTGAACCATTAAATATTTAAATTAATCAATTTTTCATGCTACTCGACATAATAGTATTATTAATAAATAAATAATTAATTCTGTATAATATCACTAATAATATATTATACCTACATTTTTTTAATAATTTGAACACTGTGCACCGGAAATCCAATATGAGAAAGAACAACACATTATAATAATACATTATTCACAGAGGAAATAAGTGCAATCCGTGGCTCATTCAGGCTGCACAGATGCAATTACATGATTAGTATATGACCTCACGCCATACCAGAGCGCAATGTCCTCGAAACCACATATAGATATAGCTATTCCTCGTACTAACTACGGACCACTGCAGTACCATCTACATCAATAATACATCATATTATCATAGGTATATCCGAATATCCGATACATATAGTTATATGATTAGAATGATTGCGTTTCGATAATTTGATTGAATTCAATAAAAATTAACACGTTTGATATATTAATATGATAATATAAAAGCATCCACACATTCAATCATCCATAAGTCATAACAATCGACTTATAACATTTATTTAATCATAAAAAACAAATACACATTTCATTGTTCAATACGAAATATATAACACATAATAATATTGTAGGGCATTTCAATTTTGATTTATAAAATATATACATAAATGCGGTACATTCACTCATAAATAAGATTATAAGTTCTATAAAAAGGTACAACAATTAAATAATAATCATAATAATAAATAATAATTAATCAATAATATTTAATATATGTAGGTTACCAATATTATATAAAAAATATTGTTGATAGTAAAATATGTATAGTGGATACTTATACTATTTTATACAGACATACAGTATAAACACTAAAACACATAATTAAAGTTAAGGTTTATCATAAATAAATATTAGAACCTAGATAGGTCCTGCTTATAAACGTGCAGTATCTAAATTGACCCGATTGGTGAATTATTGTGACCAACTCATCATGGAACATCTGCCATGATTTTGACAAAGAAACCTAAGCCGAAACCGATAGCGGAAATCGATGGCTAAGCCCCCCAAAAACTAAGTCGTCCTACCCTCATAAAAACGATTGGAAAATAATTTGAACAATTCAGATTTACGAATCTTATCAGTAGAAAATATTGGTAAGTAGGTAGATTTATTTATAAAATAAATATTCTGACTCAACAAAAAATTACTTATTTTCTACGAACAGTTCTTGTGAACGAAAATCACGGCTACTCGCTATAGTCCACTCCAAAATATATTAATTTACGTAGGATTTCTCACCAGTGTTTGAACTTTTAGTTACCTATCCAATGTAGAAATTGGGTTTATAGGTAGGCACGTAAACATAAATGCTTTAAATTCAATATTTTATACATTTTCATTATTTTCAAGTATAAAATAGTTTCCAAATTTTCGTGATTTTTATTTCCTACCTACCTATGCACAGAAAGGTTGAATTAATTTTTTTTTTAATTTATAAACATTTTATTTTTTTATGAAATTTTAATACTATTCTTTAAGTGAGAAATAGGTTAAATTGAGAACAAATTATTAATAGTATTATTTAGGTATAATTTATGCTGTTTATGGTTTATCCCTTCCTTCACACCCAATAGTTATACCAGATTTCCGCCTATGAAAATGGTCTAGTAGAAGCAATCATGGTACCTACATAGTGATTATTTAGATAATATATTATATTAATTAACTACAATATAATAGTAATCTAATAACTACTAACTAGTAATAGTACATTATAGACATTAGTTACCTACGATTTATGACAAACGTGCTTATAGAATAATTATAGGGTATTGTGCTTATGGCTTCAAATGGTTTGTCACAGAAAAATATTTTTTACTTAAACTGACTAGGTATGCTTTTACCAACGTCTGTGTAGTAAATTTCATAAAGGTGTAAAATTGCTTGAAATTAAAGTACCAACCCAATTATTATTATTTAAAGGGATCGCAAATGGACATTACTTTGTATCGATGCATACCCATATTCTGTCCATCATACAAACTAATAAAACGATAACATTTCTCCAAATCGGAATTTCTCATGAAGTTTACCATGATTTATGCTGAAGGTGTTTTCCCACTTTTTCGAATTTTAACATTCAGAACGTCTCTTACATATCATTTTGAGATCTTAAGATACCAAAAATCCTAGAAATGTATGTGTGAAATTAAAATAAATAGATACAATTAAATTAGCGGAAAAGTAGTTAAAATTAATGACGAATTCAAATTTGTTTTTAGAAGTATTGTGATAAAAAAATCAAATTGTATGATAAATAAAAAGTAGGTATATACTATATTTATTCGTTCAGCGGAAAAATAACATTCTCCAGAGCAACAGTCACATGCAGTGTGCATGTGTACCTATGTAAGTTACGCGTTCTAAGACGCACACTAATGATAATTTTAACACACACAATCAACAACTCTCGCACATGTTCTACTTATTGCCTATAGTAAACTCCTTAAAAAAACCCATTAGCTATACCCTTGATAACAATAAGTAAATAGTTGGTAATTCAAAGATAGGTACTGTAATGGGATTTGTTTCAAAACAAATTGCCTAACAGTATCGTAGACTTAAAACCTAAATCATTAGTTTACTTAAGATAACATAATATTTTGACGATCCAACATTCTCTTGAGACTACATAATATAGTTATCGTTCAACAATATTGCAGTTCACCCACTGTCCCACTCTATAGAATACATAAAGATCTGGAGTCAGCCTTATAACACTAAATATATATTTTATATATTAGGTTTATGTTGTATAAAATTAAAAAAAAAATGTACATCGTTGTAGCCTGTAGGGATATATTCTCCGGCCGGGTCGCCGTGTCTTGAGCTTGGTGGAATGTTGGTGGTCTTCAACTGCAGTTACCTCATTATACCTGTTCAATCTAATGTCATAACTCTGTAGTTTCCAAGTTCTTCACAGTGATTCTTGTCCGTTCATAGTAGTCATCAGTACTGTCCGTGTGTATGTTACACTCGTTACTGCAATAGAAAAAAAATTCAAAACCTATTTGAGTATAATAACGATATGTTTGTCCAGTCGTTGTACCAACCTTTTGATAAATAATGTAGTCGTTGATCGCTCTATTGGCTGAGGTGACGTCGTACTAGTAGTAGTGTTGTCGTCCAAAGAATCGCGCTCCGATGTTTGACTGCAACAAGACATGTTAAAAATTAAAATACCTAGTTAAAAAAATACCAGCGGTTACTGATCTATAAACGGATCTGCGCAACTGAGTGTTTTGTTTTAACAATATAGGATAATTAAATAAAAATAAAAACCAAATAAATCAATTCAATCAGATATTTTATCACACTCAAACACCAAACTACACGAATCATTTATACCATTGGTTAATTAATATAAACCTACACAAGAAAGATTACTTTTAAATTTTAGGACTAAAGCAAAAATGTATCACTGTAATTGTAACTTGTAAGTTGATACGACGATATTACACTCTGTGGTTTGGCGATCAAAATATACTCGAATAGTATGTAATTGAGATGTAAAATTACCTTAAAGTCTCTCTGTCTTTGTACCATTCGTTTTCATATGCCTGCATCCACATGGGATTTGATCCCGCCACACTGTGCATGTTCGTATTCGGCACACGACCACCGATTGCAGCTGAATTAACATGATCGGGAGTTCTAGGATCTATACAACATCGACAAAATAGTGAACACATATTTGGATATTATTTCTAATATATATTACAATTTAAGTTTCTAAAGCTTACCAAATGCGTGTATAGTGGCCGCTTTTAGTTGTCTACGATAGTTTGAACGTTGCGACAGGCAAATGGATACGACGACTATTAATAGTAACCCCAAGAAAAAAGTGGTACCGACCAACCACATCCAAATCACATTGTCGTCTTTCATTGAAGCTCGACGCAATGGTTCCGGCTCAGCTGCCTGTGTATCGAGTACGTTGAACTCCTAATGATAAATTGTCATTCAATAATTATAATATCATAACCGGATACATTTATCAAGAATTAAATTACTTTAAATAATGAATCTAGATGTTCGATGTTTTCATCTATAATCCTCAACACGTGTGGAACTTCCATGATGGAATTATCATGATGATCGACGAAATGTAGGTACATGTCCGATCTTGTTTTGTCTACTCTGCCGTCGTGGGTTTCGTGAACTTTGTACTCGTCAACGTTTACTATAGCTCCAGTAACGTTTCCTAAAATTCTATTATTAAACAATACGATCAACATTGGTTCATTGTCAATAATAAATTACATTAATAATAACTTTGAACTTACTCTCTAAATATTTCAACTTTCTCCCGTAGCTGGGATGGATTCTGTCGAACGACGAACCTGACTCTTTGGTCTTCACGCAACAAATAAATGAGTACTCGTGCCGTATCGTATAGCCCACCGGTGTCATTAACCACCACTTGAAAATCAAAGTAACCTTTCATACCCTTTTGAGGATCGAAATTTAAATAGATCGCTCCCGTAGCTATGTCCACCAAAAACGGGGGATATTGAATACTATCCAACCCTTCTGCTAGTGATACTTCCAAAGAACCAGGAACGATGTAATATGACAATTCAGCATTGTTTCCTTTATCCGCATCGATTGCCTAAAATTAAAAAGTATAAATTTAAAATATCGGATTAAAATAATAACAGTAATTTTCTATAGGCAGATATTACACTATTATTCTTACCTTTATTTGCATAAACTCTGCACCAAAATCTGCTTCTGTAGTCACGCCACCTGTAAATACTCTTTTCACAAATTCCGGTGCGTTGTCATTTATATCGTTAACAAAAACTAAAACTTTAAGTAAACTATCATCATCTTGAATAAAACCCTGAATCGGCGGTGGAGAGTGCAAACAATCTTCACTAGCTTTCACAAGTAATTCATAGGTTTCTTTAACTTCACGATCGAGTTCATAAGCAACCTGTAGACCATATTTAGATAAATAAAATATGGTTTATTTAAATTATTTCATATATATATTTTTTTCTTACAGAAATCCTATGGTTAATAGGTTCAACAATAAATCGGTTTTCATCGTTTCCAGAAATCACATAGTAACAAACCGGAGGTGGTGTTTTTTCTAAATCGATTAACTCCTCTCGATCAACTGTATCAATAAGCTGCCAGTATTCAGATCCTGGTTCGCGGTGTTCTAAAATGTAAATATATAATATATTTATCAGGAATTGGTTATTTTTGTTTTACATAAATATTAATTTTTATCAAGAAATATTACCAGTGAAATTTACGGTGATTTCATCAATTAAGAATCTAGGTTGAAAGTCATTAGTACTCCGTACGTGAATTGTGAGTTCTAAATCAGACGATAGGGGTGTTGGTATACCAAGATCATAAGCTTCTATACGAATCTATAAACATTTAATGAATAGTTAAAGTAAAATATTCAATATTATTGTAAAATATAAACGTAGAACTCAGCTAAGTACCTGATAGATTTTTTGAATTTCTTTATTTAATGATTTTTTTAATGTAATTAATCCGGTTATCTCGTCCACCAAAAATGTCTTCCAATCACCCATTAGATCCTGTTTAAAACGATACCTAACTTCTGCATTTTGGCCGACATCGTCATCAATAGCTTTCACTGTAATTACCGGGCTTCCAATTGTCATATTCTACATTTAAAAATACGCTCGTTATAGACATAAACATTCAATCATCTATTGATTTACATTATAAAATATTTTATTATAATCTCAATTCTTACTTGAAGCAACCTAACGGTTACATTGTATGGTGGCGACACGAAACGGGGAGCATTGTCATTGACGTCTGTGACACAAACGTTCACGGTGGCTAAACTTGACTTTTGAGGATCACCACCATCCTGTGCTCGAATGAGAAGACTGTAATTCCCATAGAGATTTTTCAACGACGAAGTTGTATACAAACGCCCAGACCAATAATCAACATTATGTAAACCGAATAACTCTAAAAAAAAATGTATTAATTACAATAATTATTTTCTTTCAACACATAAATAAACGATACTCGGTTCGTTTGTTAATATTATTATGTTATAGTTAAAAGTTGTTACCAACCTCTTTCATTCCCATCCTCGATAGAAAACATTATTCGACCATTAACTGTGGTCGGATCGTCTGCGTCTGTAGCTTTTATTAATAAAATCATATCACCAACGGTATGAAACTCTGTGACAACGACGCATTCGGAAGGTAAATGGTCGAATAACGGAGCGTTGTCATTTATATCGGAAACCGTCACCCTGTTTAAATAAATGCAATAATTAAAAGGATTGTTTGTATAAAAATATGCAATGTGACGCACGATTGGTACTCACATAATTTGTTTGAAGGCGTTCCGACTTTCGCCGGAAATGTATCCGAACTGGTAATTATCCCATGCCTCCACAATTAAATTATAGGTACTGGTCTGTTCTCTATCCAACGTATCGGCTACTTTCAATACTCCGTTATTTGTATCAATTGTAAATTTACCCTAAAAATAATTGTTGCAAGTATCTTTGAATATTATTCTTAATTAAAAATCTTAACAAATTTGACTTACCTGTGATGATAGACGATCCAACAAGTATGTAATCTTACCAAAATCACCCGAATCTGCGTCCATTGCTGTAATTATAGCTACCGATGATCCTACCCAAATGTAAACGTCATAATATGTTTTAATTATTAGGTATATAAAAATTAATCATACATACCAATTGGCGTGTTTTCTGGAATTGTTATGTTGGTGGGTGTATCTTCAATAAAATACGGATTATTATCGTTTTCATCGATTACACGTAAAATAACATCTGCAAATGAAGACCTAGCTGGAACTCCGCTGTCTGATGCTCGAACACTAACATTTATCCAATGCACTTGCTCGTGATCGATACGACCAGCCACGACAATTTCCCCAGACTCGGGATCTAGTCTAATTAAATCTGTAGCATCCATTGACGAATCTGAAACATTAATTAGTGTTAAAATGTACCGTTATTATATTTTAATTTAAAAAAAACTTAATTAAATAAACCTTCTATCGAATAATGGATTGTTCTGTTTTTATCGGCATCGTCTGCCATCACGGTGATAATAGGTACACCGGGTTGACTGTTTTCCATCACAGTTCTTTTATAAAACTTTTGACGGAACACTGGGTCATTATCGTTTTCGTCATCGACATGGACAATTAAAATAGCTATTGAAATGAAAAATATAAATTACAATTTTAATTAAGTTCATTAAATCAGTTACGACTTATTAATTATAGATCGTACGTTTTACTTACTTTGAACAATTTGTTTGCCATTAACTGCAGCAATGTCTTCGACTACGACTGCTAATCGGATAGTTTCAACTTTTTCTCTGTCCAATAGCTTACCCACTCTTAGATAACCATCTACGGGGTTTAAAGCAAATGCCGATGGCCAATCATAATCTGTCGGCCTAATGATAACTCCATCTTCATTTCTAGCTTCTGAAGTGTTCACATCAATTTTATATCTCAAGACCGGTTTTGCATCTGGATCTTCTGCTTCAACTTTCGTAATTATGCTACCAACCTAATTAAAATACAATAAAATATGATTTTAAAATAATCCATCAATAGCAGTTTAATGTAATAACTTATAAGTTACCCACCAATTCGTTTTCTTTAACGTGAACCGGTTCCATTTCTTTGAAAAATGGGGGCTTATTATTTACATCTTGAATTTTAATCGTTACGTTTACAATAGAACTGAGTTGTTGATCACCAATACCTCCATCAATCGCCACAACTTCTAAATAGTATGCATATGTCTTTGGTTGAGTCTTGTCTGGGTCCAAAGATGCGCCATGTGCAACTTTAATCACACCTGAATATGCATCAATCACAAATTTATCTTCTGCTCCACTACTAAGTCTGTACACTACAATGTTGTTTGGAGCAGAACCATCTTCATCCCAAGCATTTACCTACACGATTTTATATGGAACATGAATAACAATGAAACAGGCCAATTCAAAATATCTTTGAATACATTTATAAAATTGACGAAAATTATTTTAATTATTATTTTTTTTATGTAATCTTACCTCTAATACAGTGCTGCCACCAACTAAATCTTCAGAAATAATTGTTTCATAACTGATGCTTTCAAATGTTGGTCCAAAATCATTAACATCTTCTACGTATACAACTACATGAGTTTCATCGGAAAGTGATGGCAAACCGTGATCTTGTGCTTGGATCACCAAGTTTATTGGTCTCAGGTTTCCGTTAATACTGTTAGTGCTCTTCCGATTTTGTAGCTTTTCAAAATCTACTGGTCTTATGGGTTTTAAAACGCCCGTAACGGAGTCAATTGAGAAACATTCAACTGGATAGTCAGAATGCAATATTCGATATGATATTTCCGAATTTTTAGTACCTAAACATTTAAAAACAATGAAAATAATACAGTTAGGTTTGTACTACACAAACATACCATTTAAATCTAAATCTCTTGCTTCCACGGTGACTGGTGATTCAAATATCAGATGATTTTCTTTAAGTCGTGTTTCATACTTTGAAGAAAGAAATCGAGGTGAGTTATCATTAACATCTTCCACGTTAATAATTAACTGAACAGAATTTCTATTTCCTATACCTAAATCATCCCGTGCTTCGATCGTTAAAAAGTGTTTAGATATTTGTTCTCGATCAAATACAGGTCTGTCGGATTTTATTATAATTTCTCCAGATTCCGCATTTAATTTAAGACTATAATAAATAAATATATTTTACAATTTTTTTTATCTCTGTGTGTAAAGGTGTTACTTACAAATCAGCGCAACTTCCTCTTATACTTGTATATCGTATACCACTTGTTCCAAATACACCAGAATCTTTATCAGTGGCTTCAACTTTTCCAATGGTTTTACCAGATACAGAATTTTCAGAAACAAAAACTTCATAAATAGGACGTGAAAACTCTGGGTAGTTATCATTAACATCTCGAATGTAAACGGAAACGGGCACAACACTATATTTTGGATTTTTAGCTATTGTTTCAATGGCGACGATTGTAAAGTTAATAACTAAAAAAAATAATTACAATAACAATTATTATCTAAGTATTGACTAGTTAAGTTAGGTATATTTTAAAAATTTAAAACCCGTATTAAGTTTCATCATACCTTTAACAAGTTCATAGTCTAAATCAGCTGTTCTATTCACACGTATCAGAAACGACGCTTCGTTTATACCTTCGGAAGGTGTAATATCGAAGTATCCAATTCGTCCTTGTTGGATTCGTAAACGAAAAGTTCCATTTTTACCTTGATCGTAATCATACACTTGTGGTATTGAGTCTCCAATAAAATTCACAGGGGTATTTTGTTGGGCATTTTCGTTAACTTCGGCAATGTATTGAGGACTACGGAATGTCGGTGTTTCATCATTGACGTCCGTAACGATTACGGTGACTTCCGTTTTTGTTGAAGGATTAGGGAACACGTTCTTTGAGTCTTCAGTGGCCTAAAATATTTCAGATAAAATATAAAAAAACGTATTTACAATTATACATGTGTAAATAACCACTTTACAGTACCATAATCTCAATAATAATGGCACCAGTTTTAATAATAAGCGGATCCTCTCGATCCAAAACGTTCGTTGTGTAGACAATACCAGAATTTGGTTCAACTTGTAACATTCCATTGCCCCCACGTGTAATTGAATACACAATGCGGTTATCTATACCACGATCTCCATCAATTGCTTTCACTAATTATCAAACCATTTATTTTAATTAATGCATAAAACATTGTTCCTAAACTATTATATTTTAAAACGTTATCAAATAAAAAAAATACAAAAAGAACCTTGAATTATTGATGTCCCTGGTGGCGCATCTTCGCTTACTCTTGCTACCGGTGTAACAACAACGAACTCGGGAGGTTGATCTTCGACATCTTGTACTTTCACAAATATGGCAGCTGTACCAGTTTTCCTCTATTTCATCAGGAATATTGATTTATTAATTAGATTAAATAAACAAATTGTTATAATAAAATTACGGTTAATGATTTTAAATTTTAATATTCAATTTTTAGGCGTGGGAAATCCGAATACTATCATAAATACACAAACCTTCTCAACGGTTGCACGATCAACAGCTAAGATTTTCAATTGATGCAGCGATGTTTTTTCATAATCCAAGCTTCCCACAAGGCGTATTACGCCTTGGCCATTTAATGTAGATATAGAAAATAAGTTACTTTCTATTGAATCTGAGTCTTGTAAATGATAAACAACCTACGTGAGTAATAATTATATTCGATTAACAATTACACTATTTTATAAACGTTATTAATTATTGTTAAATGGCGTAGGAAAAGTCCATATTAAGCAATATCGATTTTATTTGGTCACCCTAAATATAGGGATTCGTTGAGTCATACCTATGTTGTTTATCATGTTGTACAATGGTCTAATGAACACTATAATACATAATTTAAATAGTGTATATACCATATACACTTATACAGTGTAAACGAACTTGAACGAGGGTGATGATCGTCAGACCGTGAAACCCTAATTTGTTGCTATGTTACCTGTCCATATGGGCCTTCATCTGCATCGGTGGCCTCAACCGTTGCAATCACCGTGGGCGGACTGTCCTCAGGTACAAATATTGTGTTTTGATATGGCTTGAATATAGGTGCATTGTCATTTATGTCATCCACAATTAATAGAAAACTCTGAGTAATGAAATTTCCATCTCCCAAGTGACCATCAGTCAATGTCAACACTAGTGAATATTCGTCTTTGGTCTATAAAATAATCTCGAAGTATGAATATAGTTAAACTATAAATAGATATTTTAATATTTTATGTACAACTCTAAATTACCTCACGATCTAATTCAATTTTCAGATAAATATTAGCTTCACTTCGGCCAAAATTTTCAACTCTAATAACTTTATCACCTGGCTCGCGGACACCAAAAATTAATTTGTCGGCATCGGGATCAATACCACGAACCCGATAAATGAGACTTCCTAAAAACAAAAATTCAGGGTTACGGTTTTATTATTTTCTCATTCGTTTATAAACTCATAGTAAAATTTACTAACCAATAGGAGTCTCAGGGCCTTCTTTCAGCCGAACAATAATTTCGGTTTGCCAATCAGTGACAAATTGCGGAGGCTTGTTGGCAGAAGAAAACTGCACTAATATCACTACTGACAACCAATATATTTTCCAACCATTCCAATAGACAACCATATTTCGTCCTCGGTCGATGACATTATTTGCCGTTTTTCAACTCGGCATGTTATTACGATTAAACCTTGTTGGTTTTCATATCTGAAAAAACACGTAAATATTGAAATTGACTAAATGTAATATAGATATTATAAGAGATACAAATATACAATATCATTATTTTCGTATCTTACACGGACTTCCCGCAAGCCACGGGAGCCACATTTATATGACGGCGTTTAGACGTAAACGAATATTTCTATAGAATTGATTTCCACGGTTCATTATTTTATCGATTTCAAACTTGTACGGTTGTCTATTATATTGAAGAGAAATGGTATTCACGTGCATTATTGTCACCGAATATCCATGTATTATATAGTCGTTATTTTATCATGAACAGTTAACACATACACGACAGAGGAATCGGGGCCGCCGAAGTAATAAGGCCTAGTAAATCGGTAAACAAATAATATGGACGAGAATGTGATGGACTTTAGATGGTGTAAATGAATGATAATGTACTAAAAATATAGGTTAACAACGAGATGCCTGCAACGGTTGAATGATTCACATCATGAATGGTGATGAATCACGGTGACTGTGAAAAAAATTAATATATAATAATGTATACATTTTGTATAGGTACTGTATACAGCAGCCACGAGGATAAACGAAATCTCTACATAGTACGTGGGATTTGACGATTCCACGGAACATCTGCTTTCAAGTTTCGTTGATCAACGAATGAAACAAGTCACGGAAAAAGTCCAAATTGTTGTCCAATTAGTGAGACGGCAAAATGATTATAATTTTATTTTCCATTCGCATATTTATCTATCGATAATTATTAGAGGAGCAGATGTTGATACGTTCTATTTTTACCGGCTGATACACAATCCTGCTTTGTCACTGACGGGGCTTACTGAAGAGAATCATTTGAGTTTCATATACATTTTTAAGAGTGGGTTTACAATTTAAAATAAAATACTTACAAAATAGCGATTACATAAAAAACAAAAAATAAACGACAAATGACATTGTCTTGGAAAACAGAGTGTTGTTAAGAATGTTATGATAAACGATGTTCTTGACAGTCTACAATTCTGAGGATTTTGTTTTACATCGGAAAGACTGAATGACCGTTGTATACGGAGAAAGTGTTGACTGAAGAGTAAAGACTAAACTGTATGTTAAAATTTGTAATACTTTAAATCTATTACTGAAAGATTATGGTAAATATATAAATTATTATTATTATATATATATAAGTATTATATAGTATTATAGATATTATATATTATATATATAGTATTAGTTATTATATATAATATAGGTAAGTTTTAAACATTTTTTTTATTACTCACGTCTCATATAGCCATATAGGTACTTAATATAATATGATTTAATACAAATAAATATATTTTTATAGTGTTTCACAAACAAACCTAAAACCAGTATATCTGAAATCTTTCATGTGCTTGGAAAGCATGATAGAAAATGGTAAGTTAAAACTATTTAAAGGTGTAATGTCATAACTATTAACTATAGTTACCTTATAGTTGAATTTTAATGGTGACAAAATAATATTCACCGATACCAACTAGTTATTATATAATATGATTCGTAATAAGTTAGAACCTAATTTTCATATTATTTATTATTTTTATTATAGCTGAAAGGTATGCATCAATAAAATCAATATATTTAATATAATATAATAGTAATCCGATTTTATACATTATTGTCTAAATTTAATGGAAAGTATGACATATTAATTTGTTTTGTTCCAGTTACTTTCTGTAGCATAATATACATTACATTAATTTAAAATTATTGTCATGGTTGAAGAGAATTTACGTATTATAATATAATGATGATGAACTAAAAGCAAATATATACTAAAACTAAGAAGAAAATAATTGTATCTGTTAATAAACATGTATATAATATATTCAGAGTATGAACTTACAATAAGTACAATTTATTTTAAAGTAAAACTAGACATATCATCATATTATTATTATTCAGACATAATAATCGGCATAATCAAATATTTTCATAAACACGTTTGAATTATTTTGTTCGATAAGACTTTTATGTAGAACTTACTGGTTGTATTGCGTTATTAGTTTAGTCTAAAATACTCCAATAATTATTTCATAATTATATAAAATACATACGAATAATTACTTGTTTTTATTTGCCTATTCTGAAAATAATAAATTTATGTGGAAAGAACGACAACTATAATATATAAGCAACTAGCTCAATTCTATAACATAATACAATTATTGTATATTATATGATATAAAAACTCAAAACTCATTTTCATAAATAAAAAAGTTAGTAAGTTGCATACATATCACTAAGAAAATTAAAAATATTTTCTATGTGTAATCTGTGATTCGGTAACTATATAAGATTTTGCGGTTTATCTAGTGATTAATATTGAATACATAGAGGTATAGCTTATTTAAATGATTTGATGCACTCTTATAATAAATTAGTCTTGATTTTCGTAATTGAAGAATTAAAACTTCTGTTTTATAATCATCCACTATAGTGGCTATACCCACATTATCGGAATACTTTTTTTTGGTATCTTATAATATAGGATGTACCTACATTAATATTATTAAATATAATAATACATTATAACCTAACTTAACCTATAGATTGTTCCTCTATAATGGCCTATACGTGATTCACAATCGTTAAAAATCGTAAACCGTAAATAATAAAATAATATAATTTTACAATTTTTGATTCAATTATTTTCGTATAAGTCAACATCATAATATATTATATTATGTGTGTACCTACTTTCATCCGATCATTTTTTACATAAACCTACACATTCAATTGATCTTGCGTAAGTCACATGAACGTTTGTAATCGATATTTATCTTGTTCCGTTATTATTTTTTTCACAAACGTAAGAGCTATCTTATGGGGGTGGGGGTGTATTGTGTCGTAACATTATAGAAAACTAAGGCAATCCCTAACTATGAACTATTCAACTATAGATGAATCTAGGCGCCGTGCATCACGAACACGATACAAGGATATAATAACAACAATATCTTCTTATTAGATTTACGAAATAAGAAAATAATATGCATGACAAATCGATGATATTCATTTTATCTCTTAGGTAAGATTTAATATAATGATTGAAACTTAAAATATTATGTTAAATAATTTGACCTACATTTATTACTCTTTAACATAAAAACGTGTTAAGTAAAAAATAAAAACAAGAACAGTTTTATCTAATTTAATAAACTAAATAAATACACCATATAGGTAGGTATAGTTAACTATATTTTTAAGACATAATTAATTGAAAATAATATTAATTATATACACAAAGGTACTTAGGTACATTGCACATAATTTAATAATTTATTTTTAATAATTTAATTAACTCTACCTATACTGTTTTGAGTAAGTAAGATTTAAAATTTAAACCTCAGTGCAATCCATTCTACTTTCTAGAAGGTATTAATGTACAAATTAAAATATTGGTTTAGGTCATTTTAATATTGTTGAAAGAATATTGTTAACTTTTGAAGGTATTATATAAATGATAAAAATTACCAACGTTCATGTTCTAAAAAGAACAATTATAATTATTAATCTAATGTCAAACCGTAAGATCGATGATTATACTAGTATAACCTATATAAGAGCTTTATATTAGCGACATTGTCTAATAATAAAACAAAACCTCACTTCGTTATAAAATCAATGGCTTATCCACATCATTCAAAAAATAGGATATAATGACATAATATAGTATTGACGTTTAATTATAACTACGATTGACATTCCTACTGTTGAGGTGCTGAGCAAATATAATTTACCGAACTTTTTTTTTCAGTTTCTATTTAGGTCTATGATAATAAGTTTAAAAGATAATCAAGTTATAGTCATTAATATTTATCTGTTTACATTTAATAATGTAACATATATATAATTTGTAAGAACTGTTCGAGGATAAGTAGGTACTAGATTAAATATTATATCTATTTTATATTCTTGTAAAACTTTTTTTAAGAACTATTATCCTTAGCAAATTCATTTTAATAACTCAGGGACTACTCGTTAACATTTTTATTTAAATACAGCATTAAAATTTTCAAAAATATAATTTGCTTTAGAATAAAAAAAAGATGATTTTAATTTGAAAAAAATAAGTTTGTATCGTCACAGGTCACTTATTAAATGGTATAAAAAATCTAAGTATTTCAACATTTGGTGGTGAGTATGCTTGGTGATTTATCATATGTATTATATTTTACGTGGGTTACCTACCTATTGGCTACTACCATAACTAACATGGATCTATTGAATCAGACTTTTTGATCCTATTTTTTTTGACGGTATCGTAATTATTGATAAGAAATAAGAACTATTTTTTATTAAGAGGCTATGGTAAGACTAATCACTAATAAGGGTTCCAAAATCCAACCAGACCATAGAAATGTAACATTTAGTGTCAAATACAATTTTCAACGTAGATAAATAGAATAAATAATTAGATATGCTATAATAAGGCTCTATGGTATAGGAGGTATAGGTAGGTAGCCAGGTAGGTACTATATTAAATTGTATTTTGTAACTGTCATCAAAGTGAAGACTGTAGTTGAATAATATAAATTATGATCACGAAATAAAACGTTACAAATATACCTACTTCAGAAAATCAGAACTAGCTTTCCATTTTTATTTCACTTTTCAATTGAATGTCACCGACTTCAATGTTTTAAACCACACTACTATCTTTAATTTCAATTTCGATTAATACATTTATCATCAAATATTCAAATATCAAATGTAATAATTGAGATAATTTCGTATGAATAAATCGTTTTTCAATATATTACCAAATACCAACAGTAGTGTATTATAATATAATAATATTATATTCAGCAATATAGTATCATTATTATAATAATTATAACCATAAGTCAAAGTTTACATATAATTAACGAGTTATAAGGACATCGTGGTGGTTTATTATTTTAACTCTTGCGCATCGAGTATATGCTTACCTATATATTATTTTTTACGCGGAGTTCCATATTACATTCATTGTGATGTACCTATATTGAGTGCAAAGTGTTGTCGTTTACGACGTTCACGTGCAATTTATTAGGTACAATAGATTTAAAACAATATACCTACTATATAGCCTATGTCAGGAGCCTGTTATTATTTACAGTATTATTGTCTCATGACTATATCGCTTTTCACTTATTGGCTTATCCAATTAATCGAACAATACTCCGCGGCCGTGTAATCGTTTGAGCAATATATAGTATACTATATTATACCTATAGGTAACTATAAAAGTATAATACACTGAACGTCTGTACATGTGTGTATATGAGGTAAGTACCTACCGCGAGGAGGTGAGTGGGTTATATTAAGAATGTATAAGATATTGTGATCGTTCCGATATCGATTTATTTGATTTTTTTTCATGGACCAGCTCTCATATATATTATATAATAATATTAATATATTATTATCATATATCGCATAACTATTACAGGTATACAGATATTAAGACATTAAGTATTATACACGCATAAAGATTTTAAGTCCAAAAATAAAGAAATCAATAAGTAACTAAACTACCGCCGGGGCTTTTAAAGTGTTACACGTTTATCTAGTCTTTCTCAAACTCTATCTTGTCTCTCGCTTTATTTTCGGAGATGTCGACTCTTCAGTTTCAGCAGCACGTCATATAACGTTTATAACGTCACACTTCATAGAATTATAACTTATCATTATAACTTTATCATATAATAATAGCGAATATAGGTATTATGTTTTCCATGCATGCACGAGGTGGCTGTACGTCTCGGAGTTATTTATATTATCGGTAAAATGAATCGATATAGAAGTACAATACGTACAACACTGGGTGGCAAGGGCTAAGGAGTATAGGATGAGTGGATGACTACTCTGGATGAGAGGGTCCACTAGTCAGAAAGGAATAAGGCCAATCACCACGGGATCGACCTATCTAGGCAAATCAAGTCCACTCTAAAAACTCACAGATATCAAATATTCCAATGTCTAAAGAGAAGAACCGTATTTCGGTGCGCGGCACCGGGCCAGAAAGTGCTCAAGATTCCACTGCACGAGATTCAAGACTCATTGGTCCTGGAAACGTCATGGTCGGGAAGACGATGACTGTTAGATGTTAATGTGGCTAAAGATTAATTTAAGCTAAATACTAAATAGGTCACATGACTGGGTGCTATAAGCAACGATGATACTTTCGACTGTGAAACTACGCTTCTATTGGCGGTATGTGAGTGATTGAACGGATACTTCAGTATATAGATATATATTTTGATTTATTTCAAATAAATTAAGTCGACCAACGGCTTGATCGGAGAGAGGATTCCATGTCTTTAATTGATTAAGTAATACTTTGGTTAAACAGGGGTTCACTCTTCTTTGGTTTATAAAATTAAAAAATTAAAAAACCGTGAGAAAATCGATAAATGACTAAAATCGGGCAAACATGATGTGATCAGATTATTACGTCAAAACTATGTATACATATAATGTAATGTATATTATATTCCTCAGATTCGTTCAGAATTTATAAGGTTACGATATTGTGCGAGTGCGATATCTACCAAATAACACAGAATGCTCAATGCTCGTCGGTCCTAAGTCACGCTCGTCCGTCGACCGTATTATATAGGCGGGCTGCAGGTATACACGCCGCAACAGTCAGTGTGTCATAATATAACGTGCGCGCACGCCTCGGGGCTTTCGATAATTATTATTGTTGTTCCTTTTGCTGTCGCTGTCGCCACTGCTGTTGCTGTCGGTGGTAGTATTGCCGCTGCAGTCCGTGTCCGTCGCTCTTCCTCCTACGCCAAACGGAACACGCCGTCTCTTTTATGTAATTTTATTATATTATAATTTTTTTCTTCCGTTCCTTTATATTATAATATATATATATTTATTTATTATATTTACCTATATAGAAACACTCGTAGACGGCCGGTCACGCCACGCGATTCTCGCACACGCTTCGCAGCCGGGGTTATTATGATTATTATTATATTGTTGGCGGTTGAGCGGGGCCGTCACTCGGCCAAACTTAACCCCGATTTCAGGCGCACGTTATTGTGCTATCCATCGGACGCGGACGTTTTATGAAGGCGAAGCGAAGAAAAAAACACGCGAAAATACTCATCGCGCGGTGTCGTGTTCGAAACGCTTAGTTTTTCCGGCGAAAGTATTCATAAGTATACATAATATATACATATGTAATATGTATACATCAGTATAGTGCATATACATGTGTGTAGTATATGCGAGTATATTAAACTATAATATATTATGTATAATACTCGCAGCAGTGTATAGTGAGAAAAAAATGATTTTTTCGTTTCTCTGATATACAGACTTGATAATTTGTTTGCACCGAGAATAACGGGTTTTCAATTTCGGTACAGCGCACCATTCAACGCATGAAAAACAAAGTTTTGGTTCATCGAGTCTGATGACCGGTTGGCGATATGACTGCAATACCGCGACGACGTAGGAGAGTAAAATATCTTGTGATTTAGCACTTGCTCTGCATCATCACTTGCAAAAATCGTTTATCGTGTTTATGATACTATAATACCTATGTATTATATATTATAATATAGTATAATTGTAAAACAACAACATTCGTCTAATTGTATAATATTCTATATTTCTATGATAACTATTGGTTTCTTGTTTTTATAATTTACAGAACATATTTCGCTAACAGATTAAAATGAACACCAGTTATTATTGAGGCTTAAGAGCAACAAACTATTCAATAACTACCAAGTTATTATTATTATAATTCACCGATAGTATTTATAAACACCTAGAATTATTAATTTAATAGTGTAATTCATTACTTTTGTAGAATGAAATATGTATAATATTATTAATAATGATACTTTGATATATTACATTTTTTTAGTTATGTATTTAACTATAGAACTGAATTAGTATGTTGGAGCCAGACTTCAAACCCACACCCGTTTGGCATTGTTAGCGGTTACTCGAATAGGTGTATTTATTATAATTTTTAATATATACACATTGGTAAAAGTCAAATATGACTCCTACAAAAATGTGTTATGGACAAATTTTGGCACATCTGTAGTCTCTGCCTATAATTATGTAAATTAATTAGATTAAGTTTCTTATTTTAAATTTTAAATTGTTGTTTTACAGAATAGATTCTGTTTTTAATTATTACTTATAGTTATAATGATATTATATTTTATTATAATAATGTTAGCTGTGAGTACCTAATAGTTTAGTACTAAACGCTATATAAATAAAAAAAAATATTACAATAAATGTGCATCATTAACATCAACCAGTAAAAATTATTTTTATGTAAGAATTATTTGTAATTCTCAACTTATTATAACTTAAAAACTTCCATCGTTCCAATACATTCACCGTAGAATACGATAATATCATAATTCACGGATCATTGAATTATTGTTTAAATTATATTACTTATTAGTAATAAATTATAATACGTACAAATCTTTTTGTTCTTATAATATAATATAGTCATCGTTCCGCGAATCACTGATCATAAAGCATATCCAACGCCATATTATTTATATATATATATATACAAATACAACATTATAACATTCATAAAATAAAAACAGACGTGTAATGAAACTTCTTAAAGTAAGAAATAAGAATACAGGATGATTTTTTAATGAAATAATACATTCATTATTTTAAAAACTATTACCATTTTGGAAAATATTTTTTTTCCATAATTTCAAATCATAATAATTGTGTAAGTATAAGGTGTAATACGTAAGAAAATCATCCTATATAGTATATTGTATATAGGACTAAATTTGTATGTTTATCACAACACTTTTTTGGGTACTCCATCATTAGTCATTAGATATGCAGATTATTATGTGACGCGCCGAGGTGAAAATAAAAACAAATTGAGACTCGAACTCAGATAGCTTAAAACAAAATGTATACTGTATAGGCAAGTAATTAATCTTTAGGCTATCGTAAACGTGCTTTTGGTCGAAAATTTACTCTAATCCAGACTAGTTTATGTAGGTACCTATATAGGTACCTATTTGATATATATAATATATGTACGATGTCACGAGGTTTCTTTTTGTTTACTCTGTGTACACATATAAACCATATGACCCGTTCCGATTTCCGGCACGAGTTTTGATTTTGAACTACAACTACGGAGACTGCCCAAAATGTTTTTCAACAAGTCCTACTGCCTTCTACTGGTACTTATGCCAGTAGCGGATCCAGAAGTCACCCAAGGGTGAAATTTACAAAGGTGAATTTTCAAAAATTAAATCACCTCTTTTTAGCCAAATATTATAATAAAAAATGACGTAAAAAAGACAGCCCAAGGGCTGGGCGAACGCCACTTCCCCCTTATATCCTCCACTCTGTTGGGGACCCACTGTTTCAGCAGACTGCAGTCAATAATATATAATATATAATAATTGTACAGTACATAATTACCACACAATCATCTCGTGGTATTTACGTTATTTCATTTTGGTCGAGACGCAAACATAAAAAAAAATATATGACAATAATAATATACCTAGTTGATATCTGCACGACGACGCGCGACGTTCAGACGGTTACGAAACACTGGCTTTGGCGTTTAGTTTGTCCGGTGAACCTAATCGCCGCAGCACGGTATGTGCATTAAGCGGATACATTATTATGTTATTTCTATTATAATATAGCAGCTCTACGAGATGACGATGAAGGGAATTGACGGTGTACCTAAACATATTAAATAGCGGTGACTTTGGTGGATATTCGGATATCAATTACATTGCACACACGAATTTTATACGATGGATTGGAAACCGGACACCGGTATATAGGTAGTCAGATAGCCAGATAGCCAGATAGGTACTACAAAGCAGACTTACTTACTTTTCCGATTTTTTTAATAGTTTCTGAGAATAGAACGAAGAAAAATCATAAAGTAATTCATAACATAGACACACAGTATACGCAATCGTTTAAACAAATTCTTCAATATTCCTATACTATTCCCGAGGTCACAGGCTCCAAACAAAATTGCATAAGTCTTATCTACGCATAAAATACAATTTTCAATTTTATTATATAATAATTTGATAGAGCAATAAAATATATGTTTAATGTATAATATGTATCATCTGATCGTATGTATCCCTTATTCCCTTCCGAATGTTATAATATAAATACTGAGATTGAAGGCGGTCGTAATAATAATTGTCCTGCAGCAAGCGTAAGTCTGTACGTGTCCAAACATAATTATTGTTTATTATCTTTAAAAAAAAATATAATCAATCAGCCATTCGGATTTTTTTGGCATTATATCTGTACCTGGTATACTACCTAAAAAGATAAATAACAATCCAAGTTTAATTAATAATAATAAAGACAGACTCACAGACTACAGAGACTGCAGTATTACCATGGTAACTTTTGTTTTTTTCAGTCTCGGTTCTGGTTCAATTATTCCGTTAAAATGTTTTTGTGCCGGTTCCAGTTTAAACAAATATAAATCAAGGGTTAAAGTTAAGGTTCCGGTTAAAATTGGTATTTAAATATTGGTTCCAAAATTTTAATTTTTAAATGTATAGGTACTTTGGTATATTATAATATTCTGTTTAATTGTATACCTATACAGTATACATAAATAAAATAATAATTTATATTGTATATAAAATGTAAATAATATAAATAGAAATTTAGATTTCCCGAGAAATAAACGACTCTAAACAAAAAAATAATAGTTTATCAAAACACCCATATAAGTATCCGCGGAATAAATTATCACGAAGGTAAAAAGAACTTAATAATCATAGGTAATAAAACCAGATATTTTTCATTTAAAAATATAAGTTCCGTTTATTTGAGAATTATTAAATTTGGTTCCAGCTAGGTTAGGTTACAGTTATCAATATTTTAAGGGTTTATAGGTTACAAAACCGATTTTTTTCAGTTCCATATTGACCATATTACAACTGATTAAAGTACAGTAAGTATACGAGATTTTAAACAAAATAAAAATATAAGAAAAATTATAACATTAAAAGCTTATAAAATGTATGAAATTAATTCTTAATTTCTCCTGAAAATTGGAAAAATAGAATTGAATCATCGTTGTACCTCTCGGCTGCTCTCAGGTATAAATATTGATATCAATACTTATACGATATAATAATAATAATAATTTTCTTTATTATGGAATAAATTCCAATAACAATTATACATTTATACTTAATATTGTACAGTACCTAATCCTATGAACCTACCTATAATAGATAATAGTAGTGCACGAACAGGTGAAGGATTCATGCCTGTAGATCGATACCGGTCCGTATGCACAACACATAATATACAAAATATAATGTATACAACATAATATGGTTTCTCCGGCTCATCGACCCGCGGCCATCCGGCACACCGCGTGCAGACCCATCGAATCACGCGGATCAGATCGTGCGGATCTCGCGGATCGGCCGCGCGAATCCCATAAGAATAGTATACAACGACATGCAACATGTTAATAATATTATTATCATAACAATATTGCAACACATCACAAACGAACCGCGATCGGTTGAGAAACGTGTGCGGGACGATCATCAATATAGTTATTTTCGTCGTTGTCGTGGCGGTCGCGTTTCTCTCGTAAAAAATTCGCTGACATAATCGATGAGTAAAATAATAAAATATGTTCGTGTTATTGCCATCGATTTGTAGGACTTAATAGAAATAAAATATGACTTATCGAATCCAGCAGACTTTATGCCTATAAGCTACTATATAATATAATATTATTATAATTTATAAAGTAGAAGATGGCATCAACATATTCGGACAAAACAAAACTATATAATAATGTAATTTAATACAACAAACGTAAATTGTAATAATAAATTGAAATAAAAAAATATGGTTTTGAAACCTAATGAAAAATGAGTTATACCAGCTATTATAGTTTTAACATATTTTTATTTTTATTATTAGTTTTAGTGGTTTAATGAAACTATCAAACATATGTATCTATTATCTATGTACCTACAGTCGTATATAATATAATTATAAATTTATATATCTATGCGTTTCTCTGAACCTATTTTTATTTTGATATTAAAAATGAATCAAGTAATTCAATGGTTATAGTGTTATACATTACATATCTATTAAGATCAATATAAAAGTGAAAATAGAGTTAGAACAATAATTGTTAGTGGTATAATACGTAATATTGTGGTATTTTATCAATTATATATTATGTGGTTAAGTGTGTACACACGAGAAAGTATATTTTTTTATAATATCTGGTAGGCACCTATCTATATAAGTATATACGAGTATATTATAATAATATATTATATATAGTTTTCGAGTTATTTAAATACTATATTATTGGTTTTGTGAAATATGATACCTAAAACGGGTTATTTGTACAATTTATCCATACATTTTGGGACGTTCTACTGTTTTACCACAATTTAAAGAGAAAATTATCAATTAACTTACAAGTTATGAACTATATAGCTCCGCGAGTTTTTCGTTTTCAAATACATCCTTCCAAACCTCAGCAACATGACTTTTCCATAGTAAACGCAATAGTAACTGTCAGTTCTACATTTTCAGATAAATATATAAGATAATACGTAAGATATATTATTTCCATTGCGATCAACGTAAACACGGACGTTGCTGTATGTAGGTACTGCAGTCGTTCGGATTCGGAAAACCCAAACTCAAGTGCCGAGTACATACGTAATAGTTGTAATAATATGTTGAACCCCAAAACGTAGGTACGCCACAGTTTCCGAATACGGTATAAGTGTATAACACTTAACTAGTAGCAATGAATGCTACAAGGTTATATCGTGCAAAAATTCGGTGTGCAAACTGTATAATTTAATGACTAAAAAAGTTGCCAAATAATTTGATCTTATATATGAAACACGGCGAGACCCACCTCGAAGTTTTTCTCACATAAACAACAAATATTGGCCGAGGTACATTCCATATAATTGATCAAATATCAGACTTTGTACGTTTTAAAATTGAATACCTACATACCTATAAACTTAATCCTACGCCTATCCCGACATCTCGTAACGGTCGATTCTTCACATTTTTTCTTCCGATTGCGAACTTACTTATATTTATGTATGTATATTTTTAGCCGTATACCGTATACGGGTAATAGATCCATGGAGTATATTGTATATTGTCATATATATTATGACCTCATCAAATTTGACGTAAAGCATTTTTTTCCATTTCGTTAGTACGCTTGACAGTATTTGTAATACGACACAATTCTAATTGAAAGTACCTAAATTATACGACTGTATATACCTATACTTTAAAACATTTTTGGAAGTAATTTTAGTATATACGAATACAATATTCAAGCCTTAAGGCACTTTATTTGTCGGTATCTATTAAAAATCTACAATAGGTAGTTAAGACGTGCAAACTGCGAAGTATTTTTGATAATGATTTATTTCGGCCTGTGCGACAAAATTGTAAATATAATATAGAAATACCTATTGAATATTAAAATACCAAATTCATACATGATGATGATGGATATGATGGATCGCGGGGATAACAAATTGCAGAATCAAATATTTATTATAATACTAGGTATATTATATTGATTTATATCATTGGCTTTATCGATACCTACCTATAATATGTTACACCTGTATATTACTGTAAATATAATATATACCTAGCTGTTCGTATCGACATTGTGGTTTTATGAGCTATTTGTAATTTTTTAAGGAGCGCATGAAATTATTATTATTTTGTTTTTGTTGTTTCTTTTTGTTAATGAATATAAAATATTGTACATCCGTTCACTTCCGACCATATTATACATATTATTAGTTATTACCATTTTAATAATGGTGACTGTGCGCATTCAAAACTAGTCCGAAATTAGGTTATATTATATTTATTTATGTGTGGGCGATCATAGGCGAGGTTTATGAATATTCTAGATAATATCATAAGTACTGCGAGCAGAGCCGGTCTTTTGAAGATGGACAATACAATCGAAGTGCGCGTGTATAATAAATAATAATCATTGGTAATCAATGGTAGGTAGGTATACCGTTGCCGTTGCTATTATTCCCGTACACAAATATAATGCGTACATTGTCCGACGGCATAATATTTAATAATAATGTTAACGATTCGTCGTGGAAATAGCCGAATATACTATACATATTATATACGTATGTTTATCCATATATCTCGCGAAAGCCCTCTGAAACGTGCGCACCTTATTTAAACGTTTGAATTTGACGGTGGTTATGGTACAAGTCGTATTATATTATTATACCCAGTACCCACTATTACCTAGCCAAGAAAATCGGTGAAAATACCGATTTACGTGGCATGTCAAATACTATAATTTGGCAGAACATTTACAATAAAAATAATAATACAGCATGTTGTACATTCATCCAAGTGTATATTATTTTAATATATACGTCTGTCTATGCCATGTATATAACAAGATGTAAGTAGAGTACAGGGAAAACAAACATGTCATAGTCGGTCTCACACGATGATATTAAATTGTAAATTGTTTTTCATATTAAATTTACTGTTGCAGATAAGTTATAAATTAATTTCAGTTTCACGACTTTACAAATGAAATTGTTATAAAATGTTTGGTTATTCGGAGATTTAAAGGGGTTAGTCAGAGTGTATGAGGGATATTAGATGATTAATACCATGTTTAATATTATTATAGTTAAAACAATTGTAAATTAGAGATAAAGATATTTGAAATTGGAAATTTTAATCTACTTTGTTCTATATTCACCAATATCTAATAGCTTTGAAATTGGTGTATTTATTTTATAATACTGAGTATATTATATCTATTGAAAACTGGTTATAGATGTAAGCAGTGAAGAATTAAATTAATATGTTATATAATATAAAATAATCTTAGGTACCTACTATAATTTTAAACTTAAAAACACAAACATTTAAAAATTAGAAGACCAGAGTAGTTGCTGTGTTGTATGGTAGGTGTTTAGTAGGAGTGTACCTAAAACAACTGGGTTTGCGTGAAAATTCCGGTTTTTCCCAAAATGTGTTTAAAAGTTGTTCATGGGTACAACAACTATGACTGACAAGGTACGAGTTTTTAAAATAACTTATCATTGAATATTTGGATCACACGTAAACACAGGTATATAAGTTTTGTCTCCCTGATTGGTTTCTCCTTATTCGGAACTTTTTCTATAATAATATTTTACTTTTTACTACCCAAAGTAAACTAGATCCAATTTTCTAGGTACCATAAACACACACGGTTGAATAATGGATAACGCAAAACATAATATATATGTTACGGTAAATGACGTGAAACAGAAAATAATGTTATTCACCGGTCATTGTCGTTATTGACCAAATACATAAAATGAAAGTTTTTTTCCAACTAAACTCTAAAGTCCAACAAAACTGGGCAGTGCTCTTACAATTTTCAATAAATCGAAGCAATACCCAATTTTAATTTAACAGACTGCCAACTATACTCCAATAGGTACATCACAATTCACAACTTTTTGGTTATCTATTATTAATTTATCTCAATTAATGGGTTTACCTAACCCTATAACAAACCCCGACATAGACAAACAGTATTATATAGGTAATCATAATTCATAAAATATCCATCGCCTGATTATTATCAATATTTCCCATTTCATACGACATACGGTATTATTAACTTAATTCACTAAAAAATCACTTTAATTTATTCTCATATTTGTAAGCAAATAACGTTATAACTACTTCTGTATAACGTAATATTTACAGTAACATATACATAAATGACGAAAAAACTACAGACACATCATTGTAAAACCAATACATTTATCATTCCACTAAGAATCTAAAAATGTGAATAATAAGTCCATATTTTTCTTTTTTAAGCATATATTTATTTTTGCTATTTGAAGTATTTAATTGCATGCATATTATATATTAGTACATTTTCGGAGCATTTCAGTTCTAGCCCTAATTCTAATATACGGTGGAAGTCCAGGCACGGATCCAAAGCACAGATGTGAAAGTGGCCTAACAATTTTGTTACAAACTTACAACACAAATATTGCAATATACCTACATTTATAATATTTATTTATAATTTTATATTTTATAATCAAGGATAGTATCTAGTAATAGGCACTATATAATGTGTCTTAAGGGGGCCCTTAAACTATATTCTCACTTCTCACCACACTTGGAATCACATTTTGCCATAGACGTAACTAGAGCCATTAAATTGAGTGGGCTCGAGCCCATAGTTAAAATGTTTAAAAGAGGGAAGGGGTTGTACGACTATATCCTTGTGGCCTTGTCCCTTTACTATTTTAGGTGGGCTCGAGAGACTGAAGGGTGGGCTAAGCCCACCCAAGCCCCCCCTATTTACGTCTATGCATTTTGCGTGTATGCTGTCAAAATGATTTCTTTTACTAATACTTCCCATGCTCCGGTTGTGTATATAGGTCACGGAGTCGTATGTATTTATGACCTACCTATAACTTTTTACTTATACCGATCATCGTAGTCCAGTCGTGTTCGGACCCAACACACACTTACACACATACACTTGGTCGATTCTAGTAAATACTCTCTATAGGATATCCTCTCTCCATTTATCTCATTCAGCTCCACCTGTTCGGTCCACCGAAGATCGGCAGATTTTGTTCAGACGGAGGATCAGCCGCCGGGACGGTCACGCGAAAAATCTGTGGTCAGAGCGTAACACGTTTTTTTCTTCCCCGAAACACGAACGACCTTGTACACACCGCGGGCAACAAAGGAGAAGATCATCTCCTCGCCACTCTTCGTTCCGTTTGGGCCGCCAACCATAAAAACCCAACGTGCTGGCGAGATAATATTATAGTAAAGCACAAAAAGCATTGGCGAAATAGCAAATGGAATATCATTTATACGACGTGTATAATATTATTATGATAACAATAGTATCACGTTTCAATATATTTTATATATATATATAATCTATTAACGTACATACGTTTTACTAGGAAAGACCCATTCCATAACTCCCTCCTTTCCCTTAACCCGGTACGATGACGAATCGATTGTGTTCCAGTCGACGTCGAGTGTCTTCATACTCTCTAGTCTCCACAACATAATTTATACATGTATATACAAATTTAGGTGATGTACATTCGCCTGATATCATAACATATTCAATTCGATGTCCAATATATAGGACGTATCTCGTGAAATTAACTATACCTAATATAATAATATACGGTATAATATTATTGTATAAAGGGCAATCGACGCTGTCGTGGATCACGCTATTCGTGTTCGTCTTGGTGCGGCTATTATACACGTCATTATTTTACGCGCACAAATTTAAAATTTCAAACACTTTAAATAGTACATAATATATACACAATACACATACACACATAAATATATTATATTATGGACTGCAATAAATGAGTTGGCTTGATGGGTTTCAAAAGAACGTGTACCTACACCATTTCGCTGTCAGCAATTAATACTCTTTAATAGGTTCTCTTCACGTCAGATTTATATATTGTTATGAAAGTTTCAAAGTCGAAGTACTATAGGTAGTACCGTTGAATGTTGATTATAAATATAATATAATCAATGATAATACCTAGTCATTTTACGAAAACTGTATATGCAGTCACGCTATATCGTATTCAGGGGCAAATCTGGGAATGAACTGCTTTTATGATCATCAAATTACTGCGCTTATGATCTGGTGCGCGTATACACCATGCAGTTGCATGCAATACTAGCGCATTTATAGTATAATGACCACATTCAAATTCAGCTTGAGAATGTACTCTGTATGAAACACAAAAGTTTGTTATGTTGTTTAACGTGAAGTACTGAAGTACCAAGTACCTATCCATAATGTTTAAATACACCTTAAACTTAAAAGACTATAGTCTACAATATGGACCCATCTGGCGTCCTCGCCACATGCTATTACTATTATACTGGCCAAGGCCGGATCTAAGGGGGGGAGTCAGGAATTTATCCCCGGGCGTACAATTTCCGTGGGCATATTTTTAATGTCTTCAATTTTAAAATTGAAAATGGAGTTTAAAACGAAAGTCAAAACTACGAAATAATATTTTACAGGGAATGTGTTATATTAGGTATGCGAATAAAATAAAATGTTTTTATTTTTAATCGAGATACATAATAACTAAGAACATTGATTTAAAAATTAAAGAGGACAAATATGAAATAGCTACGCAGTGCCGTGGAAACACTCGTCCGCAACTTTCAGTGGGAGGGTACAGCTAGTGCAGTGCATGTCTATATAGATGGATTATATAATCCAACACACTTTAATGTATGATAATATTACAATTTTCAGTACATAATTACATTTTTGTCCGTACTTAGGTAGGTACTTGATTGTAAAAAATATTAAAAATTTATAATATTGTTATATTGTAAGTTAAATACCTATTGTTCTTTTACATGAAGCTTTTTATGTTAAAAGTAAGCAAAGAATACCTAATATAGATTTGTTAGTAAATAATTTATACATGTTAATCATGTTATTATTATCAATATTATTTATTCTAAACCTAAAACTTAGAAATATTGACCACAGATTTTAGCTTTAAATACACCATTAAGAAGTGCTTCTAAAACTATTACTTGATTAGGTTAATATTTAAAAGTTTCATTTTTAAGTTAAAGTAATTTAAATTATTTGTGGTAAATAATGTATTGGTCCAGTATATTGCGAAAGGCTTCCTTCCTTGGTACCACCCTTTATAACTCCTTTGTTTTTGACTTGAAAATTCCGGGCTTGGACTTGCAAATTCTTGCTAATTACTTGAAAAATAATGGCACTATGCAAAACTTTTTTTGAAAAAGTGTAAGGGCCAACTTCACGGACGTTTGTAAATGGTTGGTTCTCACAATACTATATGAGTGTGCTTGATTTTTTGTAAAAAAAATACTAATTCTGGTCATCTCCCTGAAATGGGCGAATTTTTTTCATTTCCCTCGGGTGTTAAAAAGCTAAGATCCGACCCTGATACTGGCATACTTTTTTATTACATATTATTATTTTAGTTTATCCAAAAAAATACGTATTTGTACATATTTTTTTGGAATTGATGTTTCTAATAACTAATAAGAGAAATATGCGATTGAACGCACAAGTAAATGAAATACCCCGAAATCGCACGAAATTTAACGCAATTATTATTTCTACTCTTTTCGTGCAGTTCGATTTCGTAAGTCAATCGCTACGGTCTCGAAAGTCGAAACATCATGAAACTGTTTTCACGAAAAAAAAACAATTCGTGAACATCTCATACACACGAATTTATGACAAAAACGTGAAATACGAAATATGCAATAATAATTAATTGTATATAGTAACCAGTAACCACCTTTATAGAGTATACCTATGTCCTTTCTATACGACTACATAATATTATAAATCAGAAATCACAAAGGTCAGTTTTCGGAGTTCACTTTATGATCGTCAAAAATCAATAATTTCAAATTAATACAACTATTAAAATTATTTCTCAATCAAAACCTACAACGATAATTATAAAATTAAAATAACAAAAACTGAAGGGAGTCATAAGTAACCAAGAAGAAAAATTGAACTTATAAGTGAAGTGCTATAATAGTAGACTCGCGTCCGGAAAAGGATACGGTTTGTAAATAATCACAACGTTCTTCTCTACTTCTTTTACGAACGTTTACAGCCGGCTGATTTTTGGAAAGCAGAGCGCACGTAAACGATACACACACATCAACAGTTTTATCAATAGACGATTCATTTTTTTCTTTCAGAACTATACGAGGTATATAACAAATATTGCAAGTTAATCATCCCACTTTATATTGCTCAATTGGAATAATGAGATGTGTAAATGATCGATTATCGTGAAAGTAAAAGCCATACGAATGTATAATAATATTTATTAATCACGTAGGTGTAAAACCAAAATGAAAAAAAAAGTTTCTTTGAGCCGGGAAAATATTGTGGTCCGTATAAGCTACATATAAATACCTATCACAATACCATTGGGTAAATAATTTATAGCTAGGTATATAAAAAACCAATAATAGGCAGTCAATAAATATATGTTGCAAATCTTTTGGTCACATACCGAAAAACGTTTCCTTATTTAGCAGAACGGGCAGAACATTATTGCCGAAAGAAAAATGTTAATTGTTCAGAGCTCACTACAAATAGTTAAGAATGTTTAACGAAAACGTGTGTAACGGATTAGCACCGCCAGAGAACGTTTCTTGAATTTTTCATTTTTTGTTATCACGAATAGATTTTTTTCTATTCAATAAAAGTACAATAATACAATCTATAATGTTATGGTAAAAAATAAAAATAAAGAAATAAAAATATGGATACACGAATCTTAAAATAATTTAGTCCATCCTAAATCCGAATAAATCTATTTCGACATAAAGCCATTGCAGCTTTTAATAGTTACTTACCAACTGCAGTAAAATTTGGTGTGTAATGTATTTTGTTAGGTTATAACCTAGGTTAGGTTAGGTTAGGTTATTGTGATTCAAGGTTTATAGATTATAGTATAATCTATAAACCTTCATTGTGATTGTATATTGTAAAAACTATTATAATTATAGTATAATTATAGTAGGTATACTAATTATTATTATACATATTTCATTACCTAACTTATTAATGTAAATAATAAATATTTAATTAAAATGTTTTGTTATAAAATTAATTCGATAAATAAATGGAATGAATATCTCTTGATGTAAATATGTTATCACCATTTACAAAAAGACATTTGTAACCTATATGGGTGGTTTGCGTTTGGGCGATCTTTTTTAATATCCTGGGATGTTGTATTTTATCACTCCATTTTCTCTCTCATTTTGACAGACTTGGTTTGTTCATGAATTCCACGAGTATGATTAAAAGTGGATTGTTTTTTTTTGTGTGTGTGATTAAAAATTGAAATGGTTGAAAATCAAGTGAAAATATTATTAAAATTAAAATAGTATGTAAGTTAAATATAAGTGTGTGTAATTAAAAATTGAAATTATGTGCCATATTTAGCTTGATATAAAATGTCCTATAGATTTTAATGATTTTATATTATATTACTTTTATCTTAATCTTAACAAATATACAATTTTATCTTTTATATTGTATCATACCCGCTCAAACACTTTATAAGAAACTCACCCAAACACGTTACTTTTATTATGTAGGTAAAAACGTAATTTTCCCAAACGCACATGACGCCCAACCTATATATATATATTATAAGATCGTAGAATAATAAGTATTTTGATACTAAATTTAAAAATTTTAATTTTTTTGTCATTATTTAGAATTCACATAACAAGTTGTAGATGTATTTACTGTTTTATCATATTTATATTATGTTCCTAACAATTTAAATTAACTTGATCTATAAAATTATTCATACTTCACACATATTATATAAAAATCAAAGATAATTTAATTAGCAACCTACATCATATATTTTATGATTTTTTATAATTTTCTTTAAAAATCGATATTATTATATTTCAATTTATCAAATAATCAAATTTGAAGGTTATAGCTTATTAGTTATTATAGGTACATAGATATTAGATAATTAATAACAATAAAGTATTTTTTTTATCACATTGTATATTATTATTTTTTGTTTTGAATCTTAGAATATATTTATTGTAATTTGTATGCACCTATTGGTAATATATAGGTAAAGAAAATTATATTAAATACGGTTGTTTTGAATTTTTTTTAAGGTCAAATGTATAGATACCTTATAATATAGATTTTACGCGTTGATTTTTAGTAAAAATAAATAAATATTTTTATTTAATGGCTGAGTTTGTCTTACACCAATAGTGAAATAAAATATTAAAACTAAAGAAAATCCTTTGCTGTATATAATAAATTTCGAGATTACCTACCTATAGATACCACTCGTAACTGGTATGTCACTGTAATGGATGTGTTCTACTATAGAATTCAATGATAATTCATTATACCTATACGAAAAATGTTTCTGAGCAATGGAGTGAGAGTGGTTCAGTATATATTTTTCTATAAAGACAGTTTATGTTATATAATATATTATATTCATTATTCATATTGTATTATCTTTTATTGTACCGAATTAGTATTTTTTAATTCAATATAGTGGTATGGATATAGGTTCAAAGTATAAATAGCTTAGCCTATTAGGTACAAATACAGTTAATGAATTAGCAACTAAGAATTACCCAAAATTCATTTTCGACCCATCACTCTAACCAAAATCTTCTGATCTATCATATGTTATCAATCACCATCCCTAAAAACTCACCAGAGATTTTTTAAGAAATTGGCCATGACCCGCTTTTGAATAATAATGTAAAAAAATGTAAATGTAAAAGTAAAAAAACAAAACTTAACTAAATAATAGGAGGTCCTGCGGTAGATGAACGGTTTTATCACTTAAGCCCATGGCTCAAATATACAAAGTTATTGCACATAGGCACATAGCCTATATTGTTATAAAACAAAAAAAAAATGGCAGCATAAAGGTACAGTCCATATCATAGTATATAGCCCGGTATATAAGTCGTCCCCTCACACTGCCATTTTAATTCCTTAGCGTGATAAAATGATATACTGGGGTATTAATGCAATAACCTAGTGTATTTAAACTATGACTTAAGCCCATATAATTAATAAAAAAAAGTGTATTTATGTATACCTATTTTATCTATTTACATTTAGGTACTTATTATGCTTCTTGTATATAGATATTGTAAAAAAGTTTTATTTAGGTAATAAAAAAAAAGCATAAATATTTTAAAATTTGAATCGTCTATATAGGTAGAACGTAGAAAATGAGAATCTTAGACATAACAGTGGGATGTAAAATTAAAATCCAAAATAAATCGTGACAACATTATAATATTTGTATATAGATATTTTAATATTTTAACTGTAAAACGTATGTAAAAAAAGTGTATTAAAAATAATTTATTATTTTTAAGTATTGTATAATACACTAGTCATTGTTCAAAAATGAAATATGTTATAATATTATACGCGATGTCACCTATCCAATTTTATGGATGTGACGAATTGATCTAACGGAATCTATTTTTAATTACCTCTTGTGATTAAGAAAAAATATATACTGAACGTTAGAAATAGCTGTTTCGGAAACATACCGCAATGTATTAATTACACTCCATCTGACCGTGGCACAGGTAAAATAATAAAAGTTTATTGAAAATATGCAGGTGCTTAAATTGGCATTCGTTGTTCCGACGTAACAGTAACCCGGTTTAGTTTTCTTTCTTGAACGTATACGTGGGTGCTTTAAGTGGAAAATCATTAACGTTTTTCAGAGCCTATAATATATGTATACTGGGCAGATGAACCCAACCAAGTGGAAACGCTGACCATTCACGGTCTGTGGGTCACACCAGCTCATATTTATATATCCTCATCCTGGTTCAATGTATGGACACTATTATCATAAACATAACTTATGCATAAAGCCGTATAATATAATATAATATATTATAGTCTATAGTTTACAGGGCATGTCAAATTTACAATTTTATTTCCAGAACGTTAAATAGTACCTAACTATATTAAACTAGATACATTTTTTTTATATAGGTACTGGTGCAGTGAGTTGTGCCTTATTTTTTATATATTTAAAATGTAAATGTTCTATTCAATTATTCGATTATTCAAATATTTATTTTTTTATTACTTGAGATATTCGAATTTTGACAGCTGATAGTTATATTATTAATTATAATGGCCAAACTATAACTATTGATTGTAATTTAAAAAATGGATTTATAGGTAAGTTCTTTTTTGTAAATAAATAACATCATACTACGGCAAATATAGTTATTAGTTAGGTATATCGTATATTGAGGTCCGGGGATATTTTTAGCTAAATAAAGAAAATTATTTACATTAAATATAACGACTATAACGATACTTAATATTTCTTTTAATTTATAAAGTAGATATATTGTTTTATACAGTCACATAGAATTTTAGTTTTATCTGGAATAACTGTTAATAACAAATAATTATTATCCTCATGCACTAGGTATAATATATATAAAGACTTTTTTGAAATTTATATACTAGAAAGTAAAAAATAGTTATAAATGTACATTTCGACCACAAATTAAATTGGCACTGGTCGCCTTAATGGTTGTTTATTACTTTTAAACTAATATTGTTTTGTTGTTTTGTAGTAATTAATTAAATGATTTGAATGATAACATGTTAATATCTATGCTTCAAAAATAATCTTAGATAAATTATAATTTTACCAAAAAACTTGTTATTATAAGATTTTGTCTTTGTGTTTTTTTTTTAGGTTAAGGTTATTAGTTGTTCAGGTTGAAAAATCTAGTAAATAACTTCAAATATAGTAGATAGATATATATTATTATAAATATAATAAGTTTAAACGTTTAAATCGCCCAAGGTATTTTCATTTTTTTTTTAAAAATAATACCTATATGATTAAAAAATATAAAACTAACCATACATTTCTGTATTATTATCGAATAATACAACTATAGTGTTATAACTATAGTGCTATAAATTAGGATATAACCAATAGTTTTTTTAAATACATAATTTATTTTATAATTTTGATCGTAACTAAAAAACTACCTTTAAATTAGGTACTCTAAAAAGCAAAATTGTATTGTTAGTTTTGAATATTGACATGATATAGTAAGTAATAAGTATACCTATAAATGTATACAATATTGTAAATCCAAAATATATATAAACATTTACAAACAATAATAGGTAGGTACCTACTATTAATAAATAATGGTGACGTAATTTTAAAATTTGGGCCTGAGAGCGAAATATTCAACGGAGCCTCCTAATCCAGGTATATAAGGAGATCTGAATGGGTGCATTTGCCTTAGTAAAATTATTTTATACATTTTTAAAAAATATTATTGCATGTTTTATTAAATACATATATTATTATTATTAATTTAATACTTAATATTATGTACATACAAAACAATCAGTAAATAGTTATACTTATGACAAATAACAATTCAAATATATATGGATTTAAAATAAATTTGTGATACTTCGGGTCCCTATGCGAGCGGATCCGGGTGCGAACCTCTGATCCCTCTTAGTTACGCCATTGAATTTATTAAAAACATTAAATAATTATATTACACATCCGTCATCTACCCAGGGATTTCAAATTTCGATGTAGGTAAAGCCGAGTTCACATCTACGTCGCCTATCGTGTCGTGAACCTTTTAGCTTTAAATTGTATTCTCATTCTGAGTAATCGTTGAAACAATGGTATTATTCACTAACCAAGATCTACCGAGAAATTCCTAGAGTTGGGCCGAGCTCAGTTTATGAATTTGACGTGATTAGACGACGCGCGACGTAGCTATGAGCCCGGGTGTTGGGTGTACCATGTTCATGTATATAATATGTATAACACATTAATACCCTGCTAGCACAAAGGAAAGCGATGAGGCGTCGAGGCGATCGCCCCCCCCCCCCCGGAAAACTCCTGGATCAGCAGCTGAAATGCCCATTTATACAATATTGAATATACCAGTATAATATATTATATTATAGGCTAAATAATTATAAATTAAAAATAATACATACTATATTACTATGCATTATACAATAGTCAATAATATAGTACATTTATAACTTATAAGTCATAAGCTATATTGGCTTAACCAATGGTAGTGTTCACTCGACACTCGACGATTTTAATTTTTAAACAGACATCCTTCGTTTTTTGTAAAAAAAAAAAAAAAATAAATATAGTTTTGAACAAAATGTTATTTGCGGAATATCTGATATCGGTACGTATCAATAACTTAAATTGAAAATAGGTGATATATATGCAGACTGCATATATAACTGCACTACTGCAGAGTGTATCTATTTAAGTCATTGCAAACATATAGTTTGTTTATAATGATATTACGTATCAATGTACAATTTAATTTTAAATACGTAACTTTAGTTTTTGGTAGAATTTAAAATTTCTTACTTAGATGTCCAGATCTACATAATTTTTTTTATAAAAGTTGACCATTTTTTTTTATGGATGTAAGTATAGTTTAATGTAGTTTTTATTTTTCTAAATGAAACTTTTGATGGTCAAATCATTAACTTTGTTCGGTAAGTTCTTAAGTACTGTATTAATAATTTACTAGGTAGGTACTACTCTCTAAGGCTTAGTAAATTCATTAATAGTTTTAAATGAAACAATTGGAATTTAAAACTCACCTGGTGTAGGTATATATATTCCATGGTTTGTCAGCTGCAACAAGGACATAAGCTCCGTGGAAAAATGTATTATATCAACCGGTTAATTCGTTAGTCGCGAGCGTTGCTGGTCAGTCGGCTGTGCCCGTCTAAAGTTATAACGATGATAGTCCAGATTATATTATTATTTATATTATAATTGACGAATATTGTCACTGCAGACAACCGCACAAGCACAGGAAGCTGACGAACCAATTGTCGGTGCACTGGAAAAATATCATAATCAACGCGGGAGGAAACGTGCAACGGCCGGAAAACGCGTGCGGCGTGAGACTGAGGCCAGCGAGACCGTGCAGACTTCAGAGTCGGCGGCCGGGGAACGGTGATGAACTCGGACGTGTCGGCGGACCGCGCGCGTGATGTGAACCGGAAAATTCAATTCTCGTCCGTTTTTAGCGGGTCTCCTACTCGAATAGATCGTGACGACCCGCAGCGCCGCCAACCGTGGTGAGGTGATCGGGGGAATCCCGTACGTGCATGTCCGCCGGCACTGCGACGACGGGCCGCCTCTAATCAGTAGGACCACGACCATGGTTTAAGATAATAATTGGATTATTATGACCACGACCACGGCTATAGATTATCTATAGCCGTGACCACAACAACTAGTACCACAACCACAACCACATACTCGGCGGGTTTCTACGTGTGTACGTGCATACAAATCCTTTGCCGTGATTGATTGGTTAGGTTAAGTTACCACACGACTAACCACGATACCGTGTTGTTTTACATAGCTGAACATTTTTCGTGTACACGGCAAACGTGTATAGTGGAAACCCGCCTTTAGACGGTCCGTGATTTAAATAGTTAAGTTATAATGACGGACTAAGATTTGATATTTTAAATTTTGGTAATATTTAGTAAATATGCTATTATATAGCTAAAGATAGTAAGATATCAAACACGATCTGACTTTACTTGGCGTACAAAGCGCGACAAAATTACAAAAATTTAAACACCTATATTTTATCATGGTACATTGGCACAAAGAACATAACGTTAGACATGACGATTAACAAGTAGCAATATTTGTCCTGTCTTGTACTATTCGATTTTTATTATTTTATGCGTCGCGGGCGGCGGGCCGCAGTTGCTTGTTGGTTGTTGCAGCAGGCTTCTGAAAATTGAAATGCTGAATGCTGATCGTGGCAGCGGCTGATCGCCTATCGGACCTCGTTGTTATCAATATCCCCATTAGATTGTTATTATTATTATTATTTAATGTTTATGACTATGAGATAATAAATTTTTTTTACCATCTGACCATCATAACGTGTTCTACTATTCTACGCATTACGCACTATACATTTTAATAATATTGTACTCCGGCACTCCGCTTACATGCCGTCGATACTCGATGATCAGTCGTCAGTGAGTACTGAGTTGTCTGAGTCACGGATAGTTAACGATAGAAACATTGGACGAAACGTAATTTAAAAACGCTTTGTTGTGACAGTAGGCTATAATTATTGCAAGTATTGTTTGAGAATATTGTTGTCTAAAAATGTCCAGTTTGCTGTCCGCCGTTATTTCGGCCAAGCCAGACGTGCCATAGGGCTATATACGCTTGATAAGAGACATGAACAACGGTGACGACGAGCTGCACCGACCTGGCACAAGCAGAGAAGTGCTCTCTGATCAGAAAGAATCGTCCAGGTAACTGAATGCCTGATTTCATATTCTTCAATCCTTCAGTATCCATTTAAAAATGTCCTCTGGTTTTATTCTAGATTAAATAACAACGTAGCGCACAGCCATGAAGATCCCGATACTGAAAGTTGTCTTGATTGTGATACCCCTGAACAACACGACCACATGATAGCTGCCAGTTTAGTACGTTGTGACCAGGAAGATAGTGATTCGGATAACGATTCTTGTATTTACACTTATCGTGGTGATCGGCAAGAGCCGGCAATTGAAAACTTACCCATGGACGATAGAAGTACATCACCTTTGATGGATTACTTAGAAATGGACTTTGAACCTGAACCAACGGTTAATAATGTATCTGAAGATGAAGAGATTACTGAGCCAATGCCTAATAATGCAAAGTATATATAAATATTTTAAAGTTTTTACTTTAAATGTCACATTCTTATTTAATTAGCTTCAGTGGTGTGGAAAATGGTAATTTCAGAGACAATTTCCTCTAAGATTTTTAAATAGAGGGGTGGGTGGTAACCGGTGGGTCCCCTAGTAAATGTAATATGATATACCCAATAGGTAGTCAATAATCATAATAATTAGTTACTTATATTATATTAATACATTATTATGCGTTAATACTTGGAATATTTGTAACTTGCCTCCGGAAAATTTTTAGTTTGCAACCCCACTGATTGGCTTTATATTATATTAAAAGTTAACTATGAAAAATGTTTAATCAGTTTTTTTCTTTTTGTTTAACAGTGGTACAATGCTGTTAATAAAAGACCTAATAGCAACTGTAAATCCTAATACACGAGAAAATCATCTGAATATTAGAAATAATGTAACAAGTGAACCTATTATCAATCCTAACCTAATCCCTCGATTGTCATTTTCGAGTTCAGATATACCCATTCTACAATTCAGGACTCTTAATACTAATCTCCCTGTTTGTAAAGAAGACCGTAATAGATGTATGCGACGTTATTCTGATACAACGGTAAAATAAAATTTGTAGTGCTTAGTTAAAATTCTGATTATTTATCCATGTTAAATATTTTCATCAGGAGGTATGTCAAAAAATGAAAAAAATGCGTATTGATGATTTAACTTGGATTAAAGAAATGATATGGTCAGAAAAAGAGGCAGCTCAGCTTCAAGTGAACCAAATTGGTGTATCAGCGTGTGGGGCAACTGCAGTTGTAAATACTTTGGTAAGTTTTTTAATTTCAATAGTTTATGATTGGTATATTGAATAATATGACATACCATCATTTTTTAATTAAATTCATTAAAATATTATTAGCTCTTATTATTTACATGTATATGTTAAGGTGAATGTCAACATTTGGTGCATTTTGACATTCACTGAAATTTCTAGTGAATATCAATTTCTTCTTAGAAATGTATACTCCGGCCACGAGAGTCCATACGTAAACCGTGCATCGATATAGTAATACGCGACGTCTGTTTTCTCCCACCATGATGTCATTCCCACTATTCGGCAACATGTAGATGCGCAGAAACGGATGCGTTTGGACATATGGACTCTCGTGGGCTGGAGTATAGACATTCACTGGTGAATGTTGGCATGCACTATCTGTTTTTGATGAATGTTAACATTTTGTACAAAAATTATGAATAATGATAAAATAATTTTAACAAATTAATTCGGCACTCAAAGGGTTAATAAATTAACCATAAATTATTTTATTTTATATTATAAATTATTTGTTGCAACAAGATAAACTATTATGACATTTTGAGTTACATAAAAGTCCTGAGGATCTACAACTACACTTCTTCGATACACACTTTGCATCTTAAGTACCCCTGTCCACCTGTTTGAGAAATTGTAGTGGAAGCTTTCCTTAAGGACACAGATTATTTAGTAGCAACTTTTTCAGGAGATAATAGTTGTTCTTTACATACAGAAAATTGATTAGGGTGTATAATTGATATATTACACCCTCTTTTGTGCCTAGTTTTTAAAATTAATTATCGACAGCTACGACAATGGTTGAATTATCAGGAATCGACAAAATTCTAGTTAAATATTTGATATTACAATTAGAATTTCCATAGCAGATTGAGCCGTAGTCTAGTTTTGATTTAACTAATAGTCAACTATATAAATTTAATAAAATGGAGTTCTCAGCGCACCATTCTAGATGACTAAGAGTTTTAATTATTCTCAATAACATTAACCAAAACTCAATTATGAATGTCAATACTCACTGATAATCGTTGTGAATGTTGACATTCATCGGAGACTGTTGGTAAATTTTTAATATTCATTCAAAATGTTGACATTCATCAAAAACAGCAGTGAATGTCAAAATTTACCAAATATATACACAAAGGTGTAATTGAGGGTGCAAGAAATATTTTTAGCCTGTGAAAATAAATAATATGTGTTATAATAACCACATTATCCCAACAAGGCCCCCCACAAAAAAATGTATTTAGCTCCCCCAACAATTTTTGATTATTTAAGATCTAAAATTAATAATTTAAGCCTGAGATACTGAGATATATCTTATGCAATAGGTGAATGACGTAGAAAATTATTCAAAAGTCAACTGTATAAATATAAAATATTATGGTTTATTTTGTAATTCCTACGTAATTAATAATATTAATAATATTTATATCTAATAAGTATTACGCTGGCATGTGGCATTAGAATTGCGGCGGTTCATCACCCAGTATACTATATACCAACTCTCAGTATTCATGACTATAAATAAATAAATGGTCGATCGGTGTTTCGGGATCCGCCGCAGTACGTGCTAATGAATCGTGTGTGCAAACGGATAGTGAAAAATGAATGAAAAAAGAATGGTAATACTAATTTATTTTTGTATAGAATTTATTGAATATCGATGTGGAAAGTTTAAAGGCAGAATGATGGTTGCAAAAAATTAAAAAAAAAAATCTACAAATGATTAAATGTTGACACCTTTCAAAATGGCTGAAATTGTATCATCCAACACATTTACAAACGACCAAACTTATATAAATTGTTGAACATAGGTAATACAACCCCTACTAGTAGTGCTACTTGTGAAAGAGCATTCTCTATTTCTCTTCTATGCAGCAGGTAAAAAATTGGCTACGTTCAACCATGACGAAATAACATGTTATTTCGTCATGCGTTCAACAATGTCACAAGACCGTTTTTCTAATTTAGCTTTATTAAGCATAGAAAGAGATTTGACCAATACCGTAGACAGTGATACTGTCTCAGAACATTTTCTAGCTAACTATATGAAGAGACGAATAGATCTTAGTATTATAATCAATGACCTATGTGACCATATGATATTTAATGTACGACTTACAAGTATATCATTTTTTAATAGTATAGTATGGTAATAATTTGTTATGCTTGTTTTTTTTTTTAGTAATAATTATTTTGAGGTGGATTGGGCCGTGGGGGGTATGGGGGGGCTAGCCCTACATGACTCACATTTGCTAAATTTATTTGTAGGGCTTCAGCCCCCCTAATATTTTAGTCCTAGTTGAGACAATGAATAAATACGAAAAACATGAAATGAAAAAACCATTTAGTAACAGAACCTCAGAATACTAGACAATGGCGTTCGAATGATATTGTCAAATTTTTTTAACTTGCACTTTATCATTAAAAACATAATTTAAGGATTATAATTCAATTTATTAATTGAAAACATAAACTAAGTTTATTTATTGGTAACAATTGTACCTAAATTAGTAAATCAATTTTTCTTTTTTCCAGTTTATCTACTACCTACTTCACTTGGGGTTATATTTACAACTGTACATATAATAAACAACCATTATATAGATAACTCTATAGTAAAACATGATAATTACTTAATTTATAAATATTAAAGTTTTAAATTAACATTTTTAACATGCTAATTTTATATTATAAATATTAAAAAATGGGCATAGTCGATGTGGGATATATCGATGGCGTAGCGCACAAGTGTGATAAGTGACATTTTTTTGAAAAATGAGTTAAGTGCATAATCAACTTAATCATACAATTCTGCACATTATGCCCAAACGTTGTAAGTGAATAGTTCATTATTTACTCCAATAGATGTCGTACAGTTCGTTACATTTTTGAATTTGTTATAACATCTCAAACTTAAAAATCGTTCTCCTGAACAATTACGAAAATGTCACTTATCACACTTGTGCGCTACGCCATCGTTATTCCTCTCACCCTTCATAATAACTTACCGGTGTAACTAGACTTTTAACTTATAAGTTAACAGATCTCTGGATCAAATTTATTTCTTTTAATGCAATGTTTTTAAACAAGGAACGGGAAGATATTTTATTAATGAAAGTGATTGAGGTGATGTAGAATAACTTTTAGGTTTTGTTGAAATAAATGTGAGCTACCATTCACTAATAGATACCATATAGATTTATAACATGACATTTTAATTATTAGTTACTATTCATCGTATCAATTTTATGAATTATTCTATTGTAAATATATTTTAGTTGGCTCTAAGGACACAATTCAATTTAGACCGTATAGTTCAAACTATTGGCACCCGTTTACGTGATGAGACGGCTCCACTTGTTCCTTATTTGGAATCACGAGCTGTGGCTGGTTGCATGCCCCAAGATTTGGTTAGAACATTGGAAACCGTAACAGATTTACAAGTCAGTGCTAGGTTCTTTGCTACTCATCAATGTTTGGATTTAAATCTCGCCCCATGGCTTGCCACTTGGATAAAAAAAGGTAGCTATATTAACTAAAAAAATGCTAACTATAATTATGCTGTTATTTTATATTATTATAGGCGCTGTTCCCATATTGACATTAAATCTCCAACGTGTAGATGCTTCACCTTCTCTTGTGCCAGATAGTTGGCACCATCAAATGGTGTATGGAGTATCATACAATCCCTTACGTCCAGAATGTGCTCAAATTTACTTAACGAATCCACTGAGCATTTCAAGCTTGGAGTCGTTAGTTCCACAGTTAATTTCTCCATCTTCATTGATGATTAAAAGAGCTGATATATTATCTAGGTGGACCCCTCAAACAGATCTCATGTCCTTGGCCACACATCCTAGCCGACAATGGCATAGGTTTAATGTGTTAGGTATATACACTGACAATTTCTGTTTAAGTCATCAAAAATAATTCAATAACTATTGTTTTAGGGCAAGTAGTAAATCTTTTACGTGAAGAAAAAGAAAATGTCAAATTCACTGATCATATTGTCATACCGGCCAACTATAAGAGTGGTATAACTTTAGCAATGAAAACATCATCAAATTGTTGCCATGAATTGAAATCTGTGCCAGAACTATAGATAGGTACTATTAAATATGTATTTATTTATTATGTTGAAATAATTTTATTTGTATTATGTGTTTTATTGTGTAACTTATATTTGAATATAACATTTCATGAAAATGTAAAGTTAAATAATATTTTTTAAGCCAATCAAAGTTACCAACATAAAAAAATATTAGAGTAATAATATATTTTATGTTATAAAAATGGTGTGGTTAACTAAGATTGACAGAAAAAACATCAATTTTGATTTCTGACATTTAAATGTAAACAAACAGAATTTAATCCTTTCAAGTATAAACATATTAATATTTATTATTTATTAATGAACTGAAAGTTAAGTGTTGCAAATATAGCATTAAATTATGATGTATATAAATATATTCTATGCTACTTTTTGATAAAATATAATATATATTTAGATTATGAAATTATATTAATTATGTCAATTATCAGAGATACTAAGATCAACCAAGATTGAGATCTGTATCATACATTCAGTGATTGGAAAGTACAACAATTAAACAAAGGAAGTTTAATTCTTGTTCTCAACTATAAAATAGAAAAATATACTTTTGTTGTTCAGAACCTTGTTCTTACAACGGAACTATATTTTCTTCCTTTGGTTAAAATTATAAAATAGAACAAAATAAAAACTTATTTTCAAATCACATACCTTTATTGGAAGGGAACTCAGCATTACTGGAAAATTATCATTAAGTTTACACTAAATACCTATAAATCTAATGTTTGGACTTGGCTCTTTACAATTATAGCTCCGAGTTATGTTTTGCACTAAATTAACTGAATAGTGTAATAACATTTTATTTGGTTCACATATTATTCCATTTGTCTGTAGCTTGGGCGCTCCACAATAATGATGTGAACTGTGCTTTTAAAACTTTTTCATTCATTAACTTGGCAAAATACTTTTATTTAACGCTAAAATGGCTCTTTTATTGTATTTTAAAGTTGCGAGTAATGTTTTTTAAAAAAAATTTGAAAGTTGAAAATTCATTTTTTAGTGTTAGTTGAGTCCAAAAGTTTAGTAATCTAAACTTCCAGTGTATTCAAAATAGATCGAGTATTTAAAATACTAAGTATTTTGCGCTGTTTTGCGCATCACGGTTGCTATGGTGCGTTGGAAGAAGTGGTTATTGTCTTAAACAGCAAGAGTAAGGATCTAATGAAACAATATTATTTATGAAATTAATTTGAGTCATTATAAAGAATTGATCAAGTAAAAAAAATAGCTTCTAAAAAATAAAATAAAATCTAAATTTGCATAGTTGTATTATGGTCTTTATTGATTTAGATTCTTTAGGAATTAAATAGTTAATACAATTTATTCTACACTAAAATTACTTTGCGGCATAAAAAACATGTTTGTCAATTTAAGTTTTTTTTTAACTACACAATTATAGTTTGGACATTTCTGCTCTCAATTTTTTCAGTATTTCATAATTTGGACCACTTCTAGGCTTTGGGCTTTGATTTCCAGGTTCATCTAGTTTTTTCTCACAGCCACTTCCAACATTTTGATGGCTGTACAGTCTTAATAAAGACCCAAAATACTTAATATGAGGATGTAACACCTATGAATATATAAAAACAATTTAGTATAAAATTAAATTAAAAATATTTTTATGAGTAAACCTTTAATAAAGCTTGAGCTCCTTTTTGCCGTCCTTCACGTTTATTTTTACAAATAACAGTGGCAGAATGTTCCTTAACAGTCATGGTGCAACGATAAAAAATTTCAGAGTCAGATCCACTTTGCATACTTTGCATTTCACACTTTACATATGCATCTTCACCAAAGTTTCTACAATTTAAATACAAATAAATATTAAATCCAAATAATCCAACTATAATATAATATAAGGTATTTACCTTTTTACACAAATTTGCAACATATCATATGGCATAGATTCGGCAGCTTGAGCACAAAATTCTGGTATTCTGGAGTCTTTAATGTTTAGTTTATCAAAAAGCTAAAATACCGTAATATTGTATGAATAAACTGATAAATTATTATATATTAGTAAATTACTAATTCTAGATAGTAGATATATTGGTACTCACTACATCTCCATCAAAATTACTACAACCTTGACGTTCATTCATTGCATGTCTACGGTTAATTTGAATATGATTTTTGACAGACGGCAATAGAATTTCTAGTGTAGCTCTAGCAGCATCAAGTTTTGCTTGTTTTTTGCTTGAACCAATTCCAATACCATATTGCATGCCATCTAGGATTACTGTTGCTAAGTAAGGATACCTGGCATTCTCTTAAAATATAACATACCAACAATTAATTAAATTTAATAACTTTTATCATTTAGTATTTTAAACTTACCAAGTTCTTTAAATTCATATGATGGCTGTGTTTTGAGTACACGTTGGATGTATTCGTGCAATATGCTGACATAGCTTTTACCATTTAAATTAATAGTCCATTGCTCTTCAGGATTGGATGTATTACAATCACTTTTAACTGAAATATAACAAGGTAATATAATTATACAAATAGGGAATTTGATTAATTTAATAAAAAGTTTATTTTAAGCTATACAATTTAATATTTATTATAAATAAAACAAAAGCTGGTAAGCGGATTTCGGTCTGCTGTACAGTAGGTTACAAGTGGGTCATTGTATAACGGATTGTATTAAATTTTAATTAAATGATATAATATCATTGTATAAGAAAAACGATTCTGAGCGGAGACTTTTTGTCAGTCTGGGTATTTTATATTGTTATTATTTTATTATATCATGTAAGTTGAATTAATATTATAATATTATTTTTTATTCGCTTCTATGGTAATAAACAAAGCGTTAAAAACTAAAATCCCATTTTTAGCGGTTTTTCGTGATTTGTCGGTGGTTTTTCTGTGGCATTAAATAACTATTGAGAAAATCGAACAATGACCTGTCTAAAGTATCATCTTGATCCAATTTGCTAAAAGATAAGGTACTAAATGTTGAAATTGAAGCACTCTTTCCGGTAGAAATTTTGTATACAAGATATAAAAAAAAAAAGGTGGGCAAGTGGGTGTCGCTCTGCTGTACAGTAGGTTACAAGTGGGTCATTGTATAATGGATGGTATTAAATTTGAATTCAATGATATAATATCATTGTATAAGAAAAACGATTCTGAGAGGAGACGGTATGACCTTCTAGGTATAAGACATATTATATACATATCTATGGTATTAAAAAAAACTAACCTATAATGAATTCCAAATTAATCATATCACAATATCCATTAGGTACTTATAACGCGTTATACACCAACAACAAACCCTGATACTATCATAGATATATATAGTAGATTACTTTAGAAATTTCAAGTACCCACGAATAATATTATACAATCACAACAAAATAACTAAAATCGTAATTCTTGGTTTAAATATGAAATTTTGTCTAAATTTGAAATTAAAATGTCTGTAAAAAATAAGTGTGTTTATATATTTTTTAGATTTTTTGGTTACAGTATGAATTATTTAAGAGAATCTTTGTTTTAAATTTTCAACTCTTAGTTATAAAAACTGAACATTTTATAATTTTTTAATTCCAACGATTGATAATTCTTGAGATTTTGATAAATTTTGTCAAAATTCCAACTTTAAATGCTTTTAAAAAAAAATCGTGCCTATGTATTTTTAATATTTTTCAACTGCTATTGTAACAATATATCAGGAGCCTTGTATTAAATTTTTACACTTTTTGGCCCAACAGATAGAACTTTATTGATATTTATAGAAAAAAAAACTAAAAAAAATTGAAAGCTGTAAATGTCCATAAACAGCTCAAAAAGAGTCAAAATATTTTCAAAATTGTATGGTGTATAGGAAATGCTAATATAAACATTCAGTGAAATTTTCATGTATCTACAGTTATTCGTTTTTGAATTACAACAAAATAAGGAAATCGCTACATGAGAAATCGAGTGAAAATCCAATGTTGTAAAAATTTGAATTTCAAACGCTCATAAAAATTTAATTTGACTGTCCGGTAGAGATTTTTTATTGATAAAGGTAGATAATCTTAAAAGGAATCTTGTGTTTCATTTTCAAATCTTAGATTTAAAAAGAAAAATTTTTACGAATTCTTAACTTAAAATAATTTGCTAATTTTCGTGATTTTTCCATATTTTGTCAATTTTTGAACTTTAAATGCTTATAAAAAAAAATTGTGACTAAGGATTTTTAATATTTTTCATCTGCCTTTGAAACAACATATTAGGAGCCTTCTATTAAATTTTCAAGCTTTCGCAACTAACAAATAAAATTTTATTGATATTTTTAGAAAAAAAACTAAAAAAAATGGAAAATGAAAATGTCCCTAAACAGTTCAAAATAAATCAAAATATTTTGAAAATGTTATCGTGTATAGAAAATGCAAATATTAACAACCAGTGAAAATTTCATGTATATACGTTCATTTGTTTTAGAGTTACACCAATAACCAAAATCGATTTTTTGGAAAACCAATTTTGCGTAAAAATTCCCGTTTTTCCTTAATTTTTATGTTGTTTTTCCCGGTGCTTGTGAAAACTACTGGGAAATTTATACTTTTGACCCCCCAAAGTACCAACTAGATTCACTTTCCTATCAGAAAAGCTACTGATGAAGAAAATCCAAGCACTTTTACTGTCCTAAAACGTGATGACAGACACAAAAAAAAATAAAAAAATAAAAATAAAAAATAAAAAAACACACATCATTGTAAAATCAATACATTCATCGTTTCACTCAGAATCTAAAACAAATTAAACACCATTGTAAAACCACTAGCTTCTTCGCTCCGCTCAGAATCTAAAATATTTAATAAAATAAAAATAATACAGTGTATATTCAACTATGTTGTATTGACACTTGTATACTTCTTCAAGCAGTCTGAATATCAGTGGTATATTTTAGATTTTTCATAAAAGATGGAATTTTGTTAATTTAAAAATTATTTTATAATATATAACAATTGATAACTATAATTATTCAAAGAAAAAATGTTTTAACTTGGCTCAAGGAGAATTAACCCGAATGATCTCTTGCCACATGCACATTGCACGTATACAATTAATTAACTAATTTGCAGCAAGTTGTATATAGAATATTCAATCTGTCAAACAACAAAGAATACATCTATACTCAGTTCAGGTTAAGATTGAACAGCGTCCCACATGCAGACTGAGCCACCGAACAGTGCCTGACCCCCATGCGATGGCTATGCGTTCTGTGATTGGCCAGAGCTGGCTGCCGTGCATACGCTCTCACCGTTATCCGGAATGAGCGAAAAAAAAACATGTTTTGGTCGATCGAGCAGTTCAATCTTAATCTGAACAGAGTATAGTTATATTGATAAAAATTAAAAACAACAATTAAGTGTAAATACCGGTAATAGGTAATTACTATAAATATTGTTTGATGTTATAAAAATTACAATTGAGAATATAAATGATTCATTATTTTATTTTTTAGGCATAATGTCTAGAAGAGACACATATATTAATACAATATATAGGATAAGAAATGCATTAAAATCTCATATATTTTCTGCCATAATTTTACTGTAAACGATTAATCATACATTATTGCTAATATAATAAAAATTTAAAACACTACTTAGTGGATCTTGACAGAACCTACAAATGATTTGGGTGCAGATATCTACATTTTGTACGCCATATATTAAAAAATTCTGCTAACACTATTAATATACATCTTGTACATTTAGTTATAGCATTAATAGTAAATACTAAAAATAATTATTCACTCACCATCTGGTTCTTGAACTGGAAACGACATTAAATGAGACTTGTCTTTTAATTTTGGAAGATCTTTACGCCTTCGATCAGCTTTTACCATTCTAATATATTCACGTCGCTTATCCCAAGAACTAAACAAGATACATAATTTACACTAACATTCCATAGTTTTAAATTTTAATAAAACAATTTCCTTACCTAAATCTCATAAATTTAATATTTTTAAATTTGAATATTTTACTACAATATTCTCGATATTGTTCATGACTTAATGTTACAGGACATTCTGCAAACAATTAAGAAAATTAAATAGATAATAGAAGACTAGTAACAACAGATATTTAATACTAGTATTACTGTTCAACTCTTCATCATTTTCCGCATTCATTTTTTGTAATTTTAGTTTATAATCTAAGCAAGGAATATTTGCCACTGGAATATTATGGTTCTATAGAAACAACGAATACATTAATTTTGTAAAATGAAAAAAAAATGTATATTAGTTTATATGTTGATAGTTACTTTGAGACTGTTGACCCCGAGAAAATATGGTTTTGAAAATGAACAAACTTTCATTTCTTCATTTAAATAAACCGGCATACCACTGTCATGATTACATTTTATCCATCCTTCTGGTAAATCATCATCAATACATTCATCTTCATCTAACTCTAAAATATATCAATATTGGTAAATGTCATAAGAAAAAAATTATTTAAGAAAGTTTGAATTTACCATATGTTATGGATTCAACCTCAGAAGTTGACTCAGTATTTTGGTTTTCAAGTTTCACTGTTACATTTTCAGTTATAATCTAAATAAAACAATTAATATATTAACATTAAGTTAGGTGTACACTACTAAATATTGAGACATCAAAATATAAATTAATAAATCTAGTATTGATGGAGACAGATGAAGCAGATATCTGTTACGACAAATTATTAAATCTTTCTTTATAAATATGAATTATAAAACAAATAATTATTAGTTAAAGTGCTTTTGGTACCTGCTGCTGATCATCACATTCACGTATAATTGGCATGGATTCATCATTTATATTTTCTTCTTTGGAACTACAGCTGCTGGTTTCAGACATCATTAGTGGACACCAGATAGGACAGATTAAGTGCTACCAGAAGTATTTCACTGATTGGCAGTAGTGAATTTGAAACAACACAATAACAGCGCACAAAAGTGTCAGCAAATTGATCGTTTATATGAGAGGTGTCAATACGACAGCGTTAACTAAGATTAGCTGCGATATAAAAATTGTTGCACAGTACAAACAATAGTTGACGCACGACGTACAGACACCTGCCTTATGACTAGACACACAATAATCAATACTTAGTAATGTGTTAGTATTTTAATTTTATGCTACTTTGGTGGTAATATGTACTGTATACTGTTAATAGCAATTAATACGTTACTAAACAAATTGTGTCGAAAAGTTACGGAGGTAGGCTGTAATCAGAATTATACAATAGAATTAATAATAAATTATTACCTTATATAATACATAAGTTATTAGTAAGTACTATTGCCCGCAGTATCGTGATTTACAACGAAACTTAAAAATTCTATGAAGACTACTATAATATGATGTTTTCGATAAAGATTTAAGAGTAATGTCTGTGAAGTTAGCTCCCGGACGTTTAGCAGTTATCAATTCTGATAAGGTAGGTAACCGTATTCCTGTATACTATATTGCCTATTCATATCTTACTAGGAGTCTTAACAAAAATATTTATTAACACTTTTCTTAAGTTTGGTTTCACGTCTGTCTGTGATCAAATCTTGCGCGCTCGATTTGAGGCACTTTTTGAAGATGAAAAATTCTGAAAATTGGTATAGACCTTGGTCTTGGATGACAATACAATAATCCGTAAAAAAATTTTTTAACTAAAAAGTAGAAAATAAAAAATTAAAAAATTTCTTTTAAAAAACACTTTTCTAAAAAACAAAAAAATAATGAAAAATTTAAAAGTGTGTGGCGCTCTTACACTTGACATATTATACCACATACTTTTAAATTTTTCATTATTTTTTTGTTTTTTAGAAAAGTGTTTTTTAAAAGAAATTTTTTAATTTTTTATTTTTCAGATATACCTACCTAATTCAAGATGGAAGAATGATAATTATTATAATTATTAAGATTATAATATTATTAAATATTAATAAGTGACATGTCATACTATATTAATGCAATTAATAAAACAAACAAAATTCTGAACTACCTAGTATGAATATAATTCCATAAAAATTGATAGTAATTAAAATTTTTTTTTGCAAATATTGGATTTCATAAACAGCTATTGTTTTTACTATTTTGAGTAAATAAATCTAATTTGAGTAAATATATACTGCAAGTGATATACATCTTATAATGTAAATATAGGCATCAATAGACAAAAATATTGTACCAAAATGAGAATAGAAAACCCTAAACCTACAATTATTACGAAAAGTATTAAGATCTTCTACAGGTGCATTCCAAACAGTCAAATCAAATCAGCTTTAAGGAAAAAATGTATATTATCCGATAATAACCAATGGTCACCAATGGTCACCAATGGTCTATAATAATATTCAAAACTAATTTAACATTTGATAAAACTACAGGGTCAACAATGGGGAACGAGCTTAAACATTTAATCATAGAATGAATAACAATTAACTAGATTATATATAATTATGTGTTAAAGACCTCGCATAATGATCTTAAATTAATAATTATCAAACTTTTACAAATAGCTTTTAAAAAATAACATTTAGTATTCTTGGAATAACTTGATAACAAATATTTTTGAATACAATTGTATGTACACATAAAAAAGGGGATATATCATTAATTGTTCAATACCCTGTTAATGAACATTACAAATAACAATCCTCCTTAGTTATTAAAAGTTAAAACAAATCCAATTTAACACCCCACATAATTTAGTAGACACAATAAGGATGATTCTACTATAAAGAACATTTTGGAGGGACGACTCAGCATGAAAAACAAAATATATGTAGGTACACCGAATTATATTTAATTGAGCAGGCATCAAATAAAAATTCGGAATCTGTAGTTTTCCGAAAGGGCCACGGTAGACTTAAATTACAGGAGTATAAAACGATATCAACCATACGATTTTTGCGATTTACGTGCCATGCGGCTGCAAAGTTGGTCTAATAGGACGGCTTTTTCAAAACGAACACGGAAACTTATGTTTTTCAGACCATTTTAAGGCAAAAGAGCATTCAGCATAGATTTGAAAATTGTAGTTTTTGGATGGGGCAATCAGGGGACTTAAAAGCGGCCTCTAGGAAAATAAAAGTATATACATATTATACGACTTTCATGACATACAGGCAAAGCTGCCACGGGTATACTTAGAACAGAATTTTCGAAATTACACCCAAAATGCTATTTGTCAAACCATTTTGAAACGAAAGGGCAACCAACGCAGTTTCAAATTTTGTATATTTCGAAGGGGACACTCGCGGGACTTGGGCTCCAGAAAAATAATAAGATTAAAACTATTAGATATTTATGAGTTTAGAGGCGAACTGGCTACGTGGTATACTTAGAAAATATTTTTCGAAACGAACACCCGAATTGCGAATTGTCAAACTATTTTTAATCGAAAGGGCAACCAACGCAGTTTCAAAATTTGTATATTTCGAAGGGGGCACTCGGGGGACTTGGGCTCCAGAAAAATAATAAGATTGCAACTATATGATTTTTACGATACTGCCGGATTTCGACTGTGCGTTGTACTTAGAACGGCTTTTTCGAAACGAACACGGAAAAATATGTTTTCCAAACCATTTTTAATCGATAGTGAATTCAATAAAGATTCAAAATTTGTATATTTTGGAGGGGGCACTCGGGGGACTTGGGCTCCAGAAAAAAAATACGATTTACATTATACGATGTTTACGATACAGCCAGATTTCGGCAGCGCGGAGTACTTTAGAAGGCTGTTTTCAAAATGAACACGGAAAAATATGTTTTCCAAACCATTTTTAATCGATAGTGAATTCAATAAAGATTCAAAATTTGTATATTTTGGAGGGGGCACTCGGGGGACTTGGGCTCCAGAAATATAATAAGATTGCAACTTTATGATTTTTACGATATTGCCGGATTTCGACTGCAGTTGCGTCATTTCAGTTTTTATTAGACTAGGGCAATTTTTCACTGCTTTTCCGACTCAACATTTTGTTCACTCAGATTCTCATAGCATAGTGCCATAGTGGTAAACGGGGGGGGGGGGGGGGGGGCGTGTGCTAAATGTGCCGACTTAAGGTTGATGTAAATACTAGACTGGGGCAAATGCCCCAGTTGCCCTCCCCTAAATGACGCTACTAATGCGGCGTACTTAGAACGGCTTTTTCGAAACGAACACCCGAATTGCGAGTTGTCAAACCATTTTTAAACGAAAGGGCAACCAACTCAGTTTCAAAATTTGTATATTTTGGAGGGGGCACTCGGGGGACTTGGGCTCCAGAAATATAATAAGATTGCAACTTTATGATTTTTACGATATTGCCGGATTTCGACTGTGCGGCGTACTTAGAACGGCTTTTTCGAAACGAACACCCGAATTGCGAGTTGTCAAACCATTTTTAAACGAAAGGGCAACCAACGCAGTTTCAAAATTTCTATGTTTCGAAGGGGGCACTCAGGGGACTTGGGCTCCAGAAATATAATAAGATTGCAACTATGTGATTTTTACGATACTGCCGTATTTCGACTGTGCGTTGTACTTAGAACGGCTTTTTCGAAACGAACACGGAAAAATATGTTTTCCAAACCATTTTTAATCGATAGTGAATTCAATAAAGATTCAAAATTTGTATATTTTGGAGGGGGCACTCGGGGGACTTGGGCTCCAGAAAAAAAATACGATTTACATTATACGATGTTTACGATACAGCCAGATTTCGGCAGCGCGGAGTACTTTAGAAGGCTGTTTTCAAAATGAACACGGAAAAATATGTTTTGCAAACTATTTTTAATCGATAGTGTAACTAACGCAGATTCAAAATTTGTATATTTTGGAGGGGGCACTCGAGGGACTTGGGCTCCAGAAATATAAAAATGTACACATATGGTTCGATTTTTTCAATTTCCGAGCAAAGCCACTGCTTGGTGTATTTTGGAAGGCTTTTTCGAAACGAACACGGAAAATTATGTTTTGCAAATTACTCGAAAGAGCGTCTAATAGAGATTCAAAATATCTACTACCCAAGTGCGGCACGTGGGGGACTTGAGCTCCAGAAAAATAATACGATATAAACGTATAGTTGATTACGATACATGTGCCACGCGGCTGGGAGGTGTATTTCCCCGCGCTAGTTAAAACTACTGTGAATTTTAAATTTTGACCTCCCCAGTGCACCAACGGTATTCACTTTCCAATCGAACAAGATACTGAAGTTTAAAATCGGAGCATTATTTCGACTACTTATCGTGTACACAGACAAAAATAAATAAAAAAACACACATCATCGTAAAATCAATACATTCATCGTTTCACTCAGAATCTAAAATTTAAAGTACCTACGCAAGAGTTAAGAACACGGCATTATTCAATTTAAAGCAAATAAATATATTTTTTTCTATGTATTATGCAGTTATATACCTATTTAAATATAAACTCAATGATGACTAGGTACTCTGCCCATTTCTGGTTAATATGCTAAAATTTATATTTAATGGTAAAATAATTTAACAAATACAAATATACAATATTCTATAAGACTATAACTTTATACATTTCTTCATTGTAATTTAAAATATCAATTAAATTATGTATATAAAATTATAGAAAAATATTTAAATACATAAATAGCATTACAAAATGAAATTTATCCACTTTATATAAACAAACCTATTTTAGTATTAATAGTTTAATTATTAGTTTACATTTTAATACTAACTAATACTAACTAAGTTTACATTTACCCGTAACTTATAACGTTAGATTTGAAAAAAAATGACCAGTTATAAATTAAAATTGTATTTTATGACTATTATCAGTTAAACATATATTTCTATAAATTAAACCAAAACATATGTCTTTTTCAAGTAAACAATTTTCATATTCACCTATTAATTACAATTATTCTACGACCGGGGACTGGAAAAACAATTTATAAAATATAAATATATGCGTCTACAATAACACATTTTTCGTGACATTAAATATATATATCTTAATTCTTAAAAGTAAATTTAAGCCCCAAAAGAATATGAAAACAAATTTACTTTAAACATCGATTCTTTCGGCGGAATCCGTGACGTGTGTTCACTGTGAGGCTGACGAGGAAAATCTCCATAATATACAGAACTCATAATGTTGTGATTTATGGAAAAATAAAATTATACGGAACAACGGAACGCAGTAAGTTTTTTGTTCTTATCTGCTTTGCTTATTGAAATTTTGGAATTTTTAATGACGACTGTGTCTTCTGCAATGACTGAGATTTGCCATGGAATATAATAAATGATAGATATTATACTATAGGTTACCTACGTCAATATGATGAACCCACGGATATCATATAGGTAACGCAACTTTTTATATCAAAGAGTTCCGTATTAAGGAACAATATTTGTTCGTTGAAATTTTATATGGCAAAAATCAAAATAGTTTATAATTTTGAATTTCAATTATAATTACATTAAATATGATATATTATTTTAATTATTTATTTATATATGGTGAATATATATCAGAAGTACAAGCATATTTTTATAAAAGCAGAATATTGTTTTTTAAAAATCATTAAATGAAAATGTGATTCCTGGATTTTAGAGTTAACATAAAGATATACAGTACCTAAGTACATCAAATTTACAGTACCTACCATAATATCAACTAAATTTGTAAAATTCCAAGTCTAACATTTTCTACGAATACTGCTGATCACAAAATTATTAATTATTATTTAATATTATGTTAATTTAATTGTATATCAGGTACCTACCTACCTATAATTTATATTTTAGATTCTGAGCGGAGCGATGAATATTTTGATTTTACTATGATGTACCTATATATTTAATTTCTTATTTTTTTGTTATTATTTCTTTTTCGTGTTTAATATATGTACACGATAAGTAGGTAGTCAAAATAAACCTTCGTTTTCCATGCAAAATAAATATATTTACTCTGTATGTAACCAATGATCATATTGTTTATTTTTAAGTTTCTTTGTATTTAGTAAATAATAATATAGGAAAATGTATTTTCGAATAATAATTGTATGTTTGTATTAAATACTTTCACAATAATAGGAACCTAAAATTGTCATTTATCGTTAAAACAACAAATTTTGTGAAAAATTCAATTTTGGAAGGTAAGCGTGTTTTGTGTAGACATAATAAATGTTACATTAAAATTTAAAAAATTCAAAGAATTACATCAATTGGATTATAAATTAGAATATAGGTACTACAGTTTCCAGCTTCTACTACAACATTACGTTATATTATGTTTTTAATTATTAAAATGCCTCTAAAAATAATAATGTTAAAAATAAATTTATCCCAAAATAATATGAAAACAAACTTACGCTGAAACATCGACTCTTCCGGTGAAACCTAGCTAGAGTGCATCATTAACAATGCAAACGTCGAGTAGGTACGTGACGCCACCGAAGAAACAGCTATCTTCATCTCGTTCCGAACTGTAACTTGAAATTATCGAAATATTTCATGAAAATTATCTGAACATAACGAAATATGAGAATTCGTGTTAAAACTTAGGTACATTATAATATATACTGCTTAACGAACTATCTGTCTCTATTGATGGCTTATTATTTTTTTTTTCACTAAAATTATTAGAATTGTTAATCGTCGCGGACGAATGTCGACAATTGGCGATTGCCATAGATGATCTAAAATTTATTTTTTAATATGATGAATCCATAGAACTTCTACACTCAGCACATAAACGGTCTATTGATAAATCGTGTGTTCTTTTACAGAAATGATTGTAGTCTGCAATGTATTCTTGTTAGTTGTTTTCTATTTCTGTTATTTATTTTTCGGTTAGTAAAATTTAACCAAACAAATTAGTCCACAAATTTATAGACATCACAAATATATAATATAAGTTATAATTTACAGTAGGTAGTTTATATCTGTGATAGTCATTCTAATATCTAATGCATTCTCCCGCCGGAGTCCATACTCCATAGACCCGTTCAGGGGAAGTTAAATTTTTACCTACAAATTTATAAAAAAAGTGGTTGGGACAAGGAACTTTATGAATTTTAAACTGATAAATAATTTACAAAATAATTGTCTCATGACTATAAATAGCTCAAAAAGAGTCAAAATTGTTTGAAAATTTTACCATGTATGGAAAATTCAAGTAGGTAAGTAAATATTTTTTACTTTTTTGTTACAGGTGGAAAAACTTAAGTAACTTCTTCTATTTAACTTACCCTACCAATAATATCACTATATAAAATAATTAAAAGTGATAATTTGAAGACAATTTCTTAAAACCCTAGAATATTTTTTTAATTTAGTGTCTAAACCATATAATTTAGCACCCAAGCAAATTTTTCAATTTTTTTTTTTTTTGGAAACCTTTGATTTGCAACCAGTTATAAGATTTATGATGCAAAAATTAACTCACGGAAATCATAAGTTGTTATCGCATAGCCTTACGAAGTTCACGATTTTCGGTGTTTTACGCACCCGTACAACGCTTAAAGTTTACCGAGCTTAAGTAGGTATAACAAACAGTACCGGATCTACAAATTATACAACCCGGGGCACAACATAATATTAGCGCCCCTAAAAGTCACCAATAAAAAAATGCATGAGTCCTAAAGTGTGTCAAAATACGGATTATTATTATAGGCGATTTATATTTTAAATATTCATACAATTAATCAAGATATTTTACATTTATTTATCATTTATACATTATGGAAATGTTTATTTTCAATAAAAAAACAAATAATTTAGAATTTAAACCTATATTTAATAAATACCTATTTAATAATTATTTTTCTTGATTTTTTTGACGCGAATTCTTTAATGATATCTTCATAATCTATGGATTTAGCAACTTGGTGCTCAATGGATATAATTGACAGGTCATTTAATCTTGTTTGCTTTGTAGTTGATCTTAGATATGATTTAATTAGTTTCAGTTTACTAAAACTACGTTCACAAGATGCCGATGTAACGGGTAATGTCAAAAATATTTGATAAGCTGTGAATATGTTAGGATAAGCTTCTTGAAGACTATTTTTAAGAATAAAATTTAAAATTTCATGTGAACGAGCATCTATTAATTTATTATCCAATTGAATTGCATGTTGAGTAAAACTATCCAACTCTAAAATTAATTCATTTTTGTCAATATCTTTTTCATATTTGATACAAAAGTCCATAGCATGTTTTTTTAATTGAATTGTTGGCATACTAAATAAAAACTTTCCATCTAAAAAAGAAAAATCTTTTGCAGCTTCATCAATTGAGTCAAATCTTTCTTTTAAGCCGTTCAAGATTCTATCACAGACGTTTTTCATTAAAATTCTAAATTTATTTTCTTCGGATAATGTTGATGATTCGTCCTCCGCTAATTCACCAGGCATTTTTTTCTTTTTTCTAACTCGAATCGATGGAAATACCGGTTCTATTGATAGCTCAGTTGATTTTTGTTTTGATTCATCAAGTGCTTCTTCAATACCTTCTTCCCTAAATTTCTCAATAAAATATATCAGACCTTTTAAGTGTTGAGTGGCTATATCTATTGTAATGTTCTGTTTTTGTAAAATTACATTAACTCTATCAATTGCCGTTAATATTTTATTCCATATTATTAACATACATATAAATTTAAAATTTGCTATCCCTTTCAACAAACCATTTAATTCAACACTTGCTTCTTCACATAAATTACTATTTTTGAGTAACTTACAAACATGAATAACTTGGCCTAACTGCAAATATAATGATTTAACAGCGCGTTGTTTTGCAGACCATCTGGTCGTACTATAACCTTTCAATGAAAATTTAAGATGTTCTTTAAGAATATCCCATCTCTGAGTAGAACTAGAGAAAAAATTGAAGTATTAATTAGTATTAATTATAATAGAGAATAATAATTATGAATAATTTCTAACCTGTGCTACATTGTGTGTTAGTACTCGTATTACCCAGCCAATTATGAAAATACGCCGAAGTTCGCTCATTTTCTTTTTTTTTTTCGAGAGCTTTTTGCCGGAACTTAAAACCAGATAATTTTTTTTTTGGTTCCATCACAAAAAAAATATACTGTAACACTTATACTTAAACTGTAACATTCATTAGATACCGTCCAGTGAACAGTGAAGTGAACGCTAAACACTGTTATAATAAATATAAATACCACTGTTAAATAGCAGAAAATACGCACACATGAGTACACAATGCTTGGTTATCGGCTTATCGCTGTGCAATTAGTTCGTCTATGACTGACCGATACAATTATACAACATTAGTTTATCTCAATTGCAGATTGCCCCGATTGTGTTTTTGGCTATTTTCAGCAAAATCATAAAATCGATAATATGATATAATATGTCGAATGTCTTTTCTTAATCATAACCAGTATGACTACATTGAATTAAAACTATTTATTTGAAAAACTTGTGTACTTCAAAAAAAAGATAAATGTAATAAAAATGATGAGTTTAAAATTTGAAATTTGCGCCCCTCTATGATAAGCGCCCGGGGCATGGGCCCCGGATCGCCCCCCCCTAGATCCGGTACTGATAACAAATAACAATTTTTTTAACCTAGTTAAATCAACGTCTTCAGAATGATGGAGCAAAAATAATTCATGACAAGTTTTACATAACAATTCGAGGGATGTTTTTTATTATAATTGTCCAAGTGAGCACAGCGTGCAAGTGAATACGCCGGGTAGGTATATATGAGATAACCAAAAATTTCAATTAGCTATAACTTTAAAATAGACTTCCCTATGCCTATCATTTTCAATTAAAAACTAATAATTTTCGGCAATTAATTTTTGCAATATCGTTCTTAATTCGTTTTAGCTTCGTGGGTCTAGAATGAAAAGGTTCTAAATCGTTTTTATGAAATTGTCCAGGAGAGCAATATTAAGGTTTGTGTTAAAATATCTTATTCCTTGAAATCATTTTGTTTAAATTAAAGTTCTAAGGCATGTAGCAACTTGTATAGTTTAATTCACATCATTATAATAATAATTTGCAGTATTGGTTGGTATTAAAATTAAATATTAATAAAATACATATTATTATAAATTGGTTCAACAATTAGGAACTTTTCAACCTAAAATAAAAAGAAATATATCCATCAATTAGAACTTTTTCATTCTTAACTGTTATTTGTATTATTGTTAACTGAATATGTTAGCTGAATAGTTTTGATTTATAAATTCAGGCATACCTACTTACTTAGCATACCATACAACTTTTTGTATTCTAATTGTTAAAATGTATTTAAAAAAAATAATAATCCTTTAAAATTAAGTACTTATTCATATTTTGAATAATTCACTCAGTTACTAGTAAATGTTTTGAACTTAAAAAAAAAAATGCATTTGTGTGAACGGCTAAAATTGTGTATAAAGCATCGGCCAAAGCATCAACATACATTTCTATTACATTTTAGTATATGATTATGGTAGACAAATATTGATTAAAGCGTAAATAACAAATTTTAAAAATGGCATTTGGCTAAAGTTATATAGTTTTGACACTTTAAACTTATTTAGAGACATCTGTAAGACAATAAGAGGTTTTTTTGAGTTAACTTTTAGTAAAGATCTAACAAATGACAATGGTAACGAAATATCTATTTTTTTTTATATGTTTTGTAATCTGTGAATATGCATTATCCACTTCTTGGATGCACGAGTGGCCTGGAACTGAAAACTTCATTGTAACTGATTTTGTTCTAGGATTTTTCAACATAAACCCAATAATGACATTATCTTATTCTAGTTTTGTGGCACACAGCTATCAGACCATGTAACAATGTTTAGTATACGTATACCAAAATTATTATCAACAATATGTTGTAATATGTTAATAAACACACTTGCAAGGTTAGTATGTTAACACGTAGACTGCGTATGTCTTTTTGCAGTTATCACCCAGTGCGTATGATAAAAGTAAAAACAAAAGAAATTAAAAAAAAAAATATAAAGAAACTGCTCATAACGACGTATGTATACATATTTAAAAACAAGCGTTTAATCCACGCTAAATAATAATAAAATAACATTCAGCCAAGCGTAGGGAATTTTAAACCATTTATTTTAAATGTATATTAGACGCCATATGGCGTCAAACGCGTTGCTGAATGATACTTATGACGCCAATTGGCGTCAGTACGCAGTGAACGTGTTAATAAACACACTTGCAAGGTCATTATGCGATCTACCAATAATTGTTTCTTTCCAAATAGCACAACATATAGTATTGGAAGTAGACAAATGAGCTGTAAGGTTTTAAACATTTAATTTTTTTTATAAAACGCTGGGCCAACATTTGTTTTTGGAAGTGAAACTCAGATTCTAAATATTGCTTTTTTGTATCATGTCGGCAATAATGTGATTCAACAGTAGAGAAACTAGATATATGGTCTATGGCATATTGTTTGTCCTCTGCTTTAATATGACTAGTTGTATTCTTGCCTAGCTTTTTATCAGGTGGAGTTAATGATAGTGGGTTCATTGATGAATGACAATTATAAATAACCTTTGGCTAATACATAATAAGTTTAAGAATAATTTTTTGCAGACTCTAATCAATATTTTATCAGTTTTGTAGAAATTATACTGGTAAAATGTTGTCCTTTGATTTATTTTTACTTTTTGAAGTAATTAAGGATTTATAGTTAAGTATAAATCCAATTTTATCTTTTCTGCTAAGACTTTATTATAAATTGTGAATACTTATTATTTAATCTCGATCAAAATTAACTAAACAACTATTATGACGCCTTACACTATTGTGTCTTAAATTTCGTTCCTGAAGTCAAGTACAAACCTTCAAGATTTCCTAGTTGGTTTTCTAGAGATCTAAAGTCTATTGTTTGGGAAAAAAGAAAGAAGCATGCGAAGTATAAATCAACCCAGTGTCCTCGTGACTACTCTGAATTTTCTACTCTTCGGGCGCAATATAAGATTGAGTACAAAAAATGTCATAGTGAATTTTTGTCTCGCACTGTAAAGCAACTAAACAAAAATCCACGTTCCTTTTGGGACTTCGTACGCAAACATAAATCTGGCAGTGGAATCCCTAATTCAGTCTTCTACAACGATACAACTAGTTCTGGGCCTGAGTCGATTCCCCATATCTTCTCATCGTACTTCAAGTCAGTCTATCTACAAAATGTCCATAATCATTACGACCCTGGCACTCCTTTTTCCCATTTTAATTTACCTAGTGACTGCATATTCTCTGTCGATGATGTTGATGTTGGTCTCTCTGCTTTAAAAAACGTTAAATCTACCGGACCTGATGGCTTATCTGGTACTTTTTTGTTCAACATCAAGTCGGCCTTATGCTATCCTCTATGGTTGATATTTAGGCGTTCTATGGATTTGGGTGTTTTTCCAAAAATTCTGAAGATGAGCTCTGTAACCCCAATATTCAAATCAGGGGATAAGTCTGATGTAAAAAATTATAGACCTATTTCAATCTTAAGTCATATTGCCAAGTTGTTTGAGCTACTGGTGCTACGGAATATTCAACCATCGGTTAACAATATATTAATTGACGAACAATATGGCTTCAGACCTGGCCGCTCGTCTGTATCGAACTTAATTGTACTTAACAACTTCATCTTTAAAGCTTTCGGGCAGCACTCTCAGGTTGACGTCATATTCACGGACTTTGCTAAAGCTTTCGACAGAGTCGATCACCAAACTCTCATGGATGTTCTGTACAAGTCGGGATTTGGTGAGCCTATTCTTTCATGGCTTAAATCGTACCTAACGGGCAGAGTCCAATGGGTCAAAGTTTTTGGACATACATCCAAAGCGATCGAAATTCCCTCGGGTGTTCCTCAAGGAGGCCACTTGTCCCCTATTATTTTTTCACTATTTATTAATGGCCTAAAAAATGTGATACCCTCCGCCAAGTTCCTTATGTTTACAGATGACCTTAAAATCTTTAGTCGTGTTGATACATTAAGTGACTGTGACTCTTTACAAAGTGACCTAAATTCCATGGTTTCCTGGTTCAATTCTATTGGACTACAGTTCAATACAGATAAATGTCACAGTATGTCATTCTCTAGAAGTAGGTCTATTATCAAATATACATATATCATCAATAATTCAATCGTTGAATCGGTATTTATGAAAAAAGATTTAGGTGTTATACTCTGTCCTAAACTGAGCTTTCACTCTCATATCGAAGCAATGTGCTGTAAATCTCTAAAGACACTTGGTTTTGTGCTACGATTATCTAAAGAGTTTAAATTGTCTGCTTCACTCAAGTCTATTTACTGTTCCCTTGTTAGATCCCTTCTTGAGTACGCCTCAGTACTATGGGACCCCTGCACGGCAGTGGATTCATCTCTTATAGAACGTGTCCAGAGAAGATTTTTAAGCTCATCAGCGTTTATTCTGAAAATTAACCATCCACCTCACGACTACCAACCAGTCATGCAAAAACTAGGTCTTGTCTCTTTAGCCGACAGAAGAGTTGAGGCTAACTTACTCTTTTTACACAAACTAATTGATGGATCTATTGATGCTCCTTCCCTACTCGCACAAGTTGGTTTTAAAGTTCCTTCCCGTCAAACTAGGTCATCCGCTCCCTTCGCTATTACTCCACACACGACCAATTACGGCAGAAACCAACCAATTGACAGGATGATGCGCCTTGGCAATGAGCACCCTCACTTGTTTATTAGATATCAGTAGGTGTTGTATTATTACTATCATGTACCTAAAAAAAAAAAAAAATGTAAATGTATTTGTCACTGTATATTATATCTTGTGTTTGTATTATTACTATTGTATCCATAAAATTTCTATTTGTAAAGTTGGTTGGGTAACTGGGTAACACCCACTTAGGTTAAATTTATATATTTCTGTGCATTATATTGGGCTCACTGCCCGTAATAAATAAATAATAATAATAATAATAATAATAATAATAATAATAATAATATGCACATCTATTACAAGACCTTAGAATGTTTACAATTTTGGCTGGAATTATTTTGCCTGTCTTAAATACATGTTCAAGTCCTTTTTCAGTCAAATCTTTATTGATTGATTTTTTCCAATTTTTGGGATTTCTTTGTTTTTTCTGGTAAACTTTTTATCCATTTTGATTGGTGTCTTTTCTGATTGTGATTCTTCAGAAGATGATTATTCCACTAATCTAAAACATGACAAATTATTTTAATTTTGTTATTAAATTATATTTTGGTGTATTTACTATCTTATATTATAATTACTAAAAGACATAGATTTTTAAATGTAATTTGGGTATTCTTGGGTATAGCATGCACTCTGTGCAACATGTTTGCATTCATGCAATACACTTTTAGTCTACTTCCATAAGGTTAATATTAAAATCAATATAATAGTAAAACATATGACAATATTATAACAAAATATACACTAATAAGTACAGTAATATTGTTACATTTATGTTAAGTTTAATAATGGGTAAATTAACTCCAATATTTAAGCCAACATGTCAAAATATGTATTATATAATTTTAAACAAATGTATATATTAATGGCGCTCAAACAATATATTTTATTATTAAATTGTTATTAGAATTTAGAAGATATCTATGAACATGAAAAATTATATAGGTAGTAGAAGCAAACTTACATCCAAGAGACAAGAACGAATCTGGCATATATATTTGATCCCATCCAAAAAGAAACACAAGTATTGCATCATCATCTTTATTGTTACAAATGTAGTATATGAGTTCTAAAATCAATTCGTAATCTGTATCTTCAGACATTGGATTTTCCAACCAATTCAATATTGCAAAAGCATATTTTTGCAATCTCTTCATTTCACTTTAAAAGATTTTGTTATTTGAATATTATATTGATTATTTGTTAACAATATGTAAGTAAATATTTCTTCATATATCTTTTACATGCATACTTACTTTACATAAGGAATTATAAATTCAGTGAATGGATCACCAGGTTTAATTTTGCGAGATCTTTGTGTTGGTTCATTGTAATACTTGGAAAATGCTGTAGCATTTAATGTTGCGCTCATTAATATAACTTTAAAATCAGGTCTCTGGATTTGCAATACAAAAAAAAAATTAGTACAATTTAAATAAAATACTGTGCATACTGCATAGTAAAAAACATAATATGCATATAATTACAACAGGTATGATGCTCTTGAGAATAGTTAATGTAAAATCACTAATGGTGTCACGTTTGTGTATTTCATCAATGATAATATTATGTGAGAAATAATTTAAAGCTGAATCTCTTTGGATATGTTGAAGTAAAATACTAGTAGTATAAAATAATATAGATCCATATTCACGACCCAATTTTCTAAAATCTAATACATTATTTTAGATATTAGTTTCTTATATTTACTTAATATTATAATCATGTAAATTGAAGAATAAATCATTTATAATAAATTAATATATTTGTATTCTCTAGTAGGTATTTCTCAACTTACTGTGAACATTTAGTTAAAAATAAATGTAATATTATATATAAAATAAATAATTCATATAAACCTATGCCAATAATTAAGGTGTGTAAAACTTATTAGTTTGTACCTATATAAAATTTTAGATGTTCACAATGTTCACACACTTCAATAGAACTTTATTTTGTATCAACTTGCCACTTACTCGCAATGTCCCAAATTACAGATCCAATTGTCATAACAATCAGATCAATAGTGACGAGTTCTAAAATAACTTTTTGTTTCTAAATAAACAAAAATGTAGTTGATAACCATATAGTATCATAGTTTTTATCAATTAGGTATGGGATTTGTTAAAATTATAGTAAATAAAGAAAACTAATAATTTCAATGTAATTCCACCAAAATGTCTTATCCCTAATAGTTAGCTCAAAACAAGTTAAATTGTTTTAAAAAATTGTATGGTGTACAGAAAATGCAAACAAAGAAATGTTTTTTCCGATGTATTTGAAAGCACCTGGGAATTTTAAATTTTTACCTGTCATCAAACTAGATTCATTTTCCTTTCAGAAAATATACTGAAGTCTAAACTAGTTATGTGTTTCTTTGCAATTTAAATATGTTGAGGCCCTTTGTGTTATTGAAATTGGGTTGTTCCTCAGGTAAATTGTATTGCCTAAAAAATTAAAACTTTATTAAAAATATGTCAGTGCACCATTTGTTTCTCTCTTTGAATAACGAGCAACATGCAAGTGTGAGTACAGCAGATCCAGTTATGGAATGTTAGCTTTAAAATTAGAGTTATATGACATAATATTATAATCAAACTTAAAAGCAAAGATATTTTTCAAGGTACCTTATAGAGAAGCACTAAGCATTTATTTGTATTTTATTTTTAAAACAAGTTATGGATATTTTAATACTGAATGATATAATTATTTATTTATTAATTTATTTTGACTAAACGGACTGAGCCCTTTCGATATACAAATTTATGTCTACGCACACAATTACATATTATACAATGTGTGTCCCGTGAACAGGTGGGTATGTTAGTTAGTAAAATAGTACAGTAAAATAGCTTTAAAATAAAAACCTATTAAAAATATTCTCACCTTTAAGTTTCATAACTCGCTCCAATATGGTATGTATATAATTATTATCTTCAAGAAAGTCAACGTCTGAAAATTGTCAACACATTGGCTTGACTTCCTAGTTCCTTGTATGTGGTATATTATATATTTCAGTTTTGAAAACCATAATAAGTATAATCCACTGTATGAACTAAAAACGATAAACCACTAAGTAACTTATGGCTTTGGCAAACATTTAAAATCATAACTTGAGTAATATACTTATATAAGTGTATGTGAATTGGACATTATTAAGTTTCTAAGGCTTTTCTGGGTGAATTAAAATCATCTACTGTAACGTCTCCAAATCCTTTATTTGTCTGTTCATTTTCTTCAAACTCATCGTTGTAATTTTCTGAAAATATAAAATTGTAAAAAATATCTGAATACCTACCTAATTATTATTAAAATAATTCAATATTAAAAGATTTTACCTCTTAGATGATTTACTAGTCGTGCTCAGAGTGGTACCAATGTTGCTATAAATTATTAAAATTTATTTTATATTGTTTATTTTACTCCTCTAAACAGACATGCGGTTTGGATTATGTTTTGTGACAGCCTCTGGCCATAATAATATCTACTATATACTGAGCCTTGTTTATAATTACTGGTTGTGAAATGATTACCGCAGATTCTGCTCCAGATAGAAATTGGGTAATCATTTAATTTGAAAATTGATTTCCTTCTATTTTCATTTTTTGGAAATCTATATTTCAAATTAAATATAACGAATTAGACTGGCACCATATTATTAAGAAATATAATCAGTACAACTAGAAAATAATACTTATTACTTACAAATGAAAATTAAGATAATGTAGCGAGGCGATACTTTGGATGTCTTACTAAAAAGAATACACTTATGGATGGCAACTTTTTACTAAAACGTATGAATACAACACTGTACGAATGTATAGTAGTCTGTCTTTAGTCTTTACTATTTCCGTTCAAATTTCAAATACCTAATCGAATGATACAAATGATTCAACTAAAGTCGGCGAACAATGAACATTAAAATTATATTATGTTGTTGTTGTTAATTTGATAACAATTATTATTACTATCTTAGTTATAAGCACGGTATTTATAGACTTAATAAATTTGAATATTATTTTGTTTTAATGTTTTGTTGATGTGATAATGTGATATTACCTACTTATTACTTTAGTTATTGCCTCGTTTACATTCAGCCCATTTTCGTGGAAGTGAGCAGGGAAGTGGGTATGGAAGTGGGCAGCACGAGTAAGTAAACAGGTCACTCGCGCTGATCATGGCCATGCTCCTCGCATAGTCGCATTGTCGCGTCAACATCGGTAAATTGAGCAGTGCGAGTAGCAGGTTAACCGGCGAGCGCTGCCGGTTGGGTTGCTGCTGGAGCTGCACAATGTAAATACACTCACTGCCAAGACATTGCAACAGAAGTATTTTGGGAATTAAATACGGCAGTGGCTGAATGTAAATCGGGTATATTACTTATTACTAGTTATTAGAGTAATAGCGTGTTTACTGGTTATTAGTGTTATTAATTCAGTTATTTAGACAGTCTGTAATTAAAAATATATTTACAAGAATACTTCCACCTTCCACAGTCTTAGATGGTCTTAGTCAAGTATGTAATGATTATATTTTATATTGATACCTACATATTTCTTTAATCTAATATATCCAAGTCAATATATCATTGCTTAATGTTACGTTGTTCGTTTTATTGTTGTTCAAGGACTATTTTTTAAGTTAATTGGTATGGAGGCCCGGCATAGAAGAAACCAGTCAGCGAAGTTGATCAATTTATCTAAAAAATATAATACATTAGGTACTGTTAAAAGCAGTACAAGTAATAATTTACCAAAGGATTCATCTTCTTTGCCATTACGTCCCTATGGCATTCAGCCTGACTGAATAGAGTCAAACTCTAAAGTAAGACAATGGTTGCATCATGTAAATAAACATAATTTAGTATACCATAAAAACACACTTTCTTGTTCGCAAAGGTGGGTACCATAAGCAAGGCTGGGCAAGTTAACTATTTTTTTAACTCGTTAAGTTAAGTTAATATAGAAAAATGTAAGTTAAGTTTAAAGTTAAAAGTTAACTTCATTTTTTTTTTAACTTGTAAAAGTTACAAGTTAAATAGAAAATAAAAGTAACTTAGCTTAGTTAAAAATAAGTTATTTTTTTTTAAAAATAAAATTAACAATTATACCTAGCTACCTACCTTTTTTAAAGCTAACAAATAACATAATAATTCAATAAATCAAAAAATGTCTTAAAATATTTGAATAAATGTTTGTAATAAAATTAGTTACTGCAGGTACTTATATTAATTTTGTGTATTATACTTTAATTAGGTAAATAGTAAATACCACGCTACTACGGTCTACGGGTATTATTTACATCGACGGGCCAAGTTATCACCGTAATTCTATGAATGAATAAAAATATAATTTAGTAATGATATTAATAATGATTAGGTATAGGTTAGGTGATATGTCGTGTATGGGATAGGTACTGAGTAAATTGTTATATTTTTCTTTGACGCGGTTAGTCATCTCTATGATATTTCCCTCTAAAAATATAGTTATAAAATATTTTCTGTGAATATGCAATATAAAAACTTACTATTATTATTATAAATTATTATTTAATAAAATATATTTAATATTTCGGGTTTTTTTTTATGTAATTAATTTTACTAAATTGAATTAATTTTAAATAATATGTGGTTTGGGAAAAAATTAACTTAACGTGCCAATAAAATTAATTAACTCGTTAAGTTACTGAATAACATGGGGAAAAATGTAAATCGTTAAGTTAGAAGTTACTTCTAAAAAAAAAAGTAACTCGTTAATTAACTTAGTTAAAAGTAACTTAACTTTTTAACTTAACTTTAACTTATTAACTCGTTAATGCCCAGCCTTGACCATAAGCTATATTTCATAATATGTTTATAATTGTTTACTTATTATAGTATTTTATTAATATAATTTTATTTTTTTGTAGTTTTTTTTAGGTACAACATGATGAAGAGCAAAATAACGAGATTTCTAGCAGTGGTATAAGTGATGAAAATGTTATTACATATTTTATGAAGTAAGTAAACCGTTTTTTTATCATATTATCTTATATAGTACAATGTTATCATATATTCACTTGTGTGAAGGATGCAGATATATCTGCACCCATTATATCTTTATTTTTTCAAGTATTGGGACCATTTCTTGTGATGGTTATTCAAGTTGTCTGTATTATAGAATTATTGCTTTGATTGTAGGTAAATAAATTATAAAATTGACTAATAAGTATTTAAAATCTTATAAGAACGTAATAAAATTATATTTTATTATATTTTAAAATACATATTATTATTAGTTCGTTGTGGTAAAAAAATCATTAATTAAAGTTGGCTGTATTTAAGTTTTTAATTATATTGGTACAACTCTAGCTGGCAGTCTTTAAGACCGTGTTCAAAACTATGATAATTAGTTAACGTCTAATTTCCTCTCCTATCCTAACCTAACCTAAAATAACCATTACCTATTTAAATATTTTCTTTCATTGTTATGATTACAATATCGAATACCTTGATAGTTAGTAGGAAAAGATCATTGCAAAGCTCACGACCAGTGATGATAGTCGTCTATCATCACCATTGGATCCACTAACCATAATAGGTTTACCTAATTAACTCTCTTATGACTTATTAGGACACTTTGAATAGAAAGAGCTTGGGTCGGTTGCCGAACTTAAGTGTTTGGTTATCAAATTTTCGTCATTTTTACGTATTTTATCAAAATTTCAACTTTAAATGCTTAGAAAAAAAAGTGGTGACTACGGATTTTGAATATTTTGCATCTGCCTTTGAAACAGTATATTTGGAGCCTTCTATTAAATTTTCAAGATTTTGTACCCAACAAATAAAATTTTATTGATATTTATAGAAAAAAAACCTAAAATAATTGAAAACTGAAATTTTCAGTAAATAGCTCAAAATAAATCAAAATATTTTGAAAACGGTATGGTGTATAGAAAATGCTAACATTAATATTCAATTAAAATTCCATGTATCTATGGTCATTTTTTTTTCTAGTTACACCAAAAACCAAAATCGGTTTTGCGTAAAAATTCTCATTTTTCTCTTAATTTTTCATCTGCTTTTTCCGGAACTTTTGAGAGCTACTGAAAAATGTTTACTTTTGAGCCCCCCCCAAGTACAAACTAGATTCACTTTCCCATCAGAAAAGGTACTATTGAAGAAAATCCAAGCATTTTTACTATCCTAAAACGTGATTGATGACGTGATTAAAAAAAAACATACATCATTGTAAGACAAATACATTCATCGCTCCGCTCAGAATCTAGAATTTAGAAAAAACAGGAATTTGTACCCAAAATCGATTTTGGTTTGTGGTGTTAAGCTGTTTACACACCACGCGTTTTTAGACGCTAGCGTATAGGTACTAGGTAGGCACGCGTTTTAACCTGCAGTGGCGACGAACTAAATTTTTTTGGGTGTGGTAATGAACAATAAATTATACTGACCCACCCCCATAGGATTATTGTAATATAAAAAATATTTTCACAAGTTATAAATTATAATATATAAATAGGTACAATAATTTTTAATTAAGATTGAAATAATTTATCACAATTGATATAATATACAAACTATCAACAATTTGTTTCATCTCTAGAACAAGCCTCCTCAAAAGTCAAAATGAAAACTTTGTTATTATCATCTTAAAACGAGATTCACATAGGCACTGATTTAGTTATTTAAGCTTTTAGCTACATCTTACCATTCAGTACTAGTTAGTACTACCTATTACATTTTTTAAATATTCTTATACCAATGTATCTATAATATATATGTATATTATTTGGTTAATGGTTAGCATAAAATTTGTACAGCAAGTATTTGCACCTCTGATCTGTGGTCATATATTTTCATTTTTAATACAATTCATTTACCATAGGTATTTTTATATAATATTTTATTTTATTGCTTTTAAAACTCCTTGTGTGGTTGCATGTGCCAAAGCGGTTGAAACGCCATGTTCCAGCCGCTGTGTGTGGCTGTTAGGGCCACATCATGAGCATTAAAAAGCTGGTTACACATCAAACGAATAATAACTTAAGATAAAAAACTTATTAGGAATCTTGCATACATGTATGATGCATTAAAGTGAATGACGTATGCAGATAATATAAAAATCAAAAATTAAACATATACTTTTATTTTATATCACTCTAGATTGTGCTATTCATTAATAGAGGTGTATATATATTACCCACCTATAATACATATTCCGATAGTTTAAAGTCCATATAATTCCAGGCCCTAAATTAATAAATATTGTTTTATATATTTTATATCGACATTGGACGATTATATTATAATATATAATCCTTATACTTGCGTAAATTCGATGAAAGTGTAAATTAATTATTTGACACATAGAAAATAATGATTATGCACCTATAGGTATAGATATATATATAGATTTGTTATTATGTAACATACCGAAAAGTTCATTTTCTGAAAATGTACAAAATAAAGTATATTAAATTTTAATGTAACTATAGGTATACGTATTTTCCAATAGTTCCATCATCTACTCTCATTAATCTTTATTTAACTATATCTGATATTTTGTGCAGACTGCCGACCAATGAGCTGACTGACAGTCCAGGTACAGTGGTGTACCATATGTACATTGTACACCTACGTCAGTAGAGTGAGAGGAGGGAGTGATCAAGTCAAAGTCTATACAAGGCCGTACAACAAATAGTTTAACGCCTCTAGAGTCTTGACTTTTACACTGCAGTTAGGTACACCTATACCGTCCTTTTTTTAACCTGCAGTCTGCACAATACATCTATAAAAACAAAATATATTATACGTGTGAGTATTTTGAAATTGTACATTACTTATATTTTATAAGACATTTAAAATTTAAAATTTAAATATTTAAAAAATGTTATTTCTTGACTAAGGTTTTGATTAATTAATTGCATTATTTGTTACATAACTTATGTGAAATTTTAAGAATTATTACACAATAATATTATGTTCCTTAACTTTTTAGTATGGCTATCATAAATTTGTCATCTAGAGATTTGTTTGCCGAAATTGGCGTGGCATCGGCGTTACTGAGGGCTGATGAAAAGTTGGCCACGGCGCATTGCGTCTCCGAGGACTTCCAGATGGGAAGAGGCATTGCCATAAACTTCAAGTAAGTACATTTATAGCTTCATTTTATATCATACATAACTTTCTTTTCCAAAAATACGAACATACTCAAGCAATTATAGTTTTTAATTGAAATAAATTGCGCAAAATTTGTATAACATATATAGTATTATTTAAATTAATAAAAAAAAACTGAGAAAATCGCATAGTTGTATAATAAATGCGTTTTGTGAAATTTTCAATTATCTTCATTTTTGATTTTAATGAAAATAAATTATTTAATTCTATTTAAATTGCAGGATTTAAGTACGGAGCCCTCGGAGTCCTGATGGACCAAAAGTTCCGGGTCGGTGGTGTGGCGGAATTACATCCGAGTGACGAGGGAGGTAAACTTTATGTTTTTTACCTTGTCACGAAGGTGTTATTCCACCACATGCCGACCTCCAATCACTGGCCGATTCGTTGAACCAGTTGCGGGATCGATTGATCTTTCCAAAGCTTGGGTGCAATTTGGATCGGTTGGATTGGTATCAGGTGCGTGGTCTGCTTTCAACCACATTTGGCCAAGGTACAGCCATTATCGTGTGTGATCCTGAATACGTAAGATTTTTTTATAATTTTTTTTTATTTTGTATACATCGTAAATAATTTGTTGGGAAATTAATTCACTATTAATTCATTGTAAATGTAATTTTATATAGCCTCAAATACTACCGGACAGATTGGCACCTCTGCGGGTGGAGAGCCGCGTGTTTTGCGCCGCCAGTAATAATGCTGCAGAACCGAGGGAAGTATTAATATTACCCGTCGATCTTGTTAGTGCCAGTGAGAACTCAACGTTGGATAGATGCCTCACCCACTTCAACTTGAAAGACGAGTAATTTAAATTAAAATATTTTTATGTTATTTTTAATTTTAATTCTTAAATTCCATCTATACCGATCTACATGTAACTAAATACTAAAATGTTTGTTTCAATTTATTATTACAGATTAATATCCAACAGAGTTTGGGCCTCATTTGAAAAGGGCCACGTAGTTTCAAATTTTGCTAATAGTATACATTTTGTAATTTGGTTGAAGGGTGATGATGACCACTACTTCAGAACTTTGGAAACCCAAATCGACGACACATTGTCATTGGGGTTACGATCGTCGATTTGGGTATTTCCAAAGTTAGAAATAGACTATTATTCGGGGTTTTGTGCATTAGTTAGGTCCAAGCTGGCTGACAATGCACAAAACTTCGAAATTATAATTTGTGATCCGAATCTGTAAGTTAATTATATGATTTTTTCTTATATTATGATGTTTGGTATTAATTTTCACTAATTTATAAACTGTTGAAGGCCAATGACAACTACGGTACCAGGAAAATGGCCGAGAGGCAGAGCACATCACCGGCCCTCACCCATGCTGCATGCGCCTGACCGTGGCCAAGTCGGGCTGGTACGAGGTCGTGGCGCGGTAATGCGTGGTCGTGGTGGGCTAATGCGTGGTCGTGGCGGTGAGGTCCATGGACATGGTGGTCACACTTCCACACCGTCCACGACCATTTACACAGAGGCTTTTAAATCAATTATGTCCGGGATTGTGTCAGTCGGTTAGTTTCAATAATAAAATATTTAAATAATTAACTAATTTATATAATATTAATATTAGTTAAAAAATAGTCTCTGATATACTATAATTATTTAAATTTAGTTCAAATGGCTCAAGCTGCACATCCGCCTCTACCCGAAACAGATTATTATGGGGCTCGAAATAATGGTTTTCGGGGTCACGGACGGGCACGTGGACGGCCAAATACAACTTGCCATTCGTGCGGGGCGTTTGGACATTTGAGGCGGGACTGCCCTAGAAAATGTATGTACCTATACACATTTAATTTAAAATTATATAGGTATTATTTATTTCCATTTTAAACTTCAATGAACGTTTTGTAATCCACAAGAATAATACACTTTATATAATATAATATTTTATTCTATGCGCCACTGCAGTTTTCCAATGTTATAACAGAAACAATTTTTTTTTTTTTTAAACCAATGAACGAAAAACGAAAACCTTCACAAAAAAATAAAATATTATATCAATAAACATGATTTGTTAATAATAATGGAGTTCGGAACTTAATGCACATAAAATGTACTAAATATGCATGCACTTATGCGCTTAAAAAGTACAAATATGCTTTAAAATATGCATTATTTTCTTTTTACCGCAACATGTTCATGAATACAAATATTTTACTAAATTATACATTACAAAAATACAAATATTTTGGTAAACTTAACATAATTGCCAAGTATAAGATAAGAGAAAATAAATAAATAGCTTGAAAAATGTTCTAGAAATAAAATAAAATTTCTTTTAAAATGTTCCCATTAAATTACACATCTTTAAAGCCAAAATAAAAATTAGAAAAATTTGGTACCTATTTGAAAATGATGATGCCTACAATAATACCTAATGAGAACTCTCAAAATAAATATCTGATTATTTTTTTTATTGCACCTTTTTCAAATCATGTTATCAATTTATCAACAATTATTAAATATGTTCTAAAAAATAATAAAATTAAGAAATATGCGATTAAAATTACCAAGTCATTTAATATGCAAAAATATGCACCATAAACTTATAAATTATAATATGTTTTTAGTTGTGTTGTGAAAATAATTTCAAGCTAACTTAGCTATAAATTAAATAACCCAATAAAAACATGCAATTGCAACAACATCCAAGCCTAATTAGCAATGAACGTATAATTTGTAACATAAAATAATAACTATGAATATTACAAATACCTAGCATATTAATAAAAATAATGTTTGTGATTTTATTCTTTTTTTATAATTTAACCTGGACAAAAATAATGAGTACCATTAACAACGTTTAAAATATGTGTCATAGTTATAGGCACATTATAATTTATTTTTGTAATGCCATTTGAAATTTGTTTTAATGTGTTATATTAATTTCTATTTTCTTATAATATTACGTTTTGTAAAATGAAACCATATCAATTAGGACGCTACATGAATTATTATTGTTTCTGTTTTAAATGCCCTAAATTGATGTTCCATGTATTTTCCAAAACACTTTGTGGTTATTGATATTAGGGTAAATTTAACTATAATCATCAATTTAATTATTAAAGCGAGTTAAAGGTATTTTGAATTTTCACATTTTTGTATCGTATCAACTTGACTAGGTACCTAGCTCTATAATTAAAATATTGAAAAAAGCAACAAGATACTAGGTAAAAATACTTGAATATTAAAAAAAATACTAAAATATCATATCGCACTAATATAAAATAATAATAAGTATAATATATTTAATAGTTAATAATACATATTCCATCATTAAATACCTATATCAAATAAATGTATTAGAAATACGGAATGCGTATTTCAGTATTTCATAATTAACTTTGATTTTATGTACCTACGTACTTACAGTTTATTCCAATTTATTATTGTGCAGTAATTCTTAATAGATTATGAAACCTTACCTATAAGCTCTTAATAGATATGTAGGTGGAAATTTCATTTCAGATATTAAGAAAATAAAATACAACTGAGAAACTCACAATATAAAAAGTCATTACTTATAGGAATTTTACTAAAATTAAAAACCAAAAACTAACACATACACGGGTTTCTATACCAATACGTTTAAAATTCGCAACTAAAGAATAAAAAGTTCCTAAATCCTTATGAAGGCTAGAACCTACGAAACATAGATAAAATATACGACTGCGATAAGGCAATAAACCAACAACGCGATTGTTAAGTTCACCTTTGTGATCGTGACTAATGACTTATGAGCTTAGACAAAATAACAGTTTGTCAGAGAAATACCTGAAATTGTATGGTCTAAACTCTAAAGTATGTGTGATAACGTAAAAAAAATATTAAAGTATAATTTAGTTAAGGATGTATGAAAAATTAAGTTTATATGGCTCAGATTTTAATATATTTATTTCTTTTTTCCAGGAATCGCAGAATTGTTTCATATTTTGAATTATAAAACACTCTCATATACCATTATTATTACTCACATTTTTTTTAATTTTACAATCATCGTTTAAATACACTCACATACTATTTAGTATTTTTTTTAATTTTACAATCATTGTTTAAATACACTCTCATACTATTTAGTATTTTATTTTTATATATTTTTTTTTAATTTTACAATTATTGTTTAAATAAGTACCTAATTATTATACATATAAACCCTTTTTTAATTATACATACCTACCTATTGGAAACTTGTGGGAAAGCCGAGCTACCTCGCTCACGTTTTCCACAATACCTACCATTATTATACTTTGTACATTATTATATTATTACAGTAACGCGTTATATATTTGAATATATTACAATTATTATTAAACACATATACTTTCCAGTTTTACACTTTACGATGTCAATTAAATTTGTAATATAATATACATATATTATTATAAATACTAGTATTAAGTATAGTATTCACTATCAAAGATAGTATGCAAAGGAAAACAAATATATGTTCATTTATTTATATTTCTTGTTGTATATTTTCAGCTGTAGAAATTAATATTATGCTATGTACTATGCTCATTGAGTTCAATTATATTCTACTTTATACACCTATAAATTATAACTAAAATCTAATTATTAATTTAGTAGTGATACTGATACATAAACATAAGTTCTAGATTATATTTAATGTTCATTCTTGAAATTTGTTGTTAAACAAAAGGAATAAATGTTTTAAAAATAAAAAATGTTTCTTATCTAGCAATTAAAAAGGTATACAGCTAACAGCTTTATAAGAATGTGTTAAAGATCTAATCCACCATTGTAAATATAATGTTAAGGATTAGTTAGTATTGAACTGTAAACTAATAATTAGATAAATACTGAAATATATATGTACGTAAAATAATATTTTAAATTTTGTAAAGATTTTTGTATACTTAGATATTTTTCTATTTACATAATATAATTGATATTTTAATTATCATTGGATATACGTCTTTATAGTCTTATAAATTAATATTGTATCTAATACATTTTCTACTTGTTTTACCAGTAAATATATACATTGAAGATATAAGCGGAGTTGTACCTTAGTTAATAACCTAAATTATACAAAAATTTTTTGGTAATTTGTAACTACTAAAAATAATGGTATAGAAATATTGCATTAGAACTCTTAACTAGAATGGCTTCCTACACCACACAGCCGAAATCTGGCAGTATCATAAAAATCATATAGTTGCAATCTTATTATTTTTCTGGAGCCCAAGTCCCCCAAGTGCCCCCTTCGAAATATACAAATTTTGAATCTGCGTTGGTTGCTCTATCGATACAAAATAGTTTGACAACTCGCAATTTGGGTGTTCGTTTCGAAAAAGCCGTTCTAAGTACGCTGCACAGTCGAAATCCGGCAGTATCGTAAAAATCATATTGTTGCAATCTTATTATTTTTCTGGAGCCCAAGTCCGCCGAGTGCCCCCTTCGGAATATATAAATTTTGAATCTGCGTTGGTTACCCTTTCGATTAAAAATGATTTGACAAATAGCATTTTGGGTGTAATTTCGAAAAATCTGTTCTAAGTATACCACGTGGCAGCTTTGCCTGTATGTCATGAAAGTCGTATAATATGTATATACTTTTATTTTTCTAGAGGCCGCTTCTAAGTCCCCTGATTGCCCCATCCAAAAACTACAAATTTAAAATCCATGCTGAATGCTCTTTCGCCTTAAAATGGTCTGGAAAACATAAATTTCCGTGTTCGTTTTGAAAAAGCCGTTCTATTAGACCAACTTTGCAGCCGCATGGCACGTAAATCGCAAAAAACGTATGGTTGATATCGTTTTATAATCCTGGAATTTAAGTCTACCGTGGCCCTTTTGGAAAACTACAGATTCCGAATTTTTATTTGATGCCTTCTCAATAAATATAATTCGGTGCACATACATTTTGTTTTTCATGCTGAGTCATCCCTCCAAAATGTTCTTTATAGTAGAATCATCCTTATTGTGTCTACTAAATTATGTGGGGTGTTAAATTGGATTAGTTTTAACTTTTAATAACTAAGGAGGATTGTTATTTGTAATGTTCATTAACAGGGTATTGAACAATTAATGATATATCCCCTTTTTTATGTGTACTGGCAGTATTGGGACATACAATTGTATTCAAAAATATTTGTTATCAAGTTATTCCAAGAATACTAAATGTTATTTTTTAAAAGCTATTTGTAAAAGTTTGATAATTATTAATTTATGATCATTATGCGAGGTCTTTAACACATAAATATATATAATCTATTAATCTAGTTAATTGTTATTCATTCTATGATTAAATGTTTAAGCTCGTTCCCCATTGTTGACCCTGTAGTTTTATCAAATGTTAAATTAGTTTTGAATAATATTATAGACCGTTGGTGGGTTATTGTCGGATAATATACATTTTTTTCCTTAAAGCTGATTTGATTTGACTGTTTGGAATGCGCCTGTAGAAGATCTTAATACTTTTTGTAATAATTGTAGGTTGAGGGTTTTCTATTCTAATTTTAATACAATATTTTTGTCTATTTGATGCCTATACTTACATTATAAGATGTATATCACTTGCAGTATATATTTACTCAAATTAGATTTATTTACTCAAAATAGTAAAAACAATAGCTGTTTATGAAATCCAATGTTCGCAAAAAAAAATTTTAATTATTATCAATTTTTATGGAATTATATTCATACTAGGTAGTTCAGAATTTTGTTTGTTTTATTAATTGCATTAATATAGTATGACATATCACTTATTAATATTTAATAATATTATAATCTTAATAATTATAATAATTATCATTGATCCATCTTGAATTAGGTAGGTATATCTGAAAAATAAATATTTTTGTTAAGACTCCTAGTAAGATATGAATAGGCAATATAGTATACAGGAATACGGTTACCTACCTTAACAGAATTCATAACTGCTAAACGTCCGGGAGCTAACTTCACAGACATGTAATTTAATTAGTAATTAGAACTATTTAATAATCGTTTAATTAAGTTTAATTGATTTTACTTAAGTAATCTTACAATATTATAATAAAATACATTTTAAACTCTTGTGGTAGAAGAGCATTTGGATACATACATTGATGTAATAAAATGTAACTATAGTATAATATAATATAATTTATTGATTAAGTCGACATTAGTTAAGATTATTTTATATTCATTTATTGATCTACTTTACTATAGTTAAACTATTATCTCTTTGAATGTATAAACAATTTTCATGCATGCTTCAGAAAGGTATTTATTTTAGTTTATTAGAACTCTCATCTCCGCACAGCCATTGGCTTGGAGGTGACCAATTATTTCTGTTATAATCACGATTTAAGATAGTATGGTTGCCCAACGAATCATGATAAAGTGTTTACTGAAATCACTATTAAAAACAGCTGGAAAATTAACCACTAGCGCTTGAATGTAACAGCGGCTATAGTTTATAAGCTCAAATACCGTGCAGAGTGGCGACTGGCGAGTGGCGCACTGGCGCGCTGTTTGCCTGTTTAGTATTTCAAATTTTCTTCGTGATTTACGATTAAAATTATAACGAATGACTTAGAACTTAGAAGTATGTAAGTAATTAATAACAATTTTGATAAATATAAATTAAAATACTTTAATCTCTTTCTATGCTTTAGTATTTTGTAAATAATAAATCAAATAACTATTTAAAATTTATTCAGCAAAAAAAATTGTATACAAAATACAAATGTTATACCATTACATTATATGAAACACAAAAAAAAAAAAAATTAATAATACCATCCATCACGTACTAACCAACTTTGAAAGTTTTTTTTTAACTTTATTTTGTTTTTTATTGTTTTGGTTTAGTTGATAGCTGTATTGCCTCATTCTCATAATCAGATAGTATGTGCAGATATCTGTTATAATATCTGTTTGATGTTCAATGCATGGAAAATTAATATTGACATTTTTGCTAAAGAAATCTTCATATGTATCTTCAAAAACTGTAGGTGAGTCAGCAAATTTTTCAAAAGATATCTCCAATGACTTTAATAATTTAAATAAATTAGTGTTTGGATGTGTAAGGTAACCTCTACTTTTTACATTCACTAATTCTGCTGCTGGTACAGTTGAAGATGTATTCATATTCTTTAAATATATTTTACACGATTCACATTTAGTCCGTGCCACTAACTGTTTTGCTATATATCTATAAATGATTCAATTTATACATTAATATCTATTTTTATTATTTCAGAGAATACTTACCTAACTAATAACTAGGTACTTATATTAAAATGTCTTACCCGGCTAAATAATACACAATACAATCAAAAACAGTAGAATTTGAATAATTATGCTCAGTAAAAACATCATCAGCATCCCAGCATCCCTTGTCTACAATATAATTAATTTTTTCTTTTAGTTTTTCAATCTTATTAATTCTATCTGAAGAATTAGTTGGGTCATTAATGACATCTTTTAAATCTGTGATTGTAATGATTGGAATATTGTCTAAAAAAGATATTTAATATTACTTTAAGTAGGTACATCCTATTCAAAATAATGTTAGAATATACAAACATATTGGTACCTACCTTCAAAAATTGTACAGTTACCAGTTTTAGGTGGTTTAATAAGTGAATATACAGACAGCATCCTATAAAGCTGGAGAAATGTAGGAGTGGATGGATGGTCATTTGGTCCAGCTACCTGACGGATAATACCAAAAAACTCCTATCAAAATAAAGTCAATAACTATTAGAATGCTCTTTCTTAAAATGTTAGTAAGTATAGTTATTTGTAAGTTTACTTCCAGGCGATCTTGGTTTAATTTTGCCGTCAAAACATACATAAAATTACAAGTATTTAATAAATAATCCACAATATCTATGGTTGACTTAATAGTTATTTTGAGACCATCAGCTGTGGCTTGTGTCAAAAAATCATCCTTTTTTATAAAATTATTATTTAAATTTGATTCCCAAGTATTGATCCATGCCAAAGCTTCTTTTAACACCTATTTGACATATAAATAATATAAGTACACATGCCTAGGTTAATTCATAAAATATTTAAAACATATAATCTAAAATCTAACATGGTGTAGGATTTTTAACCATATTATGATGAAACCCTTAATTACACCTATTCACATACAATAAATATTAAACACATATATCACAAACACATAACACAAACACATGAGTACATAACACAAAAAACCTCTATGTCGTGGGAGTTTTTTTTTATTCCTTCTGCACTAAATTTCCTGTTTAATGCATCAAACAGATTATTCATAAAAATTGTAAACTTGACAGTTTCATCAGAATCACTAAACCCATTAAAATTTTTTTTTTTATAAAATTCTATGCCTGTGGCCATTGACATGCTAAACAGCTAAATATTTTATGGAATAATTAGAAAATAATAATTAATATTATCTTTCACATGTTTTACAAATTTATAAATTGGTTATTTTACCTGTGCTGCATATTTAACCTTCATTTTAGAAAGATTATTATATCTATATTATATCTTTGGTATCCACAGTATATTCAGAGTTTGGGCATTCTTGTATATTATTTATTTTTTCATTCTTAAATAAAATATTGTATAAATTAGTTAGGTTTAGGTACTAGGTACAAAAATGCTTAGAGTTTATGTTGTTATATTATTATTTAACTTATCATAACGTTATTTAGTTATAAATTCTTACCAAAATATTCGACTCATTATTGTTAACAATATATAAATTCACTGGAATAGCTCCATCTCTAAGTCTAGGTCTTTTTAGACACACCTACAAATATATTATATTGCTGTTATATTTTTACCTATAGTTGTATCAGTTCATAAATATACTATACATATATTTATAAGTAATGGTACTAACCGTGTATTTATTTATTCCATTTCCAGATTCCCATGTGTCTATTACATCATGTGTCTTAAAATGGTTACGACAAACACGAGAATTATTACTTAAAGGAATACCCAAGACATTTTCCCATTCAGACCGTAAGACAATATTCAATGGAACTTTGAAGGAACTAATCTTTGCATATTTGTCATGTGAAGGACAATTAGGTATACAACACGACATTACAACACGACAAACAATTAAATAATTTCAACAAAATTAAGCATAATATATTAAAACTTTATGAATAATAACATTTTTGTTATATCTTGTCAAGATGTAAATTTGTATTTATCATGGACGATAAATCTATTTACTAAGATAATAGATAGTTATTATAATTGTATAGTGGAATATTTATCATTATTTAAATCGTGGTTTTTATAGGGATCTATGAGAATTGAGAATAATATCACATAATAGATTTATTCTGTATTACTGTGGTAATAGGTACATATTTGATATTAGTAAAGCGCGGGAAAAAATAATAAGCTCGTAAATTCTGCTTCTATATTGGCACACATCATGTCGCAAGCGCTAGTGGTCAATTTTCCAGCTGTTCTGGTTATTTAATTTGGTTTCCAGTTTAAAACGATCTTATCATAGGTCGTCGGGCAACCATACTATCTTAAATCGTGGTTATAATGTTAATTTTGTATAATATAATCATAGACATAATAAGATATGGACTGCTACTCCCCCACACCCTGCCTTAAGTTTATTGAAATAAGATTGTTAGAAAGAGATAGTCAATACATGTGTAATGTAATGTGAGTATCGAGTATGTGACCCGACTACCTAAGGTGTATGCTATCTTTTTCTAAAAATGTTGTTATCTTTGTTGTTGAACTATTCTCCCTCTCTCTTTTATTAATTGGTGTAAATGGTACCCAAGTTGTATGCTATCTTTTTCTAACAATGTTGGCCCCTGGATCTCTCTCTCTGTTATCAGGGGCGTAGCGTGCATGTAAGCACTGTAAGCACTGCTTACACTTTAAAAGAAAGAAAAAATAAATTTGATCAATCACGACTAATAGGTACATAATAAATGATTTTTAAAATTTTAATTTTATTTATAAAATATTTAAGTTATAGCTGGTAGTGGTTTTTGTTATTGTTTATTTGTGTCGTACGCTGTCTACTGATTACCAACTATTTTAAGAAAATCATCGATTGTAGGTCTATTTTTAATCCATTCTGTATTATGTTAACTGCATAATCATAATACGATATACAGTGTAACACATTCTGGAATTGCTTACGGGCAGCTGTTGTTTTCGAATAGTCTATAATGCCATAGTGGGGGTCACGTATTTAACTAGCGTTTGTAAGCACATTTGATTTTGCTTACTCAAGAAACAATAGGAGCGACCCGTACGGCCGTACGTAGCCCGGCGCGTTGTAGACTGTAGTCGTTTTTACGTACACTGTCACTGTCATTCGCCTAATAGACTTTTGAAGTATTTATACTTAAATTTCTTTATTTTCTCTTTATTACATTTTTTTATACATAATTTATAATTAGGTATTTAGGTATAGTACCTATATTCTAATCACTTTTGAAAAAAAAATTTCACTGCTTACATCTTTTTAATACCCACGCCACGCCACTGTCTGTTATCAGTCTATTTCTTTATAGGTCTATGAATATAATACTGTTGTAGCTGGAATCTTATTCAATAAATAATGTATATTGATGTTTGCATAATAGATAATGTAAAATTGTATTATTTTTCTTTAGAATAGTGTAAGATGACAGCCAAACTCTATGTAAATTGAGCAATTAATGTCAATGTCAACAACGATATTCCAGACAACATGCAATGGATGATTGGACACTGTCTGCTCTTTTTTTTAAAATTATAATGTAATACATAAAAAAATAATTAAGTAATAATAATAATAATCAGTCTTTAGATTTCATCAGTTAAAATGTATAAATTATTATTATTATAATTTGTAGAAAAAAAAGTTATTTTGAGGAATTATTTTTTTTATGGTGTATCTTTATTTTAATTAACTCTTTACTTGGTGCAGATTGTTTTTGTTATTAGAATAAATTAAATATTTTATATCAGTAAAATGTTTTAAGTAAAGCGCATAATAAAATATTATTTTATATAAGATTTATATTTCGTACTTTCTTGACCTTTTATATCCTTTCTAGGTAATGAAAGAATAAAAAAAATATATACAAATTATGAATAAAAATTAGACATTTTTTATTATTTCTCATACAACATATTATCACTGTTTACCTACATAAAAAAATATGAATGGTAGTATTAATACAAAATATATACAATTTTGTAGAAATTAATCTTGTAAAATAATATTAGATTATTTTCAATTCTTATAACATCATGGTAATCTTAAACATATTATTACATACAATGTGAAATTGTATTTGTATATATTATAATAATATGATGTTAAAAATTTAAATATTTTTAAATTCAGCGGCCTGCGATAATGTTAATTGTTGTTTATTCCAAGCCAAACTGATATGATATTTTCATCCATGAAAGTGATATAAACCGTTTTTTTTCTAGTGATATAAAAACGTTTTTATTTACTGTCTGGTTATGGCGGATGTGCGTATCACAAAGTTGCTAACATACCTCTTTTCTTTATCTTGACCGTGTCTTGACTACAACCAAAACAACAAACAAAATACATTACAACCACGAATTCACTGTCTTAGAAGATATCTTCAAGACCATGCACGAATTATTAAAGTATATTTTATATGTAATTCGTGATTACAACTACCCCGGACCATGGTTAAAGTGGTATAGGTAGTTTTATCTTATTTATACCGCGGTTACAAACTGTATATGAAGGCCACCCGCATGATGATCATTCACTCGTCGTTTACTCATTTTTCAATCATATTAATTAATAATTATACAATACTGAATAATACTGAATAATATTACAGTCGACAAAACCAGTATACTGTTTATTACAGGTCACATAACATAGACCTATAAGGAAAGTAAATGTTAGCAAGTATTAATAAATAGGCATAAAAGACAAAACTACAAGAGTATAGAACACTGAACAGAGAACAATAACCATGACCTTAAAAGGTTTATTAGTTATGACAATAACAACGACACAGTCACTCAGTGAGTCGTCAAAGAATTCAAAGGCTACTAAACGTCGAAACTACAAAAGTACGAAATATTTAAAGGCGGTTAAAAGGTTTATGACTTATGTTATATGCGTCCATCTCAATTCACCCTCGAATTTATACTATATAAATTATAGTTTTTATGAATGTAAGTCATTTTTATATTATATGTTTTATTTTTGAAATAATAAATTATTATGCATTAGTAGGACGCTATAATAATAGTATATAAGACTATAGTTAAATTATATTATGTAGTACAAATAAATATTAAATACGTGACGGCCGTTTCCCGGGTAATTGTGCGAGTTGTGGCCCCCCTGGATGATCAGCTGTTTGTTGTTTTCTTTTCAGATTTATTTACGTGCGTGCAGAAAGAGTGTTTTTATTTGGAAAGTAGATAATAATATAATATTACTACGTCTGTTATCTTATACGCGCTCGTCTGTCGTTTGGATTTTCGATAATTTGATCTGTTCTGGAGCGAAAAAATTTTATAATAATACTCCCCAGTATTATTGTTGTTACGGAAGACCAACCGACGTCTGCCACTGCCAACCGGATTACTGTGTGTCTCCTCGAGCACCAATCGTCACTGGGGTTTTTCAAATAACCACCCGCTGGTACGGTTACGATGATTCCAGATGATTCCAGATGATGAGTCCATGATGGCATTTCCAGTGAGTATTCCTTTCCAACCTCTGCACCTCGTCAAATTTCATCCTCCCTGCACGCTGTCGGTTAATTGGCTCAATCCCGGGTGGCTGATTGTTTGCCCTCGTCAATGGTGTATGCGTTGTCTGTCTTCGCTTTAACCGTGTGCACTATACCGATGGCCCGTTACTTCACAGTCAGTCGTAGTTAACAGAGAAATCGACTGATTGCAAGTTGAATTGGTGCTAGTAATAAACTCGTGGATAGCATACTTTTTCCTTAATATATTTTTATTTTATTTTTACAGTATGTTAAAGTGATTTTCGAAATTGGTCATGAGGCGTCTGTTAGGAACAAACGAACACCAGAAGGGTTTACTCATGACTGGGAATTGTTTGTTCGTGGTGCTGATAACACTGACATACATTTCTTTATCGACAAAGTTGTGTTCCATTTACATGACACATTTCCAAATCCAAAAAGAGGTAAGTCTTCTCAAATTAATATCTTAGTCTTAAATAGATTATTGCATGATTTTATATTGTTTCTCTCATTAAATTGTAATGTTGAAAAAATTAAAATTAAAATATTTTTACACAAGCTTGAATTAGAAAAAGGTTTTAAAAAATTTTTCATGTGAACCAATATGTATAAAACAAATAAGTATCTATTCATGTGTTTACTAAAATTAGTTTTTCCAAGAATATATACTAATGTTATAATTTCACAAGTATCTACATTTTACATTAGAGACTAAATCAATTAGTATTATAAATAACTTAAGTATTAAAAATTAGGTTACAGTATTAAAAAATATAAAAACAAAGCAAAATATCTATTATTCTACTGATTTATGATTAAAATATCAAATAAATAGGTACTAATCATAGTTATTGTTCAAATAAGCAGCAGTTCACTTTTATATAATTCTAATATATTGAAAACACTTCTACTTAAACTATTAAAAATATAAATAAACTATTAAAATATAATCAAACCCAATTTGAATATTTAAGAAATTGTTAATTTTCAATGTTTAAATTGGTTTAGTAAAACATTAAAATAAGAAAAATAAATATAAATAACTAACACTGCCGAAATTGTTATAATACAGTAAACTGTAGTTATGTCAAAAACGCAAGTGACAGAAAAATGTTTAGGATATCAATTCATAATGTACCTAAAGTTAATATTACTTTAAAAAGACTTCCATTGAGTTTGAGATAAAGAAAAATTTGACATAATAAGAATCTACTTTATAATCAAATAAACCATACAATTAATCAATTTTTTTCAAAAGAAGATACCTTTAAAACTGGGTTTTTTAATAAAATGTTTTATATAATTTGTATTCATTTTTTTTATAGTCATGTTTTAAAGTATCATGCATAATTTACCTTACCTGCAATTAATAAATTAATTTATGTGTTCTTGAAATTGTATAATATATTAGTGCTGTTGTTGATGTATAATATCCCAAATTATTTTATAAATAGAAATATATAATTTTGATATAATATATAGTTTATTTTATGGTAGTATTATTATTATGAGTTTATTTTAGTTTTAATTGAATCTCAAGTAACTAATTATTGTTTAAAAATTGTTTTCAGTTGTTAAAGAACCACCATATGTCGTGAAAGAATCAGGATATGCTGGTTTTCCGTTACCTATTGATATCTATGTAAAAAATAAAGATGAACCAAGAAAAATTAGGTTTAATTATGAATTGGTACTTCAAGAACGTGGTTTACCACCTATGTCTAGAGTCACTAGAGAAACTTATGTATTTAGCCCTTCAGAAGATTTCAGGCGAAAGCTTATCAAAGGTGGAGGAGTAAGTAAACTTTTTTACACCTGCCTATAATTTATTTACCTGTATACTATGGTATGTTAGCCATAAATATTTAATTATCTATATTTCAATCGGCAATAATAATACTAAAATTATTATAGTTCCGTAGATTTATATCCATATTTGTATTTGTTTATCCAATGTGCTTTACATCTACAAAGTATAGTAAGAGGGTTGGAAATCCAAAACTTACTTTTGCCAAAATACTGATTTTTCAGGAGAAGCTATTTTCTGTATCTTAACATTATCAATAAAAACACAAACCATTTATAACCAGACAAATCATTTTGAAGTTATTTAAGTAAATTATTTAATAATATAATATATTATTTATATTTAAAATGATTCAAATGTGTTAAATATTCTGGTTTTATTTTAAATTAAATTTAAAACTTAATTAAAATTTTTTAAATTAAATTTTAGTATGTTTTGGAAATAGTTTGATTTGATATAGTTAATGTTTTGTTCCTATTTTTTTAACATGGGAAATAGTACTGTTTAGCGTAAAACCGGAAAAAGTACGTTTTGATTTTTTAAATATCATTTTTATGTATGGGAAAGGTTTGCTTTTGATTAACCAGTCATTTTGAATCACAAATTTGACCAGGAAATAGTACAATTTGATTTATTCTGACAACGCCAATCAATGTATCAATATTTTTTCCCTAGGAATTGATACCTTACTCGATTTTGTCAATTTTGGTAATAGTACGTTTTGGATTTCCACCCCTCGGTTATCTTTGTACCTTAATCTATTTTAATGTTAACATATAATTTTAGTGGGTAATACTAAAAGAATTTTACATAGCTTTTAATTTGTGTTTAAATTAATATTCAACTTGTAAAATGTAGTTGTTAAATTAATGAGCTTGCACTGTGTTAAACCATTTAAATTATTAAATCCGAGTGGAACAACAACCTTTAGCTTACCACATTGAGGAGTAAATTAAGAATACACTGGTATTACTTAAAGAGCAGTTAAGCATAGACAATTTAAAAAAAAAAAACCATTTCTGAGCAATGACGTATAATTATTTCTCACTTTTACCACCGTAATTTAGCGATAACGAATATATACGTCCTAAATAAGTGTATATAATAAGTACATTTGTTTATAAGGTAAATCTGGGTTAAACCCTATAAAATAATTTAAAAGTACATTATATGTGTTATTGCTCTTTTCAGCACAACTTCTGAAAACGTATAGTATATATGTTAATGCTCATAAAATAGTTGAATATTATTAACATATAAATATTTTTGGACTGGATACAACAATTTTTTTTACCTTTATCTTTTACCTTTACCTTTACCAATGGCAACCAAACAATAATGAATATAATTGTTATTCAGTAATATTGATTAATCGTTATTCAATTTTATTATATCGATTATTTTCTTATTTCGCATAGCCAAAAACAGTGACCACCAAAAACATAATGTAGTATGTGATTCAATGTTTTTCTTCGTAGCAGAGAAAGTGTCTTTGTATCTTATTTTACAAAAAAAAACTAATTTCTTTTTTTACCTAACTAACAAATATGTTATACATTAATGTTTTAGACTAGTGTCTTATCTCATGATGGAACTGAAGCAAAAAACTCCACTTCAAGTTCTGCCATATCAAAACAAAAATCAACTACAAATACTAATCGATTGCCATCACCGCCACCAAAAAAAAATAAAAAAGAAGATATAAAACTAAATAATACATTTGCCACACTTTTTGGGTCTCCAATACAGCCTTCAAAGTTACCACTGACTACATCAAAATCAACATCACAAAAGTTGTCTTCCTCAGAAAAATCGCAAGTTAAAATTAAAAGTAGCCCACACCATAAAGATGATAAGAAAGATAAAGATAAAGAAAGAGATAAAGAGAAGAAGAAATTGAAAGAATTATCTATAGACAAGGTAAAAAAAGATAAAGATAAGAAAGAGAAAACTAAAGAAAGTTCTGAAAAATCAAAGCCTCTCAAACAAAGTAGTTCTAAACCGGAAAAAAAAGAATCTACTCACCATGAAAAAATTAAAGAAAAGTCAAATGACACTAAATTAGAAAAGAAAGAATTTAAAGATAAAAGCAAACGTGAAGATAAAATAAAAGAGAAGAATAAAGATAAGTCCCATAAAGATGAAAAATCATATCATGAAACCAAAACTATTAAACAAGAAATAAAAACTGAATGCAATGATCAAGAAAAAAAGAAACATAAAAGTTCACCGGAATCGATTAAAATAAAGTCTGATAAAAAAATAGAAAAATCTGAAAAATCATCTAAACCTCATAAAAGTCACAAGGAGCACAAGAAAAGAGACAAGAGAGATAAAGAAGAAAAATTAATTAAAAAGGAAGAAAAATCTAGTTTTGTCGAACAGGAACCTTCTTATAAACACCTTGATATACCTCAAACAGTTACATTAGTAGAAGAGTTTCCAAAAGTTAAGGAAGAAATACTAGAGTGTTTGCCGCCGCCAAAAGCTAATTCTTCAAGAGTTCATGAACCTGAGCTTGAGTCTGAAGAAGAATTCCTCTCTGAGGATAGTGAACCCCCTTATCAACCACCAGAACCACCAAAGCCTAAAGAACCAGAACCTCCCAAAAAGAAGCTTTCCCCAGAGAATAATTTTATAAAAAAGAAAAAACGAAAAAAGAAGGAACGTGACACGGAAGAAACAAAACCAAAAACTAGCCGACTGGAGATTGCGGAACATGTACGAGAAACATGTTCAGACATTTCTAGATCACCATCACCTTCACACAGTAACAACAAATTCACTGATGAATATATAAACTCATTAAAACATCTTCAACACAAAATAATGATGTTAGAAGATGAAGACCTTCAAAGGGTAGTCACTGTAATAGCCGAAACTGGACATTATGAAATAACTACAAAAACTTTTGATTTCGACCTCTGTGCTTTGAATGAAACTACTGTGAAAAAACTACAAGAACTTATTACTTAGTTTATTTAATCTATAATATATTCATACACATACGTTTATATATTTATATTTACATATAATGTAAACTTTTATTTATTTGTTTAAAACTGATTACATGAGTAGTAGCAGACTTCCAAAAATAAATATAAATTACCTTTTGATGGTATGATTAAATTAAATTGTGGATATATCTTTAATATGACTGTATTGATAAGGTATAATATATGATAATACTATTGTAAATAACAATGATTATAAAGTAATTTGCGACAAAAAAATATATTGTCCAATATTTCCCTGTTATGGACTTATTTTTGAATCGTGTGAATTTTAATATGAATTGTTTTTTTTAGTAGTTCAATATTATCTTAAATTAGATGAAATTTTATTGTACAGAAATTATTTTAAAAGCCTTATTTTTAACTACACATATATTTTTTTTTGTTTGGAAGGGGGGTTCAAAACTGCCAAAGAACTCCGAATGGTTGTTTAGAATTATTGTATTTATCATAATTCTTTAAATTTTGTATTCAAGTATTTTACATTGATGACTAATCATTTGTAAGTAATTAATTTACTTTATAAGTTATTGATTTTATTTATTTTTTTTTGCCTAATTTTAGAAACAAGTATTGTTTGATGTTTTTGTTGCCTTTAAATTATAAATTATTTTAAAAATCATAATATTGCATTATGAATTCATTGTTTTTTTTTTTAAATTTTCATAATTTTACTTCTATATTGCTGTAATGAAATATTGTATAGTTAATTTGTATAGTTTCATAAACAAACCGAATCATTAGTGGTATAATTAATTAATTAGAAGCAACTTGGTAAAATATTTTATCCCTAGGAATTGTTGCAAATCTTGTAACAACGTATTTGGTGCATCATGGTGGGAGAGAAAGCAGACAAAAAAATTTGCCGCGACCGGATTTATTGACTTTAAATACGTTAAATATTAAAACTAATTTGTTCTATTTTTATGAAATGTTATGTATATTTCGTGTATGTATAAGATCTACACTAAACGAATACCTAATTATAGATTTTTTTTTACCAATATTTGGTAGTTGGTTAAAAAAATAAAACAATTAATTTTTTAAAAATTGTTTTCAAATTATTCCTTATTGTTCCAACAGGAGTCTTGACTCTTAAACGAAACGTAAAGAATGAAATTACGAAAGAACATAATAAATTATTAATGTTTAACTATTTATAAAAATAATCGTAATAATAGGTATGATCGTCAGTAGAGTATTAGACAGCAGAACATCATAGTAGTTAGATTGAAAAAACTGTAAAATAATTAAAACACAATCGTTAAGTTCTACTCGTAACACGTTACAGTATACTACTATATTATTCGAAAAATGTTCAATTTCGACAATATATACAAATAAAAAATAATTAATAAATGGAAAAAATATTGAGTCACTAAAACATACATTAAGTAGAATCTGATGTATGTGTAGTGAGTAATAACAAATAGGTATGAATGTATGATAATATGAATAAATAACTTGGTATATAATTTTAAATATTATGCTTAAGTAGTTAAGTATAACCTATTACTTGTAATGCCCACCTATAAGTACCTACTATCATTTCAAATGTAAAAACACGAAAATGTAATAACTAAATAACCAAGGTAATGTATTTGTATTATATTTTTTTTTATACCTAAATATGTTGAACACTTGACATAATAACACCTATTAGCAACATTCCCTGTTTTTCTTTATAAAAATAATCCGTTTTTTGTATATGTTTTTCAAAACATTGTCATTTTTCTGGAACACCAATGAGGGTTTCTTACGACTTTCTGCAAATCTAATGTAAAATTAGTTTTTTTATTGATATTATAGGTACGGAGTTTGATTAAATTCTCACGGATTAATGAAAAATAGTAAAACGTACGTAGACCGAGTACCCAGTGAGTAAATAAATTGTAAATTTGCTATTAAGTATTAGTAGATTAGTTACCGTTCGTCCGTTCAATAGGAAGAAAGCAATACAAAATATGGTATTACGTAGTTGGTACGTTATAGTTTATTATTATTATTTGTCTGTGGCTATTCAAGTCATAATATGTTTGGAAACATATTTTAATGTTTCTAAACCATTTAATCAAAAGTTTTTGAATGTTAAGAGGCCATTATGGTAACTAAATTCGGCAGTAAAAACGTGTTTTCGTACTTCAAGTTTTCCTCAGCCCTCATTAGTCGTAGAAACATGATTCTTTCACCAAAATAAACGTGAGAAGTTCTTCTAGATTTTGTCTTTTTACATTTTTTTTTTCAAACCAATTATATTTGCATTTGAAATGTTCAAAATGTTTAAAAAATCATATAAAATAGACAATAAAAGATAATGGTACCTACATACTTTTACGAAATGTCTAAAAACGTTTTTAAAAACTGCAGGGGAAGTCGCTCACTTCCCACAATCAAGCCAGTGGCGGATACGAGCCCCCCCCCTTGAGCTGTCTTTTTAACGTTTTAAGCCCGGATTCTGGATCAACTGAGCCCTGGGATACCATACACTTAGTGGGCCCCCTTTAAAGTTTAACTTCAAAATAATTGTATCATTATACATTTATACATATTAATGTACTTATATTATTGTATAATTTTTTACTTTACAAAAAATATGCAGGGTTTATCTTATGTCATTGTACTCGGGTTTTTTTTCAACAATTATGGATCGACGATATGGAATTCCGTTAAAACAAACAAAAAGACGTGTTTCTTATAATGTATTTTCCTGCAGGCTCTCGAAATTTCTCTTAAATTTTTTTTTTAAACATTGACAACCAGGTGCCATCCAAATTTATTTGCCTTCTAAAATGCATCTGCCTGCGGGTTCCCACGTTCTCCTACTAATTTTTTTTTATGATTTTAACTCAAGCTGCATTTTTTAAGCATTGACTACCTGATGCCCTCATAATAATCATTCCTTAACAAGCTTTAATAAACTTATTATTGTGAATAGTTTTTTCTGTTAAAAATTCTAGATATTTTAGTTTGAACTCTTTAGTGTGTTCCTACTGTAAAATTTTTTCTAATTTTTTTTTTTTGTTTCCTAAAATGCAATTGCCTGTGGGCACCCACACCTCCCTTTCAAATTTTTTTTGTATGAATTTATAAAATATTTCGACTCGTTTTCAGTGAATTATGAAATGTTTTTAGTTCTGTATTCTATAAATTTCAATAAAATGTTATTCGTTGGGTCAAAAAGCTTAAAAATAATAAAAAGTTCCTGGTAAGTTGATATAATAAAGCAGTTAAAAAATATTAGAAATATATATAGGCAAGTTTTTTTTTATAGGCATTAAAAGTTCAAAATTCTACAAAATTCATCATAATCTTGACAATTTGCAAAATATTTTGTAGTCAGATAATAATTCATACAAAAATGTTTTTTTTTATTTAGGTATAATATGAAAATGTAATAAAAGTTTCCTCATAAATAGTTTTAATAAAAGTTGAGATTTTGAGAAACAATAGAGGTCCATCGGCACGATTTTTTTTATGAGTAAATCAATTTTAATTTTTAACAAAATTTATCAAATTGATAATTTACAAATTACTATTTAGTAGTTAAATATTTATAAAATGTTCAACTTTTATTGCTAGGTAACGATTGAAAATATAAAACAAGAATTCTCATAAATAGTTGATAGTATAACCAAAAAATCTAGATAGCTAATCTATAAAAAACACAATTCATTTTTGCAGACATTATAAGTTCAAAGTTGGACGAAATTACTTATTCAAACAAAGAATAACGATTTTATGTTTTGGTTATAATTTAAATATAGTAGGTATTCTTGGATTTATGAAACTTTAGTGTACCTACCTATATTTAGTGTTGAGCTTAACTTGATAAATTTATCTAGATAAATTATCTAGATATATATTCTTTTATCTTTTATCTTATCTACATAAATAGAAAATATTAATTTACACAGTTATCTAAGATAAAAATTACCGTTATCTAGATTTATAATATAGATTTAAATTTATTAAACGACTTTTATTTATTATAGAATATAGGTAGACAATTAAGTAATTTATTAAGTAGGTATAGTATTTACTAATAACTATCGACATTTTCGATAACATACTATTAAGTTATTCTATTTTTTTACGAACTTACGGAGAGTGCCATAAAAAAATAAAAAAAAATGTATCCCATAATTTATCTAGATAAAATAATTTTTTTAACTCTTTGAGGGGCGAAAATTTCCTTTGGAAAAAAAGCCCATGTGGGCAATATGTCTCTTTACCATAACATTTAGTTCGTATATCAAAATATTGATAATGATAATAAATGATGAAAAACGCGGGAAATAATATCAGACCAGCGGCAGTGATATTGTTTGATGCATGTATTAGATGATAATAAGGTGGTTGGTATGCTGACCATTATTAAAAAAATATTAAAAATAATTTTAAAAGTGGTTAAAATAGTAATCACCGCACCTGAACGGTAAAAAAAAAAGTGGTTAGCATACTAACCACGGCCCCTCAAAGAGTTAAATAATTTAGTTATCTTTATCTTTATCTAGATAAAATTATATTTATCTAAGCTCAACACTGGCTATATTATTAAAATTTAAATACATGTATCGTGCACGATGACACTTTCAAATGTAATTTTTTGGGCAAAAATGACTTTAACCTACTATTGTACTGATGCCTAATAATCTGTAGTCAGTGTGGTTAAAATCATAATAAGTTATTCCACTCAAATTTAAAATATTTTCCGTTTTAAAAACAAATGCACTTGACCACGCCACCCCTCACTAACATCAAAAATGTTTTGTTTAAAAGACTTGTTTTTCAACGCTGATTTCGAAACTGTTTGAATTTTTTTGCTGAAACTATTATTTTGGAAGTTATAGCCATCTAAAGTTTACGATTTTAAGTTTATACGCATGCGCCCAACGCTACTTGGACAAGCCTAGGAATTAAACAATGTTGTTAAAAAGCCATATCTGTAACATAAGTTTATTACAGTAGCTCCCTTCTCCTACCGGTTCCGGTCGCCAAACACTAGTTCCTCCTCTCAGCATTTAAGTAGGTAGTGTTGCACGCATGCGTATAAACGTAAAATCGAAAGCTTTGGATGCCTATAACTTCCAAAATAATGGTTTCCACAAAAAATTCCAACAGTTTCGAAGTCAGCGTTGAAAACACGTACCTATGTTTAAACAATTACGAACACAAGAAAAAAAAGAATCAGCCAAATCGGTCAAGCCGTTTTGGAGCCAACCCGTGAAGCAAAATGTGAACTTGCTTTTATAGAATAGAATAAAAATTGATAACATTATATTGTATTAAATACTTCGCGCAAACCTAAGGTGATACCTGGCGTATATAGTATATGCAAAAAGCCAAAAGGTACGTATTAAACTCAGTGGCGTAGCCAGGGGACGGGCTGAGGGGCTGCTGCCCTCCCCGAAATGTTAAGAAAATGTAAAGATTATTTTTATGGTCTATGATAGTCGCTCAAAAAGTCTTGCATTATATTTAAAATATTTAAAAATTTACCTATAGGCTATAAGTATTAGCAATACTAAGTATTGTAAAGAATTCTGGCTACGCCACTGATTAAACTTGGCGTGGTGAAACAAAGACGGCCTTTGGACTTTTCGGTCTCGCGTATTTATTTATACATTACGATTTTAAGATTAAGCTTATTAACGCTTCTAAGTCACCTAGTTGATGTTGATAGTTCACAGATTGTCCGTGGCAATAAATATTTAATTTAAGTTTTAAAGTAAATATAAAATAGTAATAATATGAAACAAACTTACTCGTAAACATCGAATCTTCCGGTGAAACCTAGCAAGAGTGCCGCCGTCGCCGAAGAAACAGCTATCTTCATCCATCTTCATCTCGCTTCGAACTAAAACTTGAAAGTATCGAAATATTTTATGAATATAACCAAAGCTTAGCATTAACTAGTTAGAAAGTTACATTTTAAGTAACTTTCTAACTCAACTAGTTAGTTTTAATTCATATTAACTTTGTAACTTAACTAGTTGAATTTAATGTGTAAAATAGTCTAATCTAACTAGTTAGAAAAAAAACTAACTAGTTATTATTATTATTATTTTTTTGATTCTGAAATTCCAAAAGCTGTTCCTCAATCATGACATTATGGCTATAGGTTATATGCCTATATAGATTATATTGGCTCATATATTATATTATTAATTATTAGTATTTATAATAATGCACGCATAGGAACCCCGGCTTTTCCACATAGTCTGTATAGAATTTTGATATCTTCTATAGGTAGATATAATTAGTATCCATACTGGTAGCTTAAAAAATAATTAGTGTAGACGCGATGCCGAATTTTCGTGGTACCGTGGTACCTAGTGTATCGATGGACGGTGGTTTACATTTACCCCTTTATCCATATTACTATTTAATTATTACAGTATTACCTATATTTAAGATTTAACAACTACCTATATTATATCACAATATCATATAGAATATAAATATTTTAGGTTTTCATACTGTAATATATTTTTTTTATTTTGTATTTGTTTCACCTTTTATGTTCTAATAACTGATAAGTGATATACCAATTAATTTAAATTATTATTTACCTAATTAGAACATTTTAATCAAATTACTAGGGGTTTAATTCAATTTTTCAGCTTTAATCAATAATTTAATAATAGATAGGTAACTTATTATTTACATTTCAAAAAAAAGGTTTTTCAATCTATAAAAAAAAACTAACTTCTACTCTAACTTAAGTTACTATTTTCACCCAACTAACTTCTAACTAACTAAGTTAGAAAGGTGAACAGTTTCAGGAACTAACTTATTGTTGTTAACTAACTACTAGTTGAAAAAAATAACTAACTTGCCGAGCTTTGAATATAACCTGATCATAACGAAATGTGTGAATTTGTGTTAGGTACGACTTACATTATAATAATATATAGGTATGGGCATACGACTTAACGAACTGTCCGTGTATATTGGTGGCTTATTGTTTTTTTGTTCACTACAATTATTAGAATTGTTAATCGTCGCTGACGAATGTCGACAATTGACGATTGCCATAGATATTATTAATTATTATAAAATGTATTATTTACTAATGATAAATCCATAGACCTTAATATATATTATTATACTCAGTACCTATACCCTATACGGTATATTGATAAGTCTTATGTACTTTTACAGAAATTTTTGTGATCAGAAATCGCCATTTACCTATTTTTTATTATTAACCTATTCTGGTTTTCTATTTGATATTTCATGCTAGTTCGCATGCCAAATTTAACTATGCAAAACTGGTCCGCAAGTTTATAGAAATTCTATTATTCGAATGTATTATCCCGCCAGATTTTCTAAACACAGTGTTTGAGAAGTTTTTTTTTTGGTAGGTTACCTACCTAATTAAATTACAATATGAATTTTTTTTTTTTTTTTATTGGATAACCCGCGGCAACATAGGCCATTGGGTGTTAGTGGTTTATTTTGTGTGTTGTTATGTCGGTAGAGGGAGGAACACGTGTGTGTTGGGTTTGGCAGAATTTTGAATGGGGCACCCGTAGGTTTCTGCCCCGGAGTGGGGGATGGCGGCACTTGTTCTCCGGACACCGTGACTTGCCCGGAGAAAAATACCGCCCAGTGGTCGAGAGGATCGAACCCGCGTCCGCCAGCGCCGCAGACGACGTGTCCGACCGCTCGGCCACCTCGTCCCCCATATGAATTTTTTTAAGGTACCGCTATGGCGCTATGTTTAGGTACTTGTCCAAAACTCGACTACCGGGATTTAAATTTAAAAAAATGTAATTTAGGTAACCTTTTGATCTATTATAAAATAGAAACTTAACCTACCAATAATATCACTATATAAAATGAAACCTATGTGTTGCAAAATATATTTTTAAAATACCTATGATCAACCTTTATAAAATAAATAAATATTTTCATCCAATATCCATTATGCCATATTGATATTGGTTATAGGAAGACAAATTATGTGTAGATACCTTGTCGCAAAAACATATTCATGTTAAAAAAAAGCGGATAAGTGGATGTCGCTCTGCTGTACAGACTTACAGTAGGCTACAAGTGGGTTAATCAAGTTAATGTTTAATGGATTATATTTAACTTGAATTGTATGATATAATATCATTGTACCTATAAGAAAAAACGATTCTGAGCGGAGACGTTTTGTCAGTCTAGATTTTAGATTCTGAGTGGAACGATGAATGTATAGATTTTACAATGATGTGTGTTTTTTTATTTTTTATTTTTTTTTGTGTCTGTCATCACCTTTTAGGACAGTAAAAGTGCTTGGATTTTCTTCAGCAGTATCTTTTCTGATAGGTAAGTGAATCTAGTTGGTACTTAGAGGTGGTCTAGAGTAAAAATTTCCTAGTAGTTTTCAAAAGCGACGTGAAAATCGAAAGAAAAATTAAGAAAAAACTGGAATTTTTACGCAAAATCTGTTTTCCACAAAATCGAAATCCAAATTTCACTGAATGTTAATATTATATTCCTATACACTATACAATTTTGAAAATATTTTGACTCTATTTGAGCTGTTTACGGACATTTTCAGTTTTCAATTTTTTTAGTTTTTTTTTCTACAAATATCAATAAAATTTTATCTGTTGGACCAAAAAGTGTAACATTTAATACAAGGCATGATATATTGTTATAATATCAGTTAAAAAATATTAAAAATACATATAGGCACAATTTTTTTTTATAAGCATTTAAAGATCGAATTTTGACAAAATTTATCAAATTTAAAATTGAATAATTATTCAATAATTTTAATAATTTAATAATTTCGTAGTTAAAAATTTATATAAAATGTTCAACTTTTATATCTAAGGATTGAAAATTTAAAACAAGATTCCACGTAAGTATAGTTAATTCTGTTACCAAAATATCTAAAAAATACATAGACAGTTTATTTTTATAGTCATTTTAAGTTCAAATTTGGATGAAATTACATAATAAAAAACCTAGAATAACTATTTTTAGTTATTTTGTTATGATTGTATAATATTTTCGTGGGTTATACCACCTATACTTGAAACTTCTAAAGTACACCAAATACTATAGATTAATAAATCTATAGTATTTGAGTACACTATTTTATATCTATGATAGTATCAGGGTTTGTTGATGTATAACGCGTTATAAGTACCTAATGGATATTGTGATATGTTTAGATATTTTGGAATTTATTATAGGTCATTTTTTTTTTAATGCCATAGATAAGTATATAATATGTGAATATGTCTTATACCTAGACTGACATACCGTCTCCGCTCAGAATCGTTTTTGTTATACAATGATATTATATATTTATATCATTGAATTCAAATTTAATACCATCCATTATACAGTGACCCACTTGTAACCTACTGTACAGCAGAGCATCTTTTTTATCATAATTATTTGAAATCATTTTATTTATTATTTTTTATTGTATTTGTTTGAAATCATTTTTGTTTTGGTTTGCTATAAGCTTTAAAATCACTTGATGATTGAATTATTCATGTTGTTATTTTGATAATTATGTTTTGATTGAAGGCACGTAAATGTAGGTCATTTCTTACTCATCAAATATTATAGATAGTCAAAATAGGTAAGTAGGTACCTATTTTTTTTATAGGCATGATTTTTTACCAACATTAAATTTTCAAAATTTGACTGCGGCAAATGCCCTCCTATCCTTCTCAAAATGACTAATAACACCTCTCATATTTTGTAGGTACACAAATTATGCACATATTAAAATTTAAAATTAAAAATATTTTCACGAACTAGTTGTAGGAATGTAGGTAATTTAACTTCATAGTTCATAGGTATAATCCATAGACCTAAAAACTAATGGACAGCGCTTAGCGAGAGAGAGGCAAGAGAGGGGTTCGTTCTTTCCTCTTTCTTTCTCTTGTATGATTCCCGTGCATTGATGATTATTGGCATGGCGGAGTGGAATGCTCTGACTGTTCTATGGTATAATCAGTGTGTTTAACTACCGACATGGATGAAAAACTAAAACGTACGGAATATGTTGTATTCCAAGACTAGATGTCAATTTCGCGCCTTTTCTACTCGACAATACAATGCATTGTTAGGTTAAACAATTCTCCCGAGTCCCGATAAGGTAAACAGACTGTCAGACTACAAATGACAAAACAAAATATTATTCTGTATTTTTGTGTTCTGTAGTCTGAAGTTCTGTTCAAGGTGTATCAACTATCTTTGGTCTTTAATTCTGTCTGTACTCTATATTACATTATTACCCTGTATAGTGTAGTACTGCTGTGTTATACTGGTGCAATAAATACTATCTTTTTCATATTTGATCTAATTTTGTTTTTTATTCTGAAAGTGAGTTTGTTGTCATTAGTTTGTTGTGTTTCTAAATCATTGACATCGATTGAAAAATTAAACTTGGGAATTTTTGATTTTCACAGTCCATCTGGATAGTCATGTCCAGCAGTAAAGCTGTCGAAAAGTCTGCCAAGAAGTTGGTTCAAAAGTGTTTACCGTTCAAGTTGGTAAATTCACCCGGCGACGATGCAAATTCCAAGTGTCGTAAACGGAAACTTAGTGGCACTGAAAATGACGAAACACGAGTTGAAAATCCCAAAGTTGAACTGCTCAATGGAGGGACCAAGTGTTTTATTAAATCTGACGATGAAGATAAGAAAAAAACTGGGGTAATGACTATAGTCTACTACATTATTTGCTATAGCTATGCCGCTCTCACAGATTATTCTCTTTAATTTAAACTTGTTACCTATAGTTAATACATATTATACAGGTACTTAAAACTAGGAAGTATACTATTATTATGTTTTGACATTTATTTAGTAATAATCCATATTTTGGAAAATATAAAAAGTAATTTTATTATAGGTATTATTAATTAATTAACAGTTTTAATAATCTAGCCATAATTTACAAACAATGATTAATATATTTATTGTATTTATTTGCCTAAAATAATTTCTACCTATACAATTTATTCAAAATATATTATTCTATGACAAAAATTACTTTTTACTAATAATATATTAGTTAAATAAATTTTTTTCAATTTTTAAATTCCTACGCTACTTACCATTTTTCATATTAAAATATCAAATATTACTTAATATTTTTATTATATTATAGGACACAAGTGATGATGATATAGGTGCTATAGAATCTGTTAGTTCAGTTACTACTTTGTCGGACAACAAAATTGAGAAGGTGTATGAAGAGAAAAATGATGTGGATACTTCAAAATTTGATGAAAGTATCAAAGATATTGATGATACTATTTCTACTTCATCAGATACAGATATTCCTTGTAACGATACATCAGTTAATTCAACTTCCGATACTGGAAAATTAGAAAATACTACACCACCTTCAAAGAAGATAACTTCACTACAAATATTAAAAAAACAAGAATCAGCAAAAAAAAATAAAGAAAGACAAAGAATTAAACAGGTGAGTTGTTTTTTTATACATTACTTCCCAGACAAGAAATTGCATTGTGTATTTGAGAGGACTCTACACCCACATGTGTTGTATACTTGTATCCGTCTTACAAATGTAAAATAGCAAAAACTGTTTTGCACAAGTAAGAACCACTCAGGCTGTAGTCCAGTTAAGCAACCAAATGTTCACACAAGAAAGAGAAGAATATTGACTGGACTGTATTGTTTAATGTTTTTAATTTTTCGATATCACAAAAAAAAGTTTTTATTGTTTAAAAATTTATTATTTTTTTAGTTTTTTAAACTTGAATAACTTTTTTTTTTAGTTTGATATCGAAAAAAAAACAATGTTGCACTGTAAATGTTCTCCTTTTTATAGTCTGAACATTTGGTTGCTTAGCTTAGAGTACAAGACAGATTTGCTATGTTTCATATATGTAAGACTGAGACGGGTGTAGGGCCTCTTAGGGCCGTTCTTACAATGTCCGGTAAAGTGTCGGTTAACGCTAACCGACTGATAACAGATTTTATTACCGGCAGAATTCTTCCGGTTAAGTGTCGGTTAACTTTAACCGGACGTCGTAAGAACGGCCCTTAATGTTTTTTCATTGTTTATTTTTTTAAGCAATGTTAACTGATTATAGGAAAAATTAAAAGCTCGAGAAGAAAAACTCAAAGAACAAGCTGAAAAGCAACGTATAAAAGAACAAAAAAGAAATGCTGAAATTGAGTATGAATTATATAATATAATACATTTATAAATGAATATCTTTATCTTTATCTTTATAATATTTTAGAGCTAAACGACTACGTGAGTTAGAAAAAAAACAAAAAGAAGAAGAAAAAAAAGCCAAAGAGTTAGAAAAAGAACTAGAGAGAAAACAAAAAGAAGAGGAAAAGAAAGCTAAAGATTTGGAGAGAGAAAAAGAAAAAAAGCAAAAAGAAGACGAAAGAAAAGCAAAAGAATTAGAAAAACAAAAACAAAAAGAAAAAGAAGAAATTGAAAATAAAAAAAAAGAAAAGCTTAAAGCTGCTTTTGTTGGGTTTTTTAAACCAAAAAATTTGAATTTAGATATTTCTAAAAAGGACGAAGAGATCATTAGTCAAGAACTAGAAACTTATTTCATGCCTTTCCAAGTAATTTATAATCTTTAGTTTATTTTTACATATTATTTTACATTGGTATTATTATAATACTCATAATATAGGCATATAGCCATATGCTTTGTTGAAGTTAAGAAACATAGTCGCCGGTGACCAACACACGTTTATACTCCCCCTCCACTTAGTCAATTATTTGTGTACCTGCCATATAGTATTCCCACTCCCAATTACACGACCCCCGTGACTACGTTTACTTAACTTGAGGTACAGTGTAGGTACAGTATACCTATACTGAAATATACAATTTAATACATTTTAATATTTACACTTTTTTAATTATATTTTATAGACTAAGCAAGACATGAAAATAGCACCATTATGTAGAGCATATTTAAATAGTGATAAAAAAAAAATTGTAGATAAATGTATTAGTCATTGCGAACAAAATAAAGACTTACTGTATTTAAGTTTATTAAAAACCAGGAAACACAAGCCTTCTAAGTCTGATGCAACTTGGCCCATTCATGTTGAAGATGATACAGACGTCATTATCATTGGTATGTATTTTAATTTATATAACTTCATAACAAAATTATAAAAAAATGTTATTCTGTACTCAAAATAATAATGATAATTTTGGTTCTGGGTCCTCTGTTAAAATTACAATTTTGATGGTTATTTTTAAAAACTAATTTGAATCTGTGACATAAAGGTATAATTATTATTTTTGAATTTAAGCTTATACAAATTGGCAATAAATAATACATCTACTGCACATAAATAGTTATCATCAAATTTCAAAACAATAGTAAATTAAATTCTTATATCTATATAATTGTATATTTAGTTTTATAACTTCATCATTGAGATCTATAGTTAGATTTAAATTTTATCTACAATATAAATCCTTAAGGGCATCACTTAGTATTGATAATACCTAACTTTAAGTTCAAAAATAATAATTATATTTAATAAATATTAAATGTAGTTGAGAAGGACTTGGAAACAATAGGAGTGAACAATTGAAGATATATAATTCAGGACAGGGAGAATTGGCATGAATTTGTGAAGGTGACAAAAACTCTTGCAGAGTAGTATAAGCCAGAGAGGCAGAAAAAAATATTAAGAAGATTAAATGATTGTACACTTCATACTATAATTTAATCAAAATAATATGGTTATTCTTTAAAATTTATTTAGAAACTGGTTCAACAAATGATGAAGATGTGAATAAAGTTGGTACTACTCTTAAAAACAATTCTCAAAAATACCGTTGGAAACTGTTGCAGTTTGATGAAAATAAGCGTCCTCCCTATTGGGGAACATGGAGGAAAAAAAGCCTTAACGTAAAACCAAAGAGACCATTTGCTTGTGATAAAGTATGAGCTTTTATTTATTTCAAACAAACATTTATTTAATTTTGGTATTTTGAATTTTATTTTAATTAGATAATGTTTGACTATGAAATTAATTCTGACGATGAGTGGGAAGAAGAAGATCCTGGTGAGAGTATACACGGTACAGATAATGAAGAAGAGCCTGAAGATGATTATGAAGTTGATAATGATGTTTTTGTTCCGCATGGATATTTAAGCGATGAAGAAGGTCAAGACAATGATAGCGATGTTCGTATATAATTGTTTTAATTTTATTAAAAAAAATTTGATACATTAATACTTTTATTATTTTAAAGACTGAAGAAGTACAGAAAGAAAAACTAAAGCTTCTAGGGGAAGAATTTGAAGCTGAAATCAAGAAAAAAACAGAACGTATTAAGCCAAGGCTAGTTGGTTGTATTTGGATACCGAATAATGTTATTAACCCCAAAAATGGTAAAATATTGAATTTTTTTAAATTTTTATACCATTTTCTAAATAAATATTAATTTCAGTGAGTAAATCTGTAGCTGACACATTACTAAAATATCGTTGTGTTTGGGATGAGGAAGAACCTATTATAACAAAAGCACAAATCAAAGTAGATTCACCTAAGGATCTAACTGCTACTGAAAACAAAAAGACTAAAATACTTCCTGATTCAAGTACTATTACTAATATAAAAATTAATAATACAATATTCTTTGTCATTTAAGTTATTTTATAATATTTTTTCACTGTCAAGTTAAGTTTTAGAAATAAATTATTTGATAAAAAATTATTTTCAAATTGTTATTACAATAAACTGTATTATACTCTGTTCGCCGAGAGAAAACGTCACGGCCCGATAAAAATCGGTTCGTTCTGCGCATTCCCTCGCGTACGCAACTGCCGACTGGGGTCGCTAGCATCGGCGTTAGTCGCCTATTGTCGTCTTGACGACCAGGCATCTTTAAGTTTCTTACATTTTTGAATGAAAGCATAGAGTTTTAATTTCATATTCCAAAGCAGAATATTTTTCTAAGTATTTTGATACATAAAAATTAAATTTAGGGCGAGTAGTTGAAATTAAAACTATGTTATAATTCAAAAAAGTTAAAAACTAAAAAATATATAAGGATAAAAAATATTTAAAAATATGATTTTTTAATAAAATCATTGTTTTTTCAACAACTGGAAACTATGTAAAAAAATATTTTCAAAAACATTAATACTTTTGGAGATAATGAATGTTTTACGCTTAACGAATCACCCTGTATTATTATGTATTAACTATCATAAATTATAAACAGTTTTTGTATTTTTTTAGTTATTCCTGATTTGATTACATTTATACATGGCAATACAATTGGTATGAAATTGGCTGTTAAGAATTTTATTGATGAGCTGGTTAAAAATGGCCGAAATACTGATGATGATAACTTTATCTCTCAATCAACCATTAAGAAAACCATAAAATCTATTGCAACAAAATCAACTCATGTTGCTCCATGGTAATATATTTATTGTTAGATTATTAAAAAAATTTTAAATAATATTTATATATAGGTGTGTAAGTCAAGAGAACTTTAAAAAATATGGAGTTGAGTATCCTACAAATGTTGAAAATGAAGTTCAAAAATTAAAATCTTCCGTTAAAAAAATAACCAGTTTTATGGCACCTCAAAATCAAAATGAAAAAACAAAAGCCAGTTTATCCGAAAAGTAATTTTTTACCTTTATTATTTTTTTCTTTTACACAATGTTTATTTAAAAGTACTACATTGTTATTAATAAATTAGGCCGTGTGGCGAAACGGATCAAAATGTGACTGAGTCTAAGAAAGATGTTTTTATCCCAAAAAATCTTTTCAACAATAAAGAGAGCACAAAACCACCAGTTGTGGACATAATTAAGGAAGGACAAAAAGTCAACATTGTCGGAGGCAAAAAAAGAATTACTCCTATTCTTTTATCACCAAAAAAAAAATTTAAATCAATGGTAGACAGAAAATTTAAAGAGAAATCTTTGAGTCCTGACTTAGAAGAGGTCTGTGAAGACATACCTGTCCCTAACATTAAAACTGTATGAAATCCATTAATATTTCTACAAAATGTAGGTATCTACAATTAGCATTGTTAATACTTTTGTTTATATATTGTTTATATTATTTCAATTATTTTAATATTTATAAGTTTTATTTAATGAATGTAAGAAGTTTTTTTTATAGTTTTATAGTATTGTAACATTGATGTTACATAACATAATTATACTATAAATTGAAAGTAACCTTTATGAATAGTCTTATTTCTTTAATGCTAACTGATTATTCTGTGGGAATTGTGCATTGTTTATTTATTTTTAATATAAATATGTTATTAGGCTGGATGATACACGATAAAAATGTTTTTGACTGATTTTTCGTAAGGTCTTCGTTGTCATGGTTACGTATTAACAAAAACATATTAATTATGATTCATAGATTTTCCTTGTAGAGGAAAAATATCGAGAAGTATGTTATGGTTTTTTTTAATTTAATAAGTTGCTACTTTCCAACATAAATAATTGTATAATATTAACTATTGTCTATTGAAAATATATGTCTGAAGTATAAAATTAAAGGTAGCTTTTATTAAAAGTACATTTTTGAACACCATTCTTTGTTAAGTACTAAATAATATCTTGCCCTAAATAGTGAAAATAGTAAAAAAATGTATTATAAAAATATATCGTTGTAGAATTAATGATTATAAAGTTCTTGAAAATTAAAATTAAATTGTTTTTTATAAGTTTCAAAAACTGTTAATCATTGGAGTAAAATTAATTGTAACTTACTTTGCTGTACAGTATATTTTTAGTGTACTCATCTTTGTAATGGATATGTTAAATTAGAATTTAATGTATCAGGAGTACCTGGATAGGAGAGTTGGTGCATCATAATAATTATGTTATAATATGTACCACTCGGCACTCAGTATGCCAATTGTCAGTACTCAGTACCATCAATAATTCTTTGAGGAAACATTAAATTGGCATTAATTCTTCTTTCTGCTTTAGTAGCTATGAGCTAATGCAGTCAGGACAGAATCTGTTGAAAACTTAAAATATTATACAATTTTTTTTTTATTATAGTATGAAAATTATTAAATCTTATAATCTTGTAATCTAGCGCATACTACTATTGTTCATTACAACTTTTTTTTATTAATAATTATTATTTGATTGAATAAAATTAGTTGTCTATAAATTGTTTTTGTATAACGAATACCGTGGCAAAAGTGATTGAATATTATGCTTGCTTGTCTGTAATGGAAGTTGCGGGGGGGGGGGGGGTATGCTTATTTACTACCAAAATTGTCCAAAGCCACCCATAAAATGGTTGGAAAAATAATTTAGATTTACGATTCATAGAAAACAGTTGATAGATTTATAATAAAAAATAATATGACTAAATATTTAAATTAATAATATATTGATTGAAAAAATGTCCATATATTCCACTGACAGTTAGTGCTGAATCACGACCACCCAACACAAGTTATTATCTTAGTACCAAGTAGGTATGGTCTATAAATAAATTAAAATACATATACCCACCTTAAACCAAGTGTAACTTGAAGTTTTGGCTATCCAGTGTAGAAATTGGTTACACCTTATACTTAAAACATAAATGCCTTTAGCCTTAGCCCTTAGGTATTTAAATTGAGTATTTGATGAATTCTTAAGTACAATAAATAATTTCCAAATATTCGTGATTTTGAATGCCTGTTCATTGAAAAAAAATATCTAAATAATTTTGTTATATTTATTATGATTTATGATCTTTCAATGTTTCTTGGAGCCTCGATGGTAGCAAGTAATTTTTCTATCGTATTTCAAGTTTGACCCCCCCCCCTCCTATACATCAATAATTTTACCCAAATTCTACCTATGGGTGGTGTCGGTGTGATGGAGACACTCACACCAATGTTCGTTTACTTCTCACACAACTTCAAGACGACCCGCGTTGAACCAATTGAGACACTTATAAGAACAAAGGCCCAATTCGAACTTTCAATTTTTTTCAGGAGACAAAAAAACTTATTCAGTTAAAAATTATTAGTATGATCACAAATTTTGAATTGTCTTCATATTTAATACCTTCAAGTCTATAATTTTTTTCAGTTAGAAGTTATTTTGAATATTTCAGTAAGTCAAAGTATTTGTTTGAAAATTGTAAATTTGGGCCTTTGTTGAAAATGACTAATTGGGCCCTTGTTCTTATAAGTGTCTCAATTGCCTAAGTATTCCATACTCCTTACTCCTTATAATTTGAGCTATAGCTTCCAACAGTTCCAACCATTGTAAGTTATTTGTTTATGAGTAAAAATTATTTTCTTATATATGTTGTGGTAATGTGGTGTACAATAAAGTAGGTTAATATCATCAATGTTTATATTTATGTATTATAAAATGTTTAACATTTCCTATTTTCCTTGTTATTTCTAAACACACTCCCAGTTGACTAGTTACTTATCTATGCATTGCTGCCAAATTTTAGAATCTCTGAACGTTTTATAAGATAAAAAAATAAACTTACATAAAAATAATATGTTAAAGTCATAAAATTTACATTTTATTTCATGATAAAAATTATTAATTTCATTAAGTTGTAACTCAGTTAATTGTAAGTTTAGGTTCTATTATATTATTTAGATAACATTTTTTTGGTTATCTTTGTACAACACTGCATACAGTTGTAATATACAGATGTATTTATAAACATGTTAAACAATAATAATAAAATACTTTAGTGAAACGGCGTAATGGGTAGGCTATTTAGCTGCACCACTGTCGTGGGTTCATTGCCGGCGTTACTAAATTATTATGGTTTATTCAAATTTCAAACAAATAATTGAAGTACGATTTACGAGAAACCCTACTTAACTAATTTCCCATTAGCATAAGCTTTATAGCAACATATTATTATCGAAACGTACTTTTTTTTTATAGTCGAAAAGAAATCGCCCTAAAAAATTGTGCAATTGGTAGGTTATTTATGATAAATTAATAATATTAATATTTCTCTTGTGCATGCCAGATGCCTATATAAATGTTTAATATTATCAGTATTTAACTATTTATTTTGTATACTGTAGTAGTATACGATAGCAACATTAACATATTTCTTGGCCAAAAAATGATGATTTCCGGATGCTTGATTGTTGACATGCTATTTTATTGTGGTAGCACTTGGTTATATAAGTCGAAAACTAGCTGGGAGCTACGATGTTACGATAATTATTAAGGGCAATGCCGGGCCGATGGTTTTGGGGGCCCGGTGAAGAATTTTTCGGGGCCCCATACATATTCATTTATTTTATTTCCTAGAGGTCTTACTTTATTTTTATATAATTTTATAAACTTTAAGGTAAGTACCTATTGTGAGAAACCTAAATTTGTATGTATAGGTACTAATACAATCTGATTACTAATAATCTTTAATTATTAAAAAAATACTTAATATGAAAATCTTAATTACTAATTGAAACTGATAATATTATATAATATTACTTAAATTTTGTTTTTCGTGCTTTCTTTGATGCAAACAGATCAATTGTCTCATTGTAGCTCAATGAACTGGCAATACTATGTTGGATGCTGATAATGGCCAGATCAGATTACTTATGGTGTGATAGATTGCTTCTTAAATAGTTTTTTATTAGCTTTAATTTAGGGAATTAACTGTTTGCACCTGCTGATGTAACTATTCAATGGCACTCGGTGGGCGCCTCTGATATTTGATTATTTTTCTTATACGTACATTTACAAAAATATTATTGTTTAATATAAAAATTAAAAATATAAAAGTATAAGTCAAGTTTAAATATTTAAAAACAAGTTAGTTGCCTGCCTATGTTTTATATTATTTTCTGTTTGATGTTTTTTTTTGGGTGTTCCATATTATTTAATGCTACTTTTGCTTTATTTACACACTATTTCACGAAATTTGACTATATAAGGTTCTTGGCACCCATTTACTATAAATTACTCATATATAGAATACCTAATATACTCCATACAATATAACTTTACTATAGTTATAGTATAACTATCTCCATTTAATATTTATGAAAAGTGGCCGCTGACCCACACGCTTCTGGTGGAATTTTGGTGATGGTTACGCAAAATGAAGAGAGTGCATTTTTAAATATTAGATTTAGATATAATAAATTACCTAATACAAATGTATTACAACGATGTTGGGTATGATGAGCTTTGGAAGAAAGAAGCTTTTGAAGAAAAAAAAGGTTTCTATCATATCGCCAGCGGCCACTTTTCGTTATCCCGACTATAATATAGTTGCGCAGTATTAAATCGTACAAATCAACATACGTGATTTACCTCTATACTCGTTGTCGTGGATATTTCAAATAGTTTATGACTTTATGTCGCACTTTGTCGATTATATAAAGCACATATAGTGCGTTTTACTCTCATATTTTTAATAATTTATATCCCGATCGACATTATATCAGTGGTGCTCGCAAAACACACGTCTGTGCATACTATAATTAATAATTATATTACTGTTACCTATATACCTAAGTAAATGGAGTGTGTTTTGAAAGATAGCCGGCTCGAAGTGTGTTTTTGTTTTGCGACGCAGAGGAGACTCGTATCGTACATAGAATATCCAAGAAAAATATCTGTCAAGCCGTCGCAGGACTCGGCTCATTACAGGAAGCGGTCCGAAGAAACCCTGACGGACCTTGATGGCGATAAGGCGCGTAGTACAGTCTCCCGTAGCAGTCAACAAACTGTTACGCGTAGGATGTGCCAACTGCGGATTATGGACGACAACCAAAATGTCTCCACAGATCGTCAGCTGCAGACGGCGACGGTTCAGAAACGATTGTACTGCAGACTGCCGTCGTCACTGTTGTCGCCGTCATCACTGTTGTCACCGTCGTTGCCATTGTCGTCACCGTCATCTTTGTCATCGGGGGTTGTCGGAAACGTGTCGGTGCGACGCAAACCGACTTGGCCCCGCTTTAACGGTTACAACCACGGCGGCCAGACTACGCGATCTCATCGAAATTTCCGGTCGCCCGCGAAGGAAGTTGTTCAGGCAGTTCCGAGCCTGTGCGCGACACGCGGACGGAAACGGCCCACGTTTGTAAATCCGCATTGGGTAGTTCGGTACATCCAACTAATACTGCAGACGGAAATTTAGCTAAAGACCGAAATTAGATCAGAAATCTTTTCCCTAACGAATTGACGCCTTAATAATATTGATATCGCGGAGGTGTTGTGGGGCAGCGGCGGAGGTGGTTGCGTAGGTGCAGGTGTTACTCTATAATCTATATGTCTAAATATTATTACCATACTATAATATAGTCACTGTTTTTATTGTCATAAAATTATTTGTTCGATGATATTTGATGTTGGAAATATCTTGTCCCGCGATTGTAATATTATATTATTACATATTTTTATTGTTCCGCGACAGATAGTCCAGATATTCCGCTCTTTACTAGACAAATAGTGTGAGAATTCGACATAGGTACAGCCGTACAGGTTAGAATATTTTTAAATCAGTAAATAACACACACGGGCGAATAGTCTTAAAAGTTTTTTTAGTTGAAAACGAAACCTTGTTTAATTAAGCTGCGTATTTTTATTGAAATTAATAGTACACAATAATATATACAATTATATAGTAATATTATATTATAGTATAGTATACTCTATAATTGTATTGTGTTTGCGTAGAATATTAGTCTAGCTTACGATGTAGATTTTATCAACATCGTGGTTAGCTAAATATTATTATAGAATCTGCTACAAAAACAAGTCCCGTACATCGACAGATCGCGACACTTGATCGGTTTTTGTACGAATTCGGAATTTCTAATAGCTCAAACATATATTTTGAAAATTAAACCATACAATTAGAAAATTATATAAATCTCTTATAAAAAAATGTTGTATAGAAAGTGCCTACTTTTGTTATCAAATTACAAGAGACAAGAAAATGGAATTTGTTGAAAAGTAGTTTTTGCGTATTAATGCCTGTTTTTGTGTAGTTGTATTGTTGTTTCCCCTTCAATCAAGAAAAGTACTAAGAATTTTAATGTTTTACCTCCCTGGAAAACATTTTCTAGCTCATGGAAATATTTAAAACAAATCAATAAATTACGACTATAATATCTTTAAGTTTTAACATACCTATTGTGAATATACTGATGAAGAAGATGATTCATTTTTGTTAAAATAAAGCCATGCAAAAGTTGTCAAAAGGGTCCTCTTTGTTGTTATACAAGGCCGTCAATAAATATAGTTTATTTTCGAACATATATAAAACTTTGATGTTGACATATCAGTAAGTTCTTATTGACATTACCCATAACGTATTACGTAACTACGTAAGTTACGTATGATAGATTTTAAACACGAATATATATTAAAAAACCGTTTAAGAAAAATGAACTATGGCCTATGAATAGGTACTTGGAAACTTTGGTGTTAATCGCCATCGAGAAAAAAAATATATACTAATCAAACTTAACAATGACGGAAAAATAAACTGGAGAAAAGAGTAAATTATTATTATAAGTAAAACAAATATAGTTATAACTGAAGCTAAAATAATAGTTTGTTCTTTATAATTTCACCATTTATTTTAATTTAATTAGAACATATTAAATATTATTAACATATTATATAAAAATAACTCAAGGTTAATATATTTTGGTTTGTGTATTTTAGTTTTGAAGTTTTTATAAAAGTTCTACATGCAGTATATTTTAATATTTGTTATTTATATACATTTATATCAAAATGCAATAGGTACATAAATGGATAAAATAAAAAGTCTATTATAAAAGGATGCAAATGTTGGAGTGGTTTGGATGATATTAATTTTTCCAGCCTGAATTTTTTTTCCCACTTCACCTCTGAATTTGTATGAATTCGTTGTTTCACTGTGTAACAAAAAAAAAAATAAAAAATAATTGGCATAACCTGTATTGTTAAAATATATATGATAATTTACCAAGCGGTGACCCTTTTATCATTTAACAATGCATTTATTCAAATTCTGATGTTTTAAATTCTTAAGTATTTATACCATTTATACCTACATTTTTTAAACCATTTTTAAGGATTATTCTGTGGCCATAGAAACACTTTATTCAAATAAGAACAACCTATTTTCATTTTTCACGTTCATCCTATTTTCATTATACATTTTTAAACTGTTAAGCACAATATGATTATTTTTTTAAATTTTGATGCATTTTAAATTTCTAAGAGTAGTTTCGAAGTTATTAAACTTAATGGATTAAAAGGACACACCCGTGTTGTGTTGTTTCAGTCTTACAAAAAACAAACGTACAATACAGCAAATTTGTGTTGAGGAGTTCCAATTTTGTGTAACAAGCTTTAATAATAGAGTGAATTGACCTATTATTAAACTTAAAGGTAAGAACATTTTTTTGTGTTAAATTTTGGGTTTTTACTTTTTACGACATTTTAATTTTTAAGCGATTTATGAGAATTTTTAAATTATTATTTATTATATATATTTTACATACTCATAACTTGCTTAAAGCTAAAATTTCGTAAAATACCACTAGAAATTATAGATAATATTCTTACGCTTACCTTTAAGTTTGATAATGCATTAGGATAGTGAATTTAATCTCTTAGTCAAGGTTACTACACAAAATTGAGACGACTCAACACACACGTGCTATGATTAAAAATTAAGAACGATTTTAGACGAAGACAATTTAACATTTAATATTTATCATCTCAAAAATAATTGTCCTATCGATAATGCTTTAATATAAAAATATAAAATGTATGCAATAATTAATTAAATATCTACTATTCTACTATTATTATACTTACCTATGCAAATCGAATGGTTATTTTGATTATAAATACAACATACGCCACTTTGTCGGTAGTTAATGAAGATTTGGATGGATACATTTTATAATGCATCTGCCGGAGTTGTTTTGTCGTTATCGAGTAACAAATATTATGTATACAGTCGTCAGTCTTATACTTCCATCCATCTAATCATTACATAGTACAAAAATAATGCTCAACTACTTACTTCCAATTGGTGTCTTTGGACAGTGTTTCGTACGTGATGTGTATGTTATATACTATAATATTATGTAGTATGTAAGTAACTACGAGAATGTAATACAATATACCTATTATATAGACTTATAGACGTCAATAACAGGTAAAGTAAAAATATGAAGGTAGGTGTATATATATATATACAATGTAAAATGGTGTCCGAGGCGATGAATAATCATAATAATAATAATAATAATAATAATAATAATAATAATAATAATAATAATAATAACGAACTGGTATTCATCAGAACGACGACGACGACGACGAAGACGACGACGTCGGTGACTGTCTGTGTATAATATTATAGCGTATATAATATAGTAGGAGGTATATTATAGGTACAGTCAAGACGGTGGCGGCGGTTCGGTAGAAAAAAAAATGAAATATAATATTATAATGTACTTACGGGAGACGGCGGCAGCGGCATCAGTACTGTGCGCCTCTTGTCGTGTGGTGATTTTTTTTTCCACGAGAAAACGACCGACGGACCGTTGATTGATGGCTACGGCCAATCGTGACCGGCAACGGTAATATATCGGTAACGCTGCAGGAGACGCTCTATTGGGACGACGTATGTGTAATATAATGACGACGACTTTTGTACCTATGCATTGCGCACACACACACAAATACAAATACGAATATAAGAGATAGTCGTACCTACAACGTGTATACAATAATATATAAAATATGTGAGGTGCTGCAGACGTGGTGTAGAGAAAAAACAAATTACGCCATTGGTTATTAATAGGTCTGGTGCGTATAATGTATGTGTGTATTACTGTGTACATTACCTATACATGTGTAATGTGTATATAATAATAATAATATGCAGAGCGATCGACCGGTGCGATTTGTGTGTCCAATATACTGAGGAGGTATACAGTGTACCTATATTATAATTTCGAGAAGGAGATGTGTGTGATTATTGAACTGTAAAATACATCTGTGTAGGTACCAGCGTACAATTTTTACAACCATATGATTTTATGAAAAAAAAAAAATGGCCAAACCAGAATGAAAAAAAAAACTACTTAAGTCAAATATCAAATACAACATGTTCTTGTTCTTTGTTATAACTTTAAAAGTGAACATATTTCTCTATATGCCATATTGTCATAGGTATTGCTGGAATAGTGGAATCCATAGGTGTAATATTAAACGATGACGGAATAAGATATTTTATTTTGTTGTCTCTGTCTCACAAACGTACAACGTAGCAAAATAACTGTAGCAGACTCAATTGTATGTTGCTTACAAAATTGCGAGGCTTGTAAATTGTAATTGAAGGATTTTATTTTTAAAAACAGATTTAAATTTGCCTACTGGTCTTTTATGTTTCAGTCTAAGTGATACTTGATAATCGAGTTTAACGTTAAATTATTGATAGTTAAAAATAACATTAATTTCCATTATTTGTAGACGTTTAATATCTAAATGTTCAGTTTTTTGAATATAAAAACTTTCCTAGATCGGAACTTGCAGGTAGTTTCGAACACAAAAACAAATTAGTTGTTAAAGATATTTAAATCAGCAATCAATCCCAATCCCAAATCTACACTCTTTTGGGTTGTTTTACAAGTTTTTTTGTCTACCAGTTTCTACTACTTAATAAATTTAACGTGAACTTGTTACCTGAAATCTTAAAGGTATAATAGGAACATTAGCAATTAGTACGTTAGTAAAAATATATTATATACAAATTTTAACAATGTTTAACATATTATTCAGTGCCGCATTGAGACATTTTGCGCCCCGGTGAAAAAAATTGCTCCCCCTAAGGAAAATATGGGAGATACATCCACTCTGTTGTACAGACAGTTGTAGTAGGCAGTTGTACCCAGCCCCCCCCTAAATTTGGCACTGATATTATTGTATGTGTAATTATAAAAGTTCAAGTTTATGACGTATGAACGTTTATTTCTGTATGTACCTACACATATTTTTATAACTTTATAGGTATTAGGTGGGTACTTACTGAGTACTAGCTTCTACGTCCATCCGTCTTAACTGAACCGTTATTGAAAACTCCGACCAGTCTAATCAGTCAATATAATAATCAATGACGCACCAGCTACATGTACATCATTATTAACACACGTGTATTTATATTACATGCATCAGAAGACAGTGAAATATCTTCAGGGTACGCAATAAGTGATAAAGTATCTGGAATATTTTTGTCGATTACCAGGCGAATAAAATATTATAAGCTGTCCAGCGGTGTGACACTTGTCTGTATAATATGATAGTATTAATAATAATAACTATAAATCGTGGACGACAATAATGAAACTTCGACTTTGGTTCGTAGTGTAGGTATTTCATACCTATTTATAATATAAGAATCGTGTATAAATATTGTATATACATATTATATTATACCCAATAGCCGATATATCTATTATGTGTACTATATTTTTATAGATCGGTTGTTGGCCGTCTCACGCGGTCGGGTTAAGAGGTCGCTAGCCGCCACCGAGTGACTGACGACTGACGAGCTGCATCGTATAATAATAATAATAATAATATGATAGGTACCTCAACCGCGGTCGTCGTCTTCGTTGTCGTCGTAATTTCTATATATTATTATCATCATCGTTGGCATACATAGTATGAATATTACAGGTACGTTAATAGCAATACTATTACGATAGGTATTTTAGATATATTATTATTATTATAGTATATAAAGCAGTGTAGTAATGTAGTTTATTATATACCACACACCGAATCGGCGTGGCACACACAGATACACGCGTGGTACATAAACATTCAATAGTAATAATAACGATACATTATTAAGTATGTGAGATCGTATATAAACTTATTTCGGTGCGTGCGTGGTCGTTATTCCTGTCGCGTGGCCTATATGTATTCTATCCTATTCACCGTGGTCCGTGACCGTTGCCTGTTATAGGGTAAGTAAAATATGACTCGTATGCGAAAGATTTAAATATGTTTTGATTTTTTCGTTATGTTTCAAAACTGTAATGCTGTAGTCGAGCGTAGAGTGTTAGAGTGTAAAAAAATCTGTAGAGTGTAAAAGATATCCGAATAAGATGCGAAAACAAGAAAAAAAGATACATATATGATTAATATTTTTTGAATACATTACAATAAAATGGCTAAAATCATCGAAGAGAAATCATTATTTTTCGTTGTATTATCTAATTATTTATTATTCATTACTTAACTTTAAAAGATAATATAATATAATTGAGCTCGTGAATTTTCGATATTTTTGCAGTGTTGGGAAAGTTATTTTTAAAAATTAACTCATTCCCGTTCCTCGTTCCTGTTGCGAAAAATGAATGTGTTTCCGTTCTTTTACATTTTTTTTACTGAGCGGTTGTCAATGGTTTTTTTTTTGCGGACAACTTTTAAACCAGAAATAATTGGCTAATTATTTTATTCATTAACCTTTTCTGATATATACCTCTGTTCTATTTGTCTATAGTAATTTATTAGTGACTGACGAAGTGATACCAAATTACCAACACTAAAATACTAAATATATTCTATAAAATATTATTATTAAAAGAGTTTCATATTTTCATTTTTTTTTTCATAATTTGAAGAACGGAAAATTTCCTTAAATATAGGAACTCTTTCCCATTCCTCGTTGCAATATTTTAAAAAGAACACGTTTCAAGCTTGGTTTCTACAAAAGGAACGTGTTCCATCCCAACACTGTATTTTTAAAATGCTGTAAGCCTGTAAGAACAATTTATATTATGAATAATCTTTTATTAAGTTTTAAAGCCATATACAGTATTAAAATAGAAAATTTAATGAACTTGTAACTTCAAAATAACTAATAAAATATGTTCTAAATTTTGACGATGTTTTTATAAACTGGACCTTCATAAATCATAACGCTTATAAAAAAAACTGTGCCATTTGTATTATTGATATTTTTCAATTGCTATAAGAAGAACTTAAACTAATGAAGAACACTTGTTTTCAAATTAAATGTCCAAGTTTTTTGATCCAAAGTATTAATTTTTTTATCGACCATGTTTTTGATTTTTACAGCAATATAGGTCCCCACTCCCCATCCTCGGCTACACCATATTTTATTGAGAACTAGCGACTGTAGACAATCAGTGTAAAAATATGATGCGCCCACATAACACTAAATGAAAAAAAAAACACTCATTTTTAATCAGACAAGTATTTAAAATAACATATACATTTATACTATAGAGTATATACGTATAGACTGCTATAGAGGTATGTGGTGTACTAGTGTGTATTAAAATAATTTATAGCTACCTGATTAGTTACATTTTGTTTTAATAATATTTTATGTAAAAATATTTAATATTCTAAACCCTATTACAAGCTAATGCTTATAGGGGATTGTGTAACCATCATGTATACACTTTTACAACTTTCATTTTAAAATTATTAATGTTTTAATTGGTTACAAAACAAACAAATATATATTAGATATATTTAAATATTTTTTTTTTTGTAAAATGCACTCCACATGGACAACTACTTTCTCTAAAATCCCAATTATTGGCCTAGTGCTCTATAGCATTTCTGTGTTCAAAAATTAGATATCGAGTTAACTAGGTTTTGGTATTTGGGACAATGATGAAAGAATACAATTTTGTTACACCTAGAGACACATGCATTATTTATATCATATCATATAAGTATATTATTTATATTAGAAATGCATTGTTTTTATATATTTTAGAGTAGGTAAAGCTCCAAGTCTTTCCATCCCTATATTTCCACACATAGAACTTTTAAAAACTTTTCCTTGTTTATGTCTCTGCAGGTTATGGCCAAAACCGAGCTTGTTTAAGTCATACTGTATCTTGCTTATATACATTCTCTTTATAGTTTATTCTCTCCAATTCCATAAAACTTCTCTTATCGTTTTTCTCAGTATTCTGTGTACTCGAAAGGTACAATAATATAAAAAGGGTGCATTTTAACCTCAAAATATACTCATCATCATAATATTATTACCTACAAATTATTTAGATTTTTAAAAATGACATTGATTTTTAGGATTTTTAAAATGTTTCATATTTTTTATTAAAAATTTTAAATCCAGGAATAAAAAGGTGGGTAAGTGGATTTGGCTCTGCTGTACAGACTGTACAGTAGGTTACAAGTAGGTCTGTATATTTGGATGGTATTCAATTTGAATTCAATGATATAATATCATTGTATAGGAAAAATGATTCTGAGCTGTGACGGTTTGCCAGTGTGGATATTTTATATTATATTTATATTGTTATTACTTATTATAAATACGGTAGCCGGTAAGTTGAATTAATATTATAAAATTACAACAAAATAACTAAAATAGTTATTCTTCGTTTTTTAATAAAATTTCATGCAATTTTTAATATAAAATAACTATAAAAAAACGGTGTTTTATATTATTGAGATTATAATTGAGATTATTACAAAATAACCTACTAAAGTGGAACCTTGTTGTAAGTTTTTAATCCTTAGCTATACAAGTTGAACATTTTATACATTTTAACTACAAAATCATTTTTGAATTTTAAATTTGATAAATGTTGTCAAAAATCGAACTTTAAATGCTTATAAAAAAAAAAATTTAGCATATGTATTTTTAATATTTTTCAACTGCTATTTAAGCAATGTAATCTGGTGCCTTATATTAAATTTTGCTACTTTTTGGCCCAATAAATAAAATTTTATAGATATTTATAGAAAGAAAAACTAAAAAAATTAAATTTGTAATTGTCCGTAAACAGCTCAAAACGAGTCAAAATTTTTTCAAGTATAGGAATTGATTAAATAAACATATGATATAAATCTCAAATATATACTGTTTTTCGTTTTGAATTACAATAAAATAAGAAAATCGCTATACAAGAAAACAAATCTAAATATTTTTAAAATCTTATTGTGTATAGAAAATGCTAATATAAACAATCAGTGAAAATTTCATGTATCTACGGTAATTTGTTTTAGAACTATACCTAAAACCAAAACCGGTTTTGAGTAAAAATTTACTGTTTACCTTCATTTTTTTTTGTTTTTCTTGGCGTTTTTGAAAATTACTGGGAATTTCGACCTCTTCAAGCACCAACTATATTCACTTTCCCATCGAACAAGATACTAAAGTTTAAAATCCAAGCATCATATAGCATTATAGCGACTACTTATTGTGTACATAGGCACAAATGATAAAAAAAAACACACACACACGTCATTGTAAAATCAATACATTCATCGCACTACTCAGAATCTAAAAAAAAGTGACTAGAAAAAAATGTGCATATTAAGTCATATTAATATAAATTAAATACTTCGTATTTCTAAAAGGTGATAAATGACAATCCATAAACATATAAAATAATGTTAGTACTGAAAGAAACTTAATTTGTACACCTTTTTATAAATTCTTTAACTATCTTTGAGAAAATACCTTAGGATAATCAGCCCATTTTCCATCGCCTCCTTTATTTCCAACATAACATAACAAAGCAATTTTTTATCCTACATCCTTTGAACAAATTATATAAACTTTTCCATTATACAACTTAAAAACGAGTAACTTTCTGCGATGAGTTTCATCTTAATTAATTATTCGTTAGTTGCATTTGTTTTATATATTAAATTAGCAATATTAATTATAACTATAGGTACTATGTATGAAATATCCGAATGTATTATAGGAATCACACCTTAAAAATGATATAGGAGCAATTGATTAGGTATGTTACAGAGGCAGACGGGTTTAATATTGGTATTTTTCGTTTGTTTACCGACATAGGTATTTGATTACAATATGAAAACCGCATCACATTCATATTAAGTACCTATATTATTTAAATGTCACTTCACATTCCGTTTATAATCACTATTATATATACTTATCACTTATGTATGTAGTATGTTTTTGTAAACAATAATTTCATCCACATATATAAACACTTTTCATTTATTATATAGGTAATTCATTTGATTTTAATCGAGAATACCTAAGTAAAGAAAATATTGTTTTGAATGAACAATGCAATTGTGAATAATATGTGTATTTTATAGTATCTATTTAGTATTTTTTTATTTTGTACTAAGGATGTTAATACAATTGGTAAATATAAATTATCCGAATTATAGCTGCATTGTATAATTTAAATCCGTTCCGTTAATGTTTCAAATGGGTAGGTATTAAAGTTTTTTTTATTCGTAAAAGTAATGTTATTATGTTCAAATCCACATAAAATAATTTTAAAATCCGTATCAAATGAAATAAGTCTTGCGTTGAATATTATTTAAGTTCAAAATGTTTGTATCTGAATAACGGAAGTACTAAAATGTTTATAGAAATAAATTATACACAATTTACTAGTTAGTAGTTAGTGCACTAAAAAGTATTTATTGTGTAAAAATGTTAGATTTTTAATTTTCAAAAGAAATAGTAAACTAAACACTTAATTACTTAAACTACCTACTATTATAATAATATATACTTTAAATTAGCTTAAAAGCGAGGTGTTTAACGGTAACCTATCGCAAGACCAATATAGAATCAAACAAACACGAAAAGCTGTATTGATTAAAAAAGTAAAATAAAAATGTTCTGTCTCCCAAAATTTTTAATTTTATTATTTTATTATTAGACAATTGAAATCTCTTTTTGATTTAGACCACAACCATGTTTTGTTTCGTTAATAATTTTAATAAACTTACTTGTAAATTATTTATTTACAATATGATTCAATAGGAATATTCTACATCTCGTTGTATCCTTTTAAATATTTAAATTTTGATTTTTGGAATTAGTAAATTTTTTACTTAGATTTGTTTTTAATTAGGTACTATTTTATCTGTGGTAATATAAACTTATTTTTCCTTTCAATAATTTCCCTCTTGGACTTAAAATGTTTGAACCAATTTTTTTAAAAACTTTGATGTATAATAATATATAAATTGAAACTATAATGAGCATTAAATATTAATTATTATATTATAATTATATAATAGAATAATGGTTTATTATAACATTTTTAAAGATAGGGAGCGACGATAATTTGATAATGTTATAGCAATTAATATAATTAATATTATAGTTTTATAATTTATAAACATTCTTCGAGTTATAACTGTACCTATAGACTAAGTATTATACATATTTTATATTTGATGTAAACCCATTGGGTATAGATATTATATCTTTAGCACATACAATTTAATAACTTATAATTTATAAACAACTATGTTTCTAAACAACTGAGTTTCTAATTATAATTTATATCATTGGAGAAAACGAAGTTTGTATTGCTGTACCTACCAATACTAGTATGAAATAATCGAAATATTTGAAAACATGGTCTTTGAGTATATTAAAAAAAAGTTAAAAATCAGAATTTGAATAAATGCATTAATGTTTGGTGAATCGTCCTGTAAAATAGTTACTTTTGATGTACATTATCAATGCACGCGTGCACGAGAGATCGACCGATATGAATATATGATTATCGTTAAGAATTATTCACGAGAGTATTGTCAGTTGGTACAGAATATATTCAGATGTTGCTCTTATACGATTCAATCTATCACTATATTCGATTTGACCATCAGTGTGTTTTAATACCATACGTATTTATACCTACACGAATAAAAAAGAATGAACTCTTTAAGTACCATCGCGATAAAGGAAACCGTAAAAGGCCCATAGACTATTATACAATGTGCCCGGGGGTTGTAGCGTGGTGGCTAAAGTATATTACGCGTGTATAATAAATATACCTACATATACGTTTTATTATTAGTGATTTACAATATAATATAAAGATCGGCAGAAAACTCGCTGTAGGGTCGTTGTTGTGGTGTATTATGTGTGCTTGTATGAGCGCATGTGTATATATAGTGAAAAATAGAGGAGTATTGGGAGTAATAGAATCAAACAGTTGATCGAGTGGCCACGATGGCTATATATATATATATATATGAGGTTATGCGGTATTGTCATATATTCCTCTCCCCCATATACCTTATATTTTTCGCTCTCCCCTCCCTCTTTCTCACGGCTTCTCTGTCCGGCACCCCGCAGTTGCAAATAGGGCACCTTTGGGAAATTCCTACGAGTTTTTCTCGTGTACAAGGGACAGAAATGAATTACAGTTCTCCAAATACAAGCTTTACCGCTTTGCCACTTCTAACCACCGACATGACCATCTCCACCCCACGCCTAAGGGTCAAGAAAATGCTCTATACTTCGCAGCCATATAGGCGATGCAATATCAAGCCAAGCAGCTGACGTGTACATGGTTTTGCAAAGACAACGCGTCTTGGTACTTTCTCCGAACTTTATAACTATCACGTCCAGTGTATACTAATCCATTGCAGGCCTCTCTCGTTTTATATAATATGTAAGTCATAAGAATATATGAATAAGTTGTCTCTATTATATTTTCACATGTACAATGTACCTATATATTAGAGTTTATATATATTGAGTTTGTGTCTGCCCTTTTAAGTAGGGGTTTCGGTTTACAGACACGGCATCGAGCGTGATTTTGAAACAATATATGGTGCTAGATTCTCCTCAACGCACTTTACGAGGGTTTTTAATTTTTAGAAACTTATCATAAAATTATCGTATATATAAAAGAGACTTATACAAGTAAACAGGACCTACCCACAGCAATACCTCCAATGTAAAAGACTTTCATTGACACTATATGCGGATTCTGATCTGTGTTATAGTTTTATTGTACCTATTAAGTCTCAGTAGTTTTCAAATTGCATTTTGATGTGCACCTTTATAATATACATAACATTCAATAGTCGTTTGACAAGTACCCATTAGATTGTTCCTAATTATTTATCGATGTCAAGTTCAGTCCTCCAAAAGCGATCCCTTTAGAAAATCTAAATATACCAACAGTCCATATACGAATATGTAGGTACAGCGAAACCTCACCTAACGGATAATTCCAAAAACTTTCCACAAACTGAACCTCTGAACAAGTAGTGAACAACATTTCAACGACCGAGAGTGCAGTTCGTTGTTTAGAGGTTAAACTGTATTATACTGTGTTCAAGCTTGGATTTAGGGGGGGGGGTGCATGGGGTGCTAAAGCACCCACCGTCCCACGTATTATTAATTATTATTGAAAATTAGGTATAGTTTTTGGTACGGCTCTCCTTGGGCCGTGGCGGTGGCGTAGCAATTTTGAGGTACACTGGTTTTCTGTGATATTGCCAGCAGCATATTTCGTGCACAGATAGGTATCACAAACATTAAGTATCTTTACTCCATTATGTATCTTAATTAATAATTGTACGTCGAACAGTTTATGTAATACATTCAAAACAAATGCACATTGCAAGACTGATTTTCCTAGTTGCTTAAGCTTCAAATTATTATTTTTTTTCCTTAATAACTAATAAGTACCTTAGGAGTTAGGACCATTATACTCAAACTAGAGTCTAGCACCCACCATAAAAAATCCTAAATCCACCCCTGAATGTGTTGTAGTCAGATCACGACATACCTACTAAACCTACATAATATTCAAGTTTCCACGAGTGTGTGTGATAGGAACGCACTAACGGTAAATCGTAGAGATTCATACGTTAAGACTTCGGATACGATTATATTCTAGTTTCGATAAAAGTTGCGGCAAAATAGGGCGATTGACTATAGGAGGAAACAGTACGTACACACAAACAAACACACATGCGGTCTACAGACATAAATAGTGTATAGAAATAATACGTTGGTGGAACGGCGGCGGGGTAATGCGAATTGATAATATAGAGAAGAATGTCCCATCCAATAATCAGCAGACCGACGGCCGGACAGCTTTTACCCTCTTGAAATCGCTTGGCCAAAAAGTTTTTTTTTATGCCCATAAATCATGATTAACAGCAAACGTATCTGTGGGAACGTGAAATGGGGATACAATTATTATTATTATTATTATTATTATCATCACAGCGTGGCGCACATAAAACACAAACAAAATGTAACGCTGTGAGCCGTCAGACCGCTCTGTGCCGTGTAGAAGACTAAATATATTAGTTCGAAAGTGGACGAGATAATATTTTATAAGTCGTTTGGTCTCTGAGTGACATGATTTTTATGAAACATTAAACTTTAATCAAAAACTATACGACTGACTTTCCGGACACTTGTCCCGGACATTTGGCCTTATAAAAGTTTTCGATATTAATTTTAAAGTAAATAGTGTTGTAGGGCTGGTGGTTGCTAGTATAATATATTGTGTTACACTTCATTCAATAGTGTGGCATTAGGGTTTCCGTAACATATTATCTAATTAATTTTTTATAGCGTCCGATGAGTATTAAGTTTGCGGGTTGTAAAAGTTATATTATACGTGGTTATATAGAATTATACAAACTATATTATATTTTGTAGGTATATTATATAATGGTACATTGTTATGTAATCGGTTTAAGACACTAGACAATTATTTATCAGGGAATTCCGTGGTATAGGCGTTTACGACCGGTAACTGCAGTCGGAATATAAAAAAATGTCTTTCGGGTTTTTGTTTTTGAAATTAAGTGCACACTACCCAAAACACGCACGATTTGAGCGATTACGTTAGTGTGCACTAATGGAGTAAAAAAGGTTACTAATACTAACAAAGAATGCTGCGTACAAATGTATATAATACTACATCAAAATATTGCGCACACGGATACGGGTTTTTTTTTTTTTTTGATACCTATTTTGGACACAAAAATTATGGTTGTTCGAGAATGGTATTTGAGTTTAGGGGCGCCCGCCTCCCGCCCTAATTGCCCAATTAATGAAATTGTGTGGTTAAACTACAAATCGTATTCGAACAGACACCAGCAGTTGTTTTAAAGAGTGTGACTATAAATTATTTTTAAAGGATGGCTATAGAAAGAGCATTGTTTGTTACTAGTTGTTATTTCTTAAAGCTAATTTCCCAGTAATAAATTATAGTCGCTGTTAAATGTTAGAATAACAATATATTTTGAAATAGAATTATTTCCCAAACAATTCACTAGGTACAATAATTTTCAAAATGCCTCGAAAAACACGACAATGATTTAAGTTAAATTAAGAAAGTTGTAATTTTTTACTTTGCCAACTAACAGGAACAAAACGTATGCAATTATAATTATTATTACTACAGCCCTCGCATTTAAGTATACAGCTGAAAATAAACCAAAAGTTAAATCAAAATGAATTCAAAGCTTTATTTTGATGTGATTGAAGACTATTTATTTTATTATAGATATACTCGTGAATAAATTAAATACTATTGGTGTCAATATTATATGTTTCCTAAGGTGTATAGGTACACTTAAGTGCTTCCAAGATAAAACTGTCAAGTCCATCCATTATTTCATTTTATTCTTTTAGTACATACAAAAAAAAAACCCATTCCAAGTAAAGTATGTATATATTCATAAATATCTTAGCATTTGGAGCATTAAATGAAATGATGAATAATTGACAGGTTTATCAAATATACGCACTATATACACTTTTCATGACATAAAGTTTACCAAATAATTTCCTATATACTATACTGTCTATGCATGACTGTATATTTGTATGAGTATAAAGATTTAAAGACTTAAAAATATTAATTGTATTTATAGCAATCATCCATTATCTATAAATTTAAAAATATATCTTGTGCGTATTTTGATTAATTTTCTATATGAAAATTAATTAAATTATCGTATATTAGATTTAGGTATACACATCAGCAATCTTAAAATTCATTTAAATAGCTTTTCTATTATATATTATTAATGACAAATTATTTTTTTTTTACTCTAGGAATCATGGGCCATTTGGTGTATTTGGTGGGGGGAGGGTGTTACGGTTGGTACAGTTAGAACACGTGTTTTTATTTGGGGCTAAGATTCGTCACCAAGAATTCGAGTGGTCACCCATCTGTGATGCTACGCCGGTTGATGCTTGACCGCAACACAGATTAGTTACCAACCACACACATTAGGCCCTATTAATGATAATTATTATGTATGATACGTATATAAAAATGTATATACATTTGTATCTTTAAATTAAAATCAAAGTTGGTAATAAATAATAATATGGTTATGTGTTATTACTGATTGTGATTAGTCACAATCTACAGTAGGTATACCTACATAGTTTTTGAATTGTTTTTACTTTGTTCCTCGATATTTTTGTTAATTTTCAGTTTTTTGATACTATCTATTTTAAAAGACGATCAATTCATTATTTTTTTATTACTGATTGATAGATAAATAGTTCTTGTATACATTGTTAACAAAAATTAAATCTTTCTGAGCTGTAATAAGCTATAGGTACATTTTAATTCATTAATCCTATAATATATTTTCTTATTTCAAATAAAATGATTAATAACTCATAATAATAACGTCGATTAAAAAAATCCGGAAAACTTTGCTCTGCTATAGTTAAAATTACAATAAATAGCTCATAAAGAGTTAATATATTTTTTCTCTAATTATAATCATATTGGTAAATATTTGACGAAAATTGAAAGTCTCCATAGTCATTTGTTTATTAATTAAAACAATTAAACCTAAATCAACTTTGTTGAAAATTGGTGTTGCATAAATGGCATTTTCACTTTTGATTTCTCAAATCCATAAAACTACACTCGAAGTTTAAGATATAGCAGCATTTTTATGATCCAAAACGTGATGTCAGTAAAAAAATAAATAAACACATTGTTATAAGATCAATACAATATTCATCGCTACCTTAGAATCTAAAAAACGTAAAACACTAATTATCTCCACCCTTAAGTCCAAACACGGGAAAAACCCCTAAATGTTTTATTAAATAGCACTTATAAATAATTATTGACGTTTTACTATAATATACTCTATTTCTGGTATATATTATTCTTATTAATGAAACCTATGTATTTCTCCTGAGATTACAGGCACTTATAATAACTGTACATACTGTTATATTTAAAACGAAAGTACTTTATTTAACCAATTCATCAAAAACAGATTGCCCGAATTAGAGGGAATTCTAAAGCTGGTTAATGAGGTTTATGCAAACCGATTTTATTGTTTTATTCATGTGATCGTGTGGTTTCAGCACGTTAACGAACAGATGTTGTACCTAATGAAATTGTTCACACAAAACGAATACCTTTGGCTAAGTATATATTAGTATACTATATGTATATATGTATAATATTGTTTATATAAGTCCGTTTAAACTTTTAAAACTGTCGAAGAAGTTTTATCCGAAGAAGGGAGCCGACGCGTAATCCTACAGGGGTGAAACTTAAGGAAATCGAGTATAGTCTACAAACGTATTTTACCTAATTACGCAGTACACAGCGAGGAAAATGTTATTTTTTTACGCTCTGAGCGTTATTATACCAAGCTGTATAAAAGACTAAGCGTTTGGCAGACGAGTTTCGGAGTAGAAGATAATGACGACGTGTTGCACAATTTAATTTATACGGTATATGATTTTATAAAATTGAAATAATATTAAATCTCGTCAGTAATTTCAATATGAGTATATACGTCATACGGAATAAATCCATCGCCGACATCGGACGGATGTCGTTGGCGCCGGAAGATGTTTATCCGTCCACGGTATTACATTTTATTTATATATATACGCACATTATAAATAGTATAACAATCTATATTTATATATCAATACCGATATACACAGAGTGATTTACGAAGCACGCTTACTCCCATTTATTAATTAATAAAGACTTTATTCAAATTCTTATTGTAAAATACTTAGATGTTGTAAATCATTTAAAGAGTGTCTTGTGGTGATACTAACTTTTTTTTTTCAAATAAAAATTATCATTTCTTCCTATAAATTCTTAAGCAGATGATTTTTAAAAAAAATGTTGATGTACTTGCGTCCAATTTGAAATTTTAAAGAGTAGTTTTTGAGTTTTTAAGTTTTTGTTTTAATAATAAGGATAATAGCTTCACGGTTATAAAATATTATGCTTAGAAGATATGACAATTTGAAAATTGCCTAAATCTCTACATTTTACACTTCGTTCGAGTTTTTATTTAGATACATCAACATTTTCAAAAAGATTGTTTTCTATTCGTAATGCACAGTAAAAAAGATTGGTTTTTAATATTTTCAAAAAAGTTAATATCTCCACAGGAAATGGTGTAAACAATTTAAGCATTTGAATATATGGTCGTTAAAATATATCCTGCGTAAAAATAGGGAATTAGAGGAAAAATGGTGGTGAGAAAGCTCGATGAATCACCCTGTAGACACACTCACAATTTAATATACTATGTACATTGAGACGTAGTATAACTGCAGAAGCAGCAGCAGTAGCTTACGAGCGGTGTACTAAAGAGATGATATTATTATTATCATCGTATCGTCGATCGTATCGGCTTCGGCGGCCACGGAGGCAAAGCTGCAGAGTGACGTCGTTGGCGGCGCACGGCGGGGAGAACCGACGCGAAAAATACAACAACAAACGAGAGCTCATTACCACCGCCGCCGCCGCCGGAGCTTATATATAGCCGCCCACGCATATGAGTGTGTATATATATATATATATATATATACAAACGTATGTGTGTGCTGTACACGGGTCGGAGAAGGAAGATGAGGAAGAGTAGGAGGATGAGGACGACGAGGAGGAGGAAATCAATATCGGCCGGTTGCTTGACATATCGTGTGCACACGGCGCGTATAAGTCGTTTCTGGTCAGTGGCCCTTTACACACACAATATTATTATTATTATTTACTCGCGTGTGTATAGCTTCCGCGGAGAGTTTGGTGGCAGCGCATTCGAGACAGTGCACAATATCACATATATTATATATATATATGTACTTGAGCTGACTTGACCCATACCCTGCTACACACACACAGTTATTCTTATGTATATGATATTATATGTACATACACGCGTTGTGTGCGGTGGGTCTGCGGGCGTTCGGTATACATCAATCAGCGAGCGGGACGGGGCCCGGGGCGGTCCACCGCGCGGATCAAACGACTACAGATTCCGTATAGGAAAAAAGAAGTAAAAACGTATTTGTGCGGGTGTAAAACCGTCTCGGGGGTGTGTTATGCTTTACGCCGCGATTAAATATTTACCCGGATTTCTCGTAGGTTTGTGCGTGAGTGTGTGTGTGTATGTGTCTGCTGTAGGTATATTTGCGGTCATCGGCAGTATTATGTTATATAATATACTTATTCATAAAGGTACAGTATTCCTTGGTATTCGGTGATTTCCAAATTTTGAAATTCGGTATTCCCGTGTAGTGGCGTAGACTAGGTCCTAGGCGGTGACCATATTTAAAAAATTAAAAAGAAAAACTAAAACTATTTAAAAGTAAAACGGCATCGATGGGACGGCTCTGGATTTTATTATTTTATTTTATTCTTATACAGCTGCAGCGACAGTCTTGAATCAAACAATTTTTTTTGACCGAACATGCGTTCATGAACTAACCGCAAAGTTATTTGATTTATTTTCGATGCACATACAACAAACCAAATAGTGTAACCACGACGATCTATATATTGGTACGATTTTTGTAAAAATAAACTTATTATATTTGCAAACGATGTGAATCCTGATTGTAGACCCTGCGGTATTTATTTTATACTACGCACTACTACTCAATAAAAAAATTATTCAGTACCTATGGGCTATGGGCTATGAGTACACTCCCTATCTTAAATATCGAAACTAGTTTTCTTACATAACAAATCCTTAACAAAGCAATAATTTTTTTAATAATATGTTTTGCTATCTTTATATTTTTAGAATTGATAATTTTTTAATGATATTGATATAAGTACCTACATTTTTAATTTCAAATTTTTGAACCAATTTTTCTAAGAATTTTGAAGTATAAAAATCGAATTTCTGACTTCTAATTTATTATTTTTTAGTTATAAGTTATAACTCATAACATAAAAAAGTATTAAAGTTTAGATGAATGGAGTAGTAGTCACATTTGTGGAAAAACATTTTACCGAGTAGTACCCGTACTATACCTCTGCCGCTCATCTGTATTTTTAATACATATAACTTATAACTATAATTAACTACTCGTAAAAACTTCAATTTTTATACATAAAAATTCTCAGAAAAATATTCTTCTTCGGGAAATGAAACTAAGACTTAACGTTGTCATTTAAAAAGTGAAAAATAATAAAGATAAAAAGAATATATGATGAAAAATTATAAAAAGTTAATACTATTCAAAATAACAATTGTATACTGTTAAAAAAAATCGTCTTATATATATTATTATATACTATATATAGTAATAGTAGGATATATGTATATACAATACTCATAGATGCAACCTATAAAAACGTATTAGAATTATACTATATCCTTTTCAGCATAGTTTATGTGATGGTATAAATATTAAAATATATCATATACGTCATATGATATATAATTATTATGATAATATGATATTATACTAATTAATAATAAGTGTTTATACTGTACCTATAGGTTATATTAAGCTGAATTATTTATGGTGGCATTCGATATTATTCTTTCTACGGATAGCGTCCTCTTTTCATTTCCTAATAAAACAGAGGAATTTTTCTTCCTCGAACATATGTTATATTATTATACGAAAAAAGGCGAATGCGTATTGTTTAATTTACTCCGTTTTCGCTGGGTGCGCTTATCATTGATATAAGTAAGTACGTATTACATATACTTTACATACCTAGATGTAATATAATAATTACTTAATATTAATGCCACTATACCAATCAATTTATTCAAACTATTTAATATTATAATTTATAATATAGGTATTATAAGCTGCTCTTGACAATTCGATTTAATCCTGCTGCCTACTCATATAATGTGATATTATAAATTCTATTACCCGAAAAACTATTATTTTTGTGAGCAAATGTTATGTGTAATAACAACATATTATAAATTCAAAAAAAACATCGTCACAGACGTCCAATAGGTTTTGTACACACGCATATTATACTAACCACCCTACACTTAAAATAACATCATTTTGGGGGTAGGCACGTCATATGGCAACCTCAATACCTTTTAATATTTAGGACAACAATAAATTGGAGCTATTCATGGGTTGGGTAAATAATTGTATTTAATTTCATTAAAAGGATCAGTTGTAGGTATAACAAATTGAATGCGGCGGTGATACGGATAATAACTATACAATAATTGAGTAGATACCCCATACCCGTCAGATAATACCCAGATTAAAAAAAAAGAAAATATTTTATTTTATAAAGTTTTGTACTGGTGTATTATATTATAGGTATATCTATTGCATTGTACATAATCTCATTTAAGTTGATTAATATGAATATTATACAACACATAAGTTAAATTTAAAGTTTGACATTTGTGACATTGGTGATTATAGAATTATAAAATGATAGCTTGTTATAAAAAAGTATATTTTATTATCTTTAAATGTATTGAAATCACAATAAGTGAAGAAAAGAAAAACATTCCTAGACACTAGTATTAAAATAATGTTTTTAATTTTTATTGGTAAATTCCATCAAAACATAAGAAAACTAATATTAAATAATAATAATGTATTATTTATTTTAACTGTTCAATTTTCTTTGACGACGATTGATAAAAAAACCGTTTAAGTTATAGTTTGTTGTTTGTACTGGAATAGATATTAAACAGATAGGTAAATAATACTAATTAATATTCATTTTATACTAAGTTTTAGTATTCGTTTCGATCAGAATAATTAATAAAACTCATGTTTGGTACCTATCTTTTTTGCTTAACTATCAGTAATAGGGAGAGGTTCACATAATATTATAATGACTTGGTTTTTTACTTATTTCTTTGTGGTCGCAATTTCGCCCCTCAATTCCGACATGTGGGTGTCGTAGCCCGTAGGGGTAAAGCAAATACCACTTAAATCGTGTGTATTCAAAAGAAGGGTGAAAACTAACCAGCAATTATTGTTTTATTATTTTAATAATTTCAATAAATATTTTTCAGTACGACTTTTAACTCTAACATTTACCAAAATCACAGCGTAAGAAATTAATCAGCGATTAACTCTCAGTTTCTAAATCATTTCGTTAATAATATGTGTTTTAATTTTTTGGTAATTTTATATTACTAAACAATTATAAAGTTCTTAGTTCTAATATAATTCTATTATAATACTAACGTATTTAAACTTTGTTAAAAATATGGTAGTAAAAGAAGCGGGTAAGTGGATGTCGCTCTGCTGTACATCATGCTGTGCAAATGGGTCAATGTATAATGGATTGTATTAAACTTGAATTCAATGATATAATATCATTGTACAAGAAAAACGATTCTGAGCGGAGACGGTTTATCAGTCTAGATATTTTTTATTGGTTTTATTCAAAATCGAAAAATGACCTCTCTAAAGTACCATCTTGAATCTTGATCCAATTTGCTAAAAGATAAGATACTATAATATGTTGAAAACAAAGCCCTCCTTCTGGTAAAAATTTTGTATACAGGATAAAAAAAATAAACACCATTGTAAAACCACTAGCTTCCTCACTCTGCTCAGAATCTAAAATTAAAAATCGATTTACCTAAGTCAAATATTGTTTATTTTTGTTTCTAAAATATGAACTTTTTAAATCAATAATATATTATGTACCTTTATAGTATATTTATTAAATTATAATTTATGAAGCGATTTTATGATGTACATTAAATAGATTCATAACGCAAACATAATATAAAATAATGTATAGGTCATTACAATAATTTAGCAGGGTTACGATAACTACTATTTTAAATAAATATACATGAACTTGAATTATATATATATATATATATAATATGCTTTTTAAATACGTGTATAGTTTAATACTTTAATTACTGTATAATATTATAAGCCCTACAGTACGCCATGTCATCAATTATGGCTATTAATATTATCAAATCGCCCAACAATATAATGAAGAAGACTTAAACGGTTTCCAATAGTATCAATTTATTTTAAATTATAGTTTATTAAAACTGATTTTTTTAAAGACTTTCTCAACAATATTTTACTTTTAAGTGAATCAAATTAATAATGATTGTAATAAATTGAATTAATTATTCAAGTAAATATTGTGTTTCTGTTTATATTTATATCTATTTACCTATCATTTTTATGGAAATAAACTATGACACCCATACAAATTATGTAATTGATTTTTTTTTTTGTGGGGAGGGTGTGGGAGAAATCATTGACGATGTTATAATAACATTTGTCTATAGTCCTACTTAAATAGTCATAGAAATTCAAAATAGTTGTACACTTTTTTACATGCTAACTGCTAATACCTAACTGATATGTTACAATGTATACGGGCATAAAATACAGCTTATATATACTGTTATACCTACCGTTTAAGTCCAATAATTTCTACCTTACGTCATCACTTCATACACTTGACATAGGTACTTTGTTTCAATATACCACCCAGCTGAAATGAGCCATTTAAAATGCAATAGTCATAGATGAGTGTGCAATTTGTACATAAGTTTAATGCTTGTATGTATAGTCAAGTATGGGTCACATAAGACATGTTATATGCCTTATATGTGACACATAAAATGACTGCATATTATGGGCAATAGATTTGTATGCAAAATAATTATGAAACAAATTTAACTAATTAATGTGTATTTATTATATTGTTGACGCATACTTAAGAATAGGTATACATATTATATAGGTACAGTGGTGTTATAATTGATTAAGGGGGGAGGGGAAATAGGGATTCCACTCTTGTTCATTTTGAAAATGAAGGTTTGAAAAAAAAACATAATATATTTTGTTTTTTTATAATATTTTAACTCTCACTAATTATAGTCACAAAGTTACCAATAAAATGTTTTCTATTATCTATCTTTGACATAAGTTTGTTGGCAGATGTCAGCGGCCAGTTGGGTTAACTTGTGGGCTTTACTATATTCTGATTTTATAGTTTGCTCTCACAGTCTCACACCTTTCAATAGATGTTAAAGTCACGATAAAATGATTTCTATATCGTATAAGTTGATAGGTATACTATACACAGTAAATATTCAATGATGTTTTTTCTGTTTCATTAGGTACATAAATTCGTTCTCCCATCTCGTGGCGCTTATTTTGTCAGTTTATTTTTTAAATGACAGTCGTTAAACGGTGGCGGAAGTTTTATTAGATTTTTCTTGGACCTGCAACAACGCGACTTCGACCGCGTCGGTGGGAGGTGATGTGTGCGGCACAGGGTAAGAAATAGGAGGACGGCCAATTTCGTAATGGAATGCCGTGGAATGCGATGCATCGGAAAAAAATAATAATAATAATGAAAACGAAATAAAAAATAAAAGATCACTGGTTTACACACACACACACACACACGCTGAAATTGACATTTTATTACCGTTCCACGCAACACTCGCGTGCGTAATTATAGACACGCGGCTATATACTCTACAGACAGTACCCGCCCACAGCAGTTATAATATATACCTACTGACATACCACAGAACTTAAAAAAAAGGGATGAACAATTATTGATACGTATATGCGCCCGCACTGCAGGTATGTGCGTGTATATGATGAACGGTGCACTCATAAGGTAAAAAAAAATATATAAAAATTAGTTAGTTTTGGTAAATTTGGTAAGTATGAAATATTGACTAACAAAAATAATATTTAAGCAATGGTTAAATATGGTTAAAATTCCGTAAATACACCTCAAAATAGTGGATATTTTGTAAGTAGGTACTTAGAATATTAATTAAGTATTGTCGAAGATATTATACGACATTTTAGCTTAGTATGTAGAACAAATAATAATTTTCTGTGTTTTGTCTTCATGTAGTAACCCAGACCGGGCCTCCAATATGGCCGGTAATTTTTGAAAGAACTTATCAATTTCCTTTATAGATTGTCTTAATAATTGCAAATTATAAAAATAATACAATATTGTATTAATTAATTAGTAGGTAATTACCTATATATACCTATTATATGCTTACATATTACATTATTATACCACGCATTTTTCATCACGGAAATACGGAATTCTTGCATATATAAACCAAGCATTGATACTTGATCATAGCTTTTACCCATATATATACCCTACATAAGGATCAACGTAAAAAGTTATGTTGTTAAAAATCAATTATAAATATATATTTATTATTATTTCATTGCATACCTCAACTCTCGGGTGAAATCACACTGCAGGAAAACATAATATATATATCATGCACAATAGGTGTATGATTTTAAGAAAATTCAAAATATAATAACACGTTTTCCCAAAAACGTTGTCCAATGACTTACGAGTTACGGCATTTTGGCTTATGTGTGTCTGTTTTCGTATAGGTACGCAGTATATTGTGTACACGTCTATAATATATAACTTTATTATAAAATATATTAAGTACATTATACTCGTTTGCGGCTGCAAATAACAATGGGTCGTATTTTATAAGGCGTGTACTGCAGTGTAACACTCGCACACGTATACAACAATAATAATTGTCTGTATGTATATTGGCATATTATATTGGTACGTGTCCGAAAGTGTGATTATGTTATTGTGCTGAAGATTATTATTTCAGTTGTCCCCCGCGACGAGGTTAGGCCACCACCGCCACCGGCTTCCTCCAGGTTCGCAAGTTCGCTGCCGCACACGACAATCGAACACGTATATTACAACTGCGGTCGATAGATAATACCATATAAGACTGCGAGTTTTTACGACTTTGGTCCGACAATATACAATTGATGCACACTTGCGCCCACAAGCTCTCTTACAGCCTCATACCCATAAAGGTATTATATATACACTTATGTATACCTATATCGCATATATTTAGTCACCCCCGGGAGAGACTTTCTAAAGGTCCGAAAGCCTATAATATATATTATATATTATATATAGATAGAGAGTAATAGCGTATATAGTACATAGGTATATTATAGGCAAAGGTTTATACGTGTAAAGTATATATATATATATGTATAAAATACCCCCAGCACATTATAACGTAAGTGATAGACCACTGAACGACTATAAAACGTTATTGAAAAATAGCGTTGATAACCCACCGTTGGCCGTTAGGCATACTTTTGACGGAGAAATATATGTTGTATGTTACACAAAGGTAGATACATTCCAGTATGGTGAGGGCTAGATTTTTTTAAATGTACATTGTTTTAATTTTCTGATTAATCCATTCACTCTTATTGCTCACAAATAATATACATTTTTTTTTGTCTATTAAAATGTATAGCATTTACCTATTATCATTATCTTTAGCATACCTAATTATTGTTAGGCATATTAAACATCGAAAAGATCACCTACACCATCACATTTCAGTTTGCATAATTCAAGAAGAAATTTAAAAAAAACGTGTATACATGGTTTTATTATAAAAATTGTTTTGTTAAATTAATAAAAACATTTTCAAGTGATAGTAAATTCCTAAATACGGCTTTGAGGTGGTATTGATACGAGTCTGATTTTCGATGATGAGTCAATAGTGGTGTTGTTCATCCTACTTTAAATATACTGAAATTGTATTGTTATATCATTATCCGTATGTATCAAAGTGTTACACAAACTATTGTGTGGACTGAGTAGTACAGGATAGAGTGGATCTAAGGCTATACTCATATGCATTAATTATATAAAACTCAATACTAGATTTTATATATGGTATATTTTTAGATATTATAATAATATAATCCTTGATATCATATACATCAAGAGCTCTACAGGCTACAGGAGGTACCTTTTATTTGTTAATTTTGAACTTCAGCAATTTTTACCTAGTAAATTATCGGTTTTGGTAAATCTGTCTTAGAAAATAAATATTAGTTGCTATTATTTCATATTATTTAACTCTATATAATATATAGAAAAAATATTTGTACGCCTGAGATGACAGTACGATGACAGTACTGCAGGTATATTGCAAACAAAAATGAGACGACCATGAAGAGAATTAACTCTGCAGTTAAAAATTCTAAACGGGATGTTGTGTTAAGCAACTGTGGGGAAGCAATGATAACATAATATATTTTGTTAAAAATGAATTGCGGTCCGCCATATTTAACTGCTAAGTCACAACTACAACTATTTCAACTATTGGTTATGCTGTACCATTATGATGACCATATTATGTCGGCAAACCTTGACGTTACCACCATAGGAGTTTCGGAAAGTCGTATGTGGGACACATAATGTAATGAATAACATCGACGTGTACAAGTAACTATATTATTATAGATATATTATGTGCCAAAGTATGTTAACACGATATGAACCGCACAGTTGGTTTGGCCAGATTGTTTGGTTAACGTATATACTACTTAACCAGATAATATTATAGTCTTAAATTCTTGGGTTTTATTTCCTATTTCAGTATTATCAGTGATACTGAACGCAGCATCCAGTCCGTTCAGTTGAACCTGATAAATTTTGTGTAGATTTAAGATTAATTAACTTTATTGTTGACGCTTATTAGTGAATTTTTTTAAAAATATGTATACAAATAATTAAAACTGGGATATATCCAATATCCGAATTAACATTAAACGATATTTTTTTCGATACATAGTTTGGCACTTAAATAATTTATAAACTAAAACATGCAGCCCTAAGTTAGAACTGCGTATATTGGTCGTACGTACCTACCTATATCTGTTTGTACATTCAAACTATAATGTAATGCTCGCGTTTAACAATATTATGTTTATCTCGGCTTTTACATAACTAATAAGAAAAAAATTTATTATTATTATTATTATTTGTTACGTGCAGTGTACGATTGCAGTGTTAGTGCGCCACTGGACTCAAGTGACGTCGGTCACCATCACATTTATCGTACGTAGATTTTCTGACAGGCTAAAACTAGTTAGCGCACTTTTTAAATTTCCCCTTTAAACACGAAACTCGTTTGCGCACAAAGTGTTTTAGAAGTAACCACTCGTTTGCGAAATAATATACTACCCATGCGTTTATATGTACATACCTATATGATAATTTTCTATTGCCTGTAATTATTTACTCAGCTGAACACCATTTATATTTATAAAAATTATTTTTACGCACCAGTAGTATTTTGTTTTTTAGAAGATAAACACACGTCTACGTACTCTTGATGTACACAACTATGTGGGAAAGGATCCAAAATGTATGTAACTCTCATACTCAATCGACAGTTTATTATGAAAGAATTAATTCATGTCTCTGAAAAGCCTTGCTAATAACTTAATTTTAAATGTTTTTTATCAAAGTAAAATTGTATGTTATTATACCTACATTTAGTTTAGCCCAATCTTGATTTTTTAAATACAAAGTAATAGTTTATTTTACGTACGTGTTTATTTTTATGGGAGTGTAAAAATAATAATTAGGTAGGTACAAAAAGTAGGTGGATATAAATAATTTTTTCGGTTTGCCTTAGTTGCTACTAATATAGAGATTACATATTTTTCAAATTCGATTACTATAGATTGTATTATATGTCTGATTTTGCAGCTTTTGCATCATATATATTTTAACCGATTTAGATTTCAACTCATCGCTGTGGGATAGAAAACCTGATTATGAACAATGAACGATCAATGAGCGTAATAATAAAAATATTGTTATATTATACCTATGTGTGCAAACGAGTTATAAAAATGTGCGCCTATAACTTGTGATTTTAGTGGGTGAATACTGAATAGGTATGGACAATTGGACAAACTAGAGGCAGCTGTCTGATGTGATACTTATGAGCATAATAAAATGATCATCACATTATTTAGCCACCTCCGTACGATCGTGGGTGGAGGACGTAAACAATATTATATATTGTAAATACAATTATAATAACGGGTGCAGTTTATACGAAATGTTAATATGTTAACAAGAACGCTCTGTGGTAAATTTACATTGTGTATACAAGTATTATGCATAGTATATATAATAGGGGTGAGCGCGTGGCAGTTTAATAGGTAGTGTTTTGCGATTAAATGTCCGATCGGGGGAGGTTTAAACAATATTATAGGATACTCGGCGACGGAGGTAGCGGTGCGTAGGTATTATTAAACAGATTGACTCGTTTAAAGCGAAAGATTTTAAAAGCAACGATAACTCAGTTTTACAGAAACGTCGCGGCGGTGGGAGACTTCACTGCTGCAGCGTAGAACGGAGAAAAAACTTTCGGCGGATTTTTTTTCCCTTTGCTTCACAGCCTAAAAAGTTTCCATTAATCGTGTGTCGTTTAACCACTAGCGGCGCCGCCACCGACACCGCCACCTCCGCCGCCGACGACGACGCGGTCGTTTTGTTTGCGCATAAATTATTATGTATACGCGCGAGCGCGATTTTGACAAAGTAAATGGAGTGCGAACGCGTTCAAGGCGCTCACCCTAAAAAAGCAACGAAAAAAACGTATAGTTACACGCGGTGTGTTTGACAGTTTATTTTCACTATTTTTCGTGTTTTTCTTTCGCCCCTTTCCGCCGACGTCGACGACGACGACGACGACTACGACAACGACAACACGCCGTCAAGTCGTTTATACATATTAAAACGTTTAAAACCCACTGTGGCGTGTGTGTGTCGGTACTCGGTGTGAGCGCTCGCGCGGGTGCGTATTAAAGCGTGTACACACTTAACGTAATTAAATTAAACCACGCGGACTACGACGACGACGACGACGACGATATCCCCGCAGTGACTTGGCGTAAAGAAATTATTATTATTATATATATAATTTTTGATTCTGGTGTATGCGCATAGGCGGAGGGGTAGGGAAGAGTGTTAAGGGTGTATATACGGTATACGCGAGAGTATCGAGTTAATAGGATTTGAGTTTTTCTACTCACAGTTTTTCCTCTTTCTCTCTCCCACACTCTCACTCTGATGACGACGATGGTTATTATAGAGCCCACCGCCGTCGGTGAGTTATTGCCGTCTTCGGGATTTGTCAATTTTTAATCGCGCGCGGGTCCAAAGAATAGATGCGGTATGGTGCGTGCGTGTGCTGAGAGCGCGTGTATTGTATAAACGAGATTGTGTGGCGGCGGTCCCCCGAGAGAGAGAAAGAGAAAATAAAGAGAGAGAGATGGAGTGAGAGAGTGTGAGAGAGTTCAGTATTTTGGTCTGAACGCTTTACGCTCGTATTATATATATATATTATATATCTTGCGCTACATGATTTATGGCGGTCATCCATAATGCCGAGCGCACCCGCCGCGGACAAACGGATGACCTCGCACTACACCCTCTTCGTCTTTTGGTCGTCGTCTCCGTCTTGGTCGTCTTAGTCGTATAGTCGTTGTCGTCGTCCTCCTCTACTTCCTCCTTGTCTCAGCCACCGTCTCGTATGGTCCTCGTCGTTGTTATTATTATTATCATCATTATTATTATTAACAATATCAGCTGATATATTGTGTGATTATACACACACACTCACACACCCTCAAACATACTCACACACACACACACTGTAATGCATCTGGTCGTGGCGTACATACATATAGATAACAAAAATGAAATTTCCTCCTCACCACCGTGATATATATGTATAACGCGCCTGCAGAGATGGTCGATGTATTTTACACAAATTATACATAGGCTCTAGTCTGATGTTTTTCCCCTCGGTAAAATTCCACGAGGCCGCCAAACGATTCGATTAAGTTTTTCAAGCTGCACATGACGATGACGCGCGCTCGCTCTTTTCCGGGTGAAAACCCTTTTTTGGGGTTCTATATAATAATTATAACGAAATACGACCATGAGGCGGCAAACTTTAACGCACCACGAAATTCGATAAATCCGCATCTATCATATATCGTCTATATTTAGTATATAATATGGCAGCTTTTTATTCAAATAGTATAAGCTCACAGCACGCATGAAACATACAGTTTAGTGGCTTATAATATACTTAACCTATAATAATTGATTGTAGCTTGCATAATAATTCGACAGAAGTTTCCCGTAAATGTGTTTGTAGAAATTTATGTAGTATAATTATTGTAAAATATAGGTATAAGCATTATATTATAATTTATAAGCATTCATGATTTTATATTATGTATATCTATATACTTCCTCGATGACATTTCTCCTTCTCCCTTTATCTTATTTAATATTATATAATGTATGTTTGAAATATGTATGAAAAGGGCTGATTTGACGGTACCTACGAGGTCGCACTTGATCAACCTTTTGGTCACGGGGACTCTCCCTCTCCCACGGGAATTCTTCATATCTGACCCCAATGTCACGAATACCTATATCATTTTATTTTATTCCCGTTTTATCTCCGTATATAGGGCGTTAGAAAAATTACCCTTATTATTCATAATTTCATCCAAATTCAATGTCTATTAAATATACTTTGTGGTGTACCTACATAAGTGGGTTTGAAACAATATGTTATTATGTTAATATCAGCATACTTCTCATTAATTCACCACTAAATCTGCAGCGATTATTGCAGGTATCGGAATAATATAATATAAGTATATGAGTGCACTCCTCACCTAAACAAAAATGATTGAACTACAGTATGCTTCAAAAAGGTTATGTTTAAATATGTTAGTATTTCAATCTATCAGATCAATAAAGATATTAGTTATTACACGATATTTTTGTATTATTGTTTATTAATTTTGAAAAATGAACATAATATTTTTGTATTATATTTTTATTAAATTGTAGCTGTTAGCTGTAAGTATATTATATAATTACTAATTATTATAATAAAAACAATAAAATGTAGGTATTCATATCAAAATGTTAGGTATGTAATTATTATAATCGGAACTAGTGCATCCCAACATTATCTTTTTGTGTCCCGAGTACAAAATTAGATAAAAATAATATTGCGATTTTATGTAGCCCATAAACATGATACATTCAAAATCTCGGATATCTAGACGATTATTAAACAAGTTACATAATACCACAACCCTAACACACACACCAGTACATCACAAACGCCCGCAGTAACGGTTCATTAACATACATTGTAGTAATGAAACTATAAGTGCGTGTGTATATTACAATTAATTTTTTAGAATTCTTAAAAAAACCGAGAGGTAGGTTGGAGGTATATATTTATAATCGTCGTATTTCGCGCTGAAACGCAATTATTATCGATTCGTCTGCTACAAATAATTGTATAATTGGTTTTACCTGCCTGCCTCTTTATGCATCCATGGTATTATTATTTTTATTTATATTATATTGTGGTCAGGGGTCTCTCGTGCACATACTCGTAATAATTCGTATTGTACATGTATAACTAATATTATATATTAAATATATAGAACCTCTACACCGGCAGCAAGATTTGATTACTACCGGAGATCTCGCGTGGTTATAAATCGTCAAGGATTGCACGCACAAGTTGTATAATACAATGAAATAATCCGAAAATGAGTGAAAACTTCCGACCATGTATGAAACCCAGTGTGTCTCAACGTCGTCATCGTCGTGGTCGTAAAGAATAGGACCCATTATATAATTATATGATATTATACTGGAGTACTGGTCCACTGTATTGCCGTCTATTGTACGCCGTTTTAGATCGTCGAACAAATTATAGTTGAGCCGATTAAATATTACCCATTATACAAGGAGATAATAATAATATACATAAATAGGTAGGTATATATATTATATTGTATAGTGTATACACATAGTCGTCCGGACACTTTTATGGCAAACACATATACCTACGTCCATTAATTATTTTAATTTCTTTTAACGGTGCCTAATATAAACGCGTATTTCAATATTGTTTTATGCTAATACCTTTATGTACGCCTGTATATAACCAGCTATACATAGGTAAGTATATAAAAAACTGATGAGCTATTGATTATGTGAACAACGTACACTAATATAAAAACGTGTTGTAAAATATAGTATATTAATATATTATATAGGTACACCCTCAACGTGACAGCGTCGTTGGTTAAAAAAAGAGAAATAATAATAATAAAAAATAATCGAAAATAATTGTAATATAATATTATGCCACACATAAACTGTATAAACACAAACATTTAATTAGTTATAATACAAATCATAATAATGTATGTTTTTTAAGAAATATCGGACGCTATAGAGTGACTTATAGACTATAGTGCTATAGACATCGCTGCTTTCAGATCATCGCAGGCTAGTGGTGAATTTTCTTGTATAATTTTTAATGCAAATGATAAATACACCAAGCGCTTGGTTTATTATTGCGTGTTTATAGAATAATTTAAACATGTTGAAATACTCATAAAAAAAATCATGAATACAGATTTTGTTTATTAATTAAAGTAAAATAATAAATATATAATACGAGTAACCATGAATAGACAACCTTTTTTAAAGAGAATCTTAAGTTCTTGATTGAAAAGAAGTATGTTATTACTATGGAAGTATCCTCTCACACTATACAATTATATAGTTATTGAATTAAAAATACGAAATATTATTTTTAGGTATATCGTGTGCAATATGATTTACATTCAACATCTATTTTATAATTAAGTAAGTATCTATAGAAAACAAAGTAAAACACGCACAGCTGACAAACACACATATCCGTTTTCACATTATTCTCCTACCTCATTTTCCAGGGAAAACTGAACATTTCTTATTATTCATGTTCACATCACCTATCAGAAATACTGTACCTACCAAAAAAACAAAATTTTCAATATTTATCGGGTACAATTCCAAAATTGTAAAAAAATTATATTTTTTTAGTACATGGTTATATTGTAAGTAAAGGTATATAAACCAGGGTTTAAACAATATTTAACAGTTTCCAACGGCAAACCATTTACATTATCACTTATTATTAATTCGATGTACAGTACTATAGCGGAGCCACTATTACTTGTAGCCTTAAAAAGTCACCAAATAATATTTGCATTTGAAAATAAAAAACAACAATATTATATGTATTTTTTGTATTTTATTTAACTGAATTGGTTTTATTTGTTCCACGTGTTACTACTTTAAGTATTAAATTTAATTAAAATTTATAAAATTATCAGGCTTCTAGGAAAAGCGGACGTCTGCCAGTCAAAAACCATATTATATGACAATAATTGAAAATAAATGCATGTTTTGATTGTATTATTTAAAATAAAAATGTTAGTGGAGAAAAAATTTATAAAATTATCAATTAATTAAAAATATATCTCAAAAAGTATAAAATGGTAATAAGAAGTATGTCGTAAAAACAAAGAAAACTCAAAATACGAATTTATATTTTATAAATACAATATATAAAAATATATTTTGTATACAAATAAATTTAAGCTCGCTTGCGAAAGCAAGAAACGTAAGTATTTGTTTCGTACTGTACATAACAAATATACAAATGCTATACAAGTCATCTGACCTAGCCTTGACGTAATGTATCAATAATATTATAATAATATTTTATTGTATGTAAGTATGTTAAAAGTGTTTTAAATCTAATATTAACCAAAACGTGCTTATCTTGATAATATGAGGGTGGACCTGCTTAATACATACGGTATGGTTTAGTTTTCTGATAAGCTAATCAAATTTCTGAAGTGATAACTTAAATGTGGAAAAGCACGACATGGTTGATTTCATTAATATTTCAAACTATTACTGTGTAAATAATAATGCACAATAAGTGATATAAAATACAAAATATTAATAATAGTAACAATTAGCATTATACGGATAGGTAAATATAGTCAGTTGAAGATAGTTACCGGTTGGTTTTGGTAAAGTTATACATATTGCGATGTATAAGCTTACTTGCAGTATATTATATTATTATGCACAAGTTGTGTGTTACTGTTACTTTTGAGTTTTTAAAGCTTTGTATGCAGTTTGAGTATATTTATATACAATTTATTGTCCACTATATAGTTAAACATCTTATCGGATAACGCTGTAGTAAAAAAATCGGGAAAAAAATCCCATGACGACATGAAATAGATCTTTGGCGTGTATCCAGACGGCGGCAATGAAATCAACCGGTAGTCATCACTATTATAATAATAATAATAATATGTATACACTATACACTATACATAGACATTAAATACGATCGTTAATTATTGTATAATACATCTGCCTGAACGCGTAAAACTACTGTGGCCCTAAACTTTTATTATTCGCCGCATTAAAATGTTCATGTATTTGAATAAAAAGAAACCGTAGATATCTATTAACCGTCTTATATATTATGAATGGTCTCGGTGTTGACAAAACCAGTTTTCTTTGTTTTTTTTTAAAAAATTTTTATCGCATTTTACGACTTTAAGTATTTGTTAAACTGATGCACACATTTGTGTAGCTATATTATAAGGTAAAAGTACGTACGTATTTATATAGGTAATTTAAAACATCGGACAACGCGCACGTGTAATGAGACAAATCGAGCTCTCTATTCATATTATATCTACATAATATATAGTATAAGACATACTGACATAGTGTGTACTTATAAGTATATATTTTCAAATTTTTTTTATTCATGCATTTCACTGAGGAATTTAGAATATTCTAAATACATATGTTTTACTGCTTAACATTAGTTAAAAATATGAAATGACTGATTGGAAATTATTATTAAGACATAACGTTATTAATATTGTAGGTATAGTTGTTATTTTTAATTGCGGAAACGAATGCGCTTTGACGGAACCAAAATATAACGTCAGTCAGTTTTTAAAATATTAACCGTATACATTAACAATTAATATAAGTATTAACATACATGATACGTGCCCACACGATTATATTATTTAAATAATAAATATCTATACTGAAAATAATATAATATCATGGACCATTGTACATTGGTACCTATATACATTCTAATGTATGATATAAGAAATATTTTAACGTGCAGATTGAGTCTGCGAACAAGACGATTATTTATGGTCTTCAATTACTTGATTTTATTTTATTTTCGTGCTTAAGCCGAATGGACATTGTTTTGATTTTAATTTTGTCTTCATGCTCTCTATAGTCATTTCTCGTGAAGTATTTTATGCATTCGTAATATACATATTGTTGGAATTTACCTCACTTCTGCTTTAAACTTTGAGCATCATGATAATATTACCATTGGTTTTTAAAGTTTTGGGTTTCACAAAGCGTAACATTGAAATACTTAGTACTGTTAAGTGCTTCCCTGCCCCCTGGGCGTTATTTAGCGTTGGTTTTCTCTATCTTAGAGTATATAGGTAGTGGATGTTTGGAACCTTTACTTGGCCAAAGAACAGATGTTTATTGGATGTGTCCAAAACAAATATCTAACCAATGTTGCTCATATCACTAAGATTTAACACTCTCGGCATAACACCCTTTTATGAAATACCTACCTACTTTGAAAATTCCCACAATTGCTTCTTGATGTTCAGATGCTGATTTGATACTTAAATTATTGTATTACCTCCTTACTCATTCGCCCATAAGAGGCTCCCCACCATCTGATTATATTTACATGTTTCTACATACGCCTTCCTACTTCTGTAACAATAATTTCCTTTTTAATCTACAACACTAATTCCTAAAGCCTCTGTACAGAATGTTTGATTATTCAATACGATCTTAGTCCCTAACTTGTTAATTATCTTAGATCAATTCATACTTTGTTGTTTATTTAATTTTTCACTATTCATAATTTATATAATTTATAATTCATATTTGTAATCTATATACATTATACAGTATCAAATTGTCTCTAATGATAAAATCATGCTTTTGTGATAAGGAATTGTTTTTTAATGCGGATTTTCGAATATCAAATACTTATTATTTGACTATCGTAAAAAACCGTTAATAGTTAATAAATTGTTTTTGTAAATACGAGTGTGGCTGCAGCCTGAGAACGCGTATCCCCATGGAAAATCAACAATATTGCTATTTAAATAGTATAAAAATCTTTTATCCACCTGTACGTCCGATGGCTCAATCGGGCGTCGTATAACATAAAAGACGTGTCAACTAAATAAACCGACTGAGAGCTAGAACGAACATGTAAGTATGGTAGTTATAAGAAGTGATCAACTGGATATAGGTTAGATTAGAAGACGCGTCTTTTTTTCTATACCTTAAATTAACATAATAATATGATATTATATCATTGATATACCTATAGATATTGTAATAATAACTTTTTTTTAAGATCATTTAAAACCATAAATAGTATATTCACGGGTTCAATTCCCATATATGTGATTTAGTTTTTTGCGTTATTATAGTTTAAAATTAGCTTTTATTATTGACTTTTTGTTTGATAATTTATATAATGATGTATCGTGAATTGTTTAGCGACAAGTGAGTACTGTTTAACGGGCTGTTTCTAATAGCTGGGTGGCTAAATAGCTTTTGATTGTTAACACCAAGTACCTATCTAATATTTTTTTATAAGTACCTAACACAAAATTATAATACATAAAATATATTACGCTATGAGTTGTAATGTATAGGTATTATCTATAGATGCCAACAAAGTAGCATAAAAGTATTTTGTTAAACGTGCACATTTCGGTTTCGCATTGTTTTCGCTTCTTACTAACTTTCGTATTTGAATGGTTCTCGTGGGCAACTTAATGTATCGCCTGTTTTAAAACTACGCGGTAAGTAGTACGAACTGTTAAAATATAAATCCAACTTACGCAAAATATAATATTATTATTGATAAATGATAATGCGCACAAGACGGATGCGGCGCGGCGTATGTAACGCACTCGCGGACGTATAGGTACGTTGTATTGTGTGCCGCGCCCGCTTTGCGGCGTCCCATGACGGACGTTGATAGATGATAGTAGTAACCAGGTAGTTGTAACTACCTATATAGTATCATTATTGTAATATTATCGACGGGTAACTAGATTTGTGTCAACTCTTCACCCACGAATGTTTGATCTCCCATCAGTCAGTTCTATTTTTGTACCTACCATACGTTAATATAATCAATAATCATATTATTACCTTTATATTGTAACTAGTTAATTTGTTATAATAATGGGCAAAATTAAATATTATATTCTATACATTTGTATCATAATAATACAAGTATACTGATTACCAAATGTAAGTCCTCTATTTCGAGGATAAAAAAATATACCAACATATGTAATCATAATTATAATACTTGACTCAATAAAAAATAATATGGATGCAATTACACCAAATGGCAAATTGTAATAAATATTTTTGTGGTGATAAGTGTTGCCTAAATTATGCAATACTGCAACAGTGCCTTGTAGAAATCTATAGCAATAAATGTTAATCATTTAACTAACTTAAATAAATATAAACGTTACATATTAAAGATAATTTAATCACTTTGTTAATGCACATAATATTTCATTTTTTATATACCAATGTAAATATGTTATATGGACTCACTCTCCATCTCGGGCTTAATTTAATCATTATTGGTCTGTACTGTATATACTTGCGCATTTACTTTTAGTTTCTTTTTATGAAGTTGTATTAATATTCTAGTATTATATTATCATAAATCACAATTATTAACATAATTTTATCGTCTATATTATTTAGTTAAGGAATCAACACTTTCAACACAAACAACTTAAAGCAGGCGTGAAAATTTTAGTATGTATATTTTAATATTTGTACCTATAAATTGTTACATGTTTGTTTGAAAATTCAATAAATTTAAAATTTAAAAAATATATTACGTTTATTGATATTGTAACGTAGTGCCTGTCTATACACTATCTTGCTTTTATATCATGAATGATTTACTTTAAATATTAATTATTACAGTATTGTATTATTTATTTTTATTTATTTTAACATTTTATTTTTGATTTTGTACGATTTATTAAATATTGTTTTTAGTTTTTCATTGTTGTTCTATTGTTTCTTATAATAATTGTATTGTACTGTATTGTTGCAGCAGACTGTGAAGGATTCAACATCTTTTTTAATTCGTTGATTTATTTTCTCACTTGACAAAATACCAAAATAATACGCACTAGGAATTAGGATATTTTGAAACTTCTGCAGCAGGGACCGTATTATATTATACCCACCAAAGTAGTATTTACTGTCTATACCTACTTCTTAACATTACAACTTATCATAGCATGGTGGGTGGGTTACAGCACCCTTAAATTCAAAATTTAAAGAAATAATTGATATAACTTTTTTTGAAATTTGTCCAGTAGACAGTAGTTTCTGAGATGAACTGTTGGTAAAAAACTTATTTCACAATTATGCATATAAATATATAATATTATATAGGTAGATAAAGAGATACCTACCTAATTATCGAAAATTCGACAGGAAATATTTAATTTGTGTGCAATTTTGAGAACCACTGATTTACACGATACACTTTGTGATCCTGTGTAGGTACCTATATACACATAACCTTAGAAGCTTTCGTATGGTTATTGAATGTTGGCAGTAAGCGCCCGATGTCTATATAATATTATAACCTATGATGCCTTTAATATCTACCTGCCCGTGTGCGTATAATATAAGCGCCGAAGATCGTGATAAAGCTCTTTAGCGCGAGATCGTATGAGAGTATGAGACAAAGAATAAGTCTCTCTGGTCGGTGGTCGTAAAATAATAATAATAAAAATAGACAAGAAGAAAAAATACGCGACCGTTCAGACCGGTTTTCTTTCATACTTTTATTGTGAGCTCACCCACCCCCTCGTCTACGTATTATATTAGTAATATTATTATTAAACATCTTATTATAGTTTCCTCTCTTGCATTTTTTTTGTCATTTTATGTATATATATATATATATATATACATATAAATGTTACGGTGAATGATGTAAACGTGGTAAATGTCGTCATTCCCCGTTAAATGACGTAATTTACCTAAAAATTGGTAAATGTTGTAAATGTAGACATTCCCCGGTTATTGACTTCAATCCCCAGTTTAATTGGAGAATGATGTTCAATACATTTATGGGAAGAATTGTATCGAGTTTTAAAAAATAGTGTTGACTTTTAATAAATAGTTTTGACTTGAATAAATTGTGTTGACTTTTAAAAAATAGTTTTAACTTAAAAAATAGTGTTGACTTGAAAAAAACGAAGGTTAAAAATTGTGATTTGAACTTGAGTGAAAGTTTTACTCACTCCTCTCTGGGAATTTTTCCTTGTTTAAATTGATCAATATAATATTTATAATTTTATATAACAGACATTATATGTCAATATGTCATTAACTAGATATCACAATACGTAAACGTAATGTGACGCAATACGATCACTTAACTGACGGTAAGGAGTAATTACACAGAGCCGATACGGTGTCATCCCATTTGTGTCGGTGTGAACGATCAGTGATAAGTGGATAGGTATTAGGTGCTCGACAAAGCTTTGTTAGTTACAAAACTGTACAAATAAATAATTTATAATAATATTCACCTATTTTATTCATTTCAATTAACCTAACCTTTCATTCATTTCATTGAAATCAAAAATAATGAGATTCAAAAATGAATCACCCACGACCCACCAACAATAAATCATTATTAAATAGTATCTATATTAAAACAATCAGTGTATTATTTGAGATTTATCATCATTTACCACAAGTTTTGGTAAATGATGTCAATGACCGGTGAAACATATATATTTGAGTTTAAAATATGTGTTTTTACAACATTTACCTACATACATTGGCGCAACTAGGGGGGGTGCTTTGGGTCCTTAGCACCCCCTAAGTCAAAATTAGCACCCCCTAGAAAATTTTTATTTGTTAGGTCTCATTGAATCACAAAAAAACCTGGAGCTTAAGCACCCCCTAGTTCAAATGTGTAGTTGCGCCAATGCCTACATAATTGAATCATTTTGGTTAATGACGTCATTGACCGGAGAATAACGACATTCACCAATTTCCGTCTTTCACCGTAACATATATAAGAGTACTGAGTAGGTATATACATTATGACATCTACATATACATATAATATAAAAACTGAGTATACATATAAGCCATTCGTCATTACATAAAGTGTGATACTAGTATACTACTGATACTACATTATATGAGAGAACAAGAGAAAGAAAAATAATATTTTCATTGTCATTTATACCGGTGCAGAATCAATTTTATGAGTACGCGTACATTATGTTGTATGGGTATATTACTATATTAATGTGTAAACATAATATTAATTATTATTATCTAACACAGTTTTTGAGTGGATATAGATAGAAATTAAGGAGAGGGGTGGGTGATTGGGAGCTGAAAATTCCATCGTCCCATGCATTTTTAATTTCATAACTGTAATAGTTTTCTGTGGACAGAAGTACTTAAAACCTATTACATATTTACAATATATCAATACATCTAAACCATAATATCACTGCAAATATACTGTAATT